>CAJNRD030001120.1:2031335-2095038 GCA_905319865.3 Cotesia congregata | reverse complement strand
ATATAAGCTCATCCTGATGTTACACTCATCAAGAGCTTTCATTTGAGTACCCACATGCATTTTCATATATTTTTCATATATTTATATATTTAAATATATAAAATATATAAAAAATTGATGTGGATACTCAAATGAAAGGTCTCGATGGGAGTAACATCGGGATGAGCTTATATCTTTAAAAATTTCAATATTTCACAAGATAAAAGGTCATTTCTTAATTATGTGTCTAGAAATAGAGCATTTTTGAATGCAGCCTAAATACGTATCATAATAAACTAACTATCGGTGAGAATGATATGAAACCTTGACAAGGCACAAATTCAAGTCAAGACCTTTGCAATGACATTAAATTTCACTACAAAAACCGATTTTATCATATAACTATCCAGGAAACAAAATTTTACATATTCTCTTAAAAATATAGATTAAATTTAAGAAAATTGAATTAATCATAATAATTCAATTAAAAAAAATTTTATTATTTATTAATTAAATCGTTGAAAAATTGAATTTTTAATTACGTAAATCCCATTGGAGCAACTTTTTTCGTACCCAAGAATTCATCCAAATTATGATATCAATTGTAATATACAGCTAGGTAATTTTTCAATAAATTATAAATCAGCACAACTTTTCAATGATATGTAAACAAACGAAAAATACCAGTTTTTTTTTATATTAAGAAACATATATTAGATCTAAAAATATTTTGTATTCTGGGTGGAAAAAAACTTTTTCTTCAGTGAACAACTAAAAATCCAGATTATTCGAATTGAAAGTGCAATTTAATTATAATTAATTGATTAATCACCTTAGAAATAAAATAACGATAACAAAAATAAGAAAAGAAGCAATATATCACAAAAAATAGTGAGTAAATCGAGTGAATCTTACAAAATTTAGTCTGGTGAGATCCCTAGCTCGTAAAATGGGCGTATCCACCCTCATCCTCAACCTCAACGTCCAGAGCCGTACCCAACAACCTAGACGCTGGAAGATCGCATAGCAGTCTTACTTCCCGTTTCCGTTTCCGGTGTATATTTTTATATACCGATTTCCCTTGTACGCAGCAGAAGCACATAGGGGATGAGTGTATAGAGTGTACTAGCACAGATACAAACGTACAATAAAAATAAAAATAAAAATAACAATACACTGACAATAGAGGATAGAATGATTATACGAAATCTGAAAAGTCACTCGTGCGAAAAGTTCCTGGGGTAAGAAAGAAATAAGCGTGGAAGTCACCCGGCGAAGGGGTGCCCCGTTCTCTGCTCTATATCTATCCGCTGAAGCTATGCAGGACCGTAGAGTAGCAAAAAGCAGAAGCATCCGCCGCCCGCTAAACCGAGAATCACTGTTAGTCATTTGTCACAAGACTCTTCTCATCCCTATTTACATTTTTTTCTTTTTACTCATCGCTTGTATTGCTGCTTGCTATCTATTGTTGTATATTATATATTATATGTTCTTCTTATTTTGTATATAGACATATTTATTTGTATGTGCATCCTAACATCATCAGACACGAGCAAATACAATAGACAAAATAATCCGGAAGTTTCGTATTTGTCGTGCCACGTGGTTCCAATAAAAACGATTTTTCATCGAAAATATATCTTAAATGTACATATAAAAAGAAAAATTTATTTAGAGAACAAAATTCTTGGCTCAAGAAAATTTTCGGGTGCCTGAAGGAAGATCGAAGTTGTGTTGGTCGAAGTGAAAATTTTTCTTGAAATTTTATTCTTGGTGGAAGTAATTTTTTCTTAATTCAAATTATCATAAATACTTCGGCTGCCCAATTTCAAAACACAGTAACTAACATTTAGAAATTTTTTTCAATTATTCTTATCAAAAAAAAGTTTGCCTGCCAAATTGATGAAAAATTTGATTTATGAATACAAAATACTTGAATTTAAATTTAAAAAAAAAAAAACTTGGAATTAAGGTCTAAAAGTTATAAAAAATGCAGCAATATTAAAAAAAAAAATTAGGTATCAAAATTTTGCAGTTACTGTGTTTTAAAATTGGGCAGCCGACTTGATACAGATATGAGCTCTTTGAGAAGTCTTTTTTCCGACTTCGTAAGAGGTCAAAAAAATGAGCTGTTTAAGAGGTCTTTTTTTATACTTTCCAAGACATCAGAAATATGAGCTCTTTAAAAGTTCTTTTTTTCTGACTTCGTAAGACATCAAGAATAGGAGCTCTTGAATAGGTTTTTTTTTTTTCTGATTTTGTACTTCGTCAAAATATGAGACTTAGAAAAATTTTTTTCACGTTATTAAAGAATTTTTAAAATGATAAAAAAATAAAAATAATCGCATTCGAGTAAACTCATTTCGCTGTGTATTTATTTTTGTATTATAAAAATATTATCGTAAATAGCAAAACGTTCAGTGATTCTACTTATTAAAAATTAAATCGATAATTATCGATAATTAAATCAAAAGGTATTTTTTTTTATTTTTGGGTAGAAAAGTTGATATCAAGTTTTTTATCGTTACTATAAGTCATTTATAATCTTATGTGAACATAAGAGCTTATGCAGAGAAAAAAAATTTACTATCTCATTAGGAACAGCTAGCCAAGGCAGACCAGAGGACACCACATCACTGAAGTTAAGACGCATTAGTCATGATAAATACTTGAATGGGTGACCGCTAGTAAATTCGTATTCTAAGCTGCGAGCGACCCCATTTTTTTTTTTTTTATTTCGAAGAAAATATATTTTAATGTACTTGATTGTCTTCAATTTAAGCTCTTTTTTAATATTAATTACAATACAATTAAAACTGAAAATGTCTCCTCTATAAACTATTTTATTCTGGAGTCAGAAAGGGCTCTTAATTCTGACTTCTTGAAGAACTCTTTTCTTGAAGTTAGAAAAAAGAGCTCTTTAAGAACTCTCTATGAAGTCCTGATTCACTCTTTAGGTGGCGCATTGGACGTACTCAAAACGTCTTGGAGACCTCATTTTGATCAAAATTCTGACGTCTAAATCTTAAATAAGAGTCCTTTGAGAACTGTAAAAGACGTCATATTGCTATCTGGGATGGAAGTACTTAAAAGGGGGTAAATTTAAAATAAATGGGTAAATGATCCCCCGTGGGCAAGAAATGTCTGTCATCATTGGTGGTGTCATGGGCGTACTCTTGCACTCTGTCCATAGACATAAATTTTTTTGAATGCATCATGCAGGAGGGTAGGGGGGAAAATCGTAAACTATATGAGGTAGAAACATCTGAATATGAATGACCCATCCAAGTACGAGGGTGCTAATATCGGTTGTATCTTTATTTTTATTTCTCTATTTTTACAATCGTCGTAAGGGCGCTCTTAGGGGCACAATTATGAGAAAATATTTTTTTATAAAAATAACCAATCGATTTTGAACGACGAAAGTGTGACAATATTTTAAGGATGATGACCTGGAATATGATTTTATTATGTACATTCTCGTTTATGAAGATGTAAAACTGAGAGGGATGGAGCCCCTGGGGTTAATTAAATCACGGGACAACAATATCTCGGAACATTAAAATTACAATCGCAATTTGGTGCACGCGTCAAGTGAGACATTGTCGTTGAATTAAGTGCCGAGGGTTTTAGATTTAATTATTCCGATGGGATATAATTGCAAAGTGTTGATAGTTGGTATTGTTATTTTATTAAATCAATTCAAAAGTAAGCCAACAATTCAAAGTTTTTCATAACGTTAAGATTGCGGATCCCAAAAGCCATAAGTTTCCGTTGCTTGAATATCTGGTCCACCAATACAGATTTCAAGAAAAATTATCTTCATCCCCATGTTAATTTTTTTAGCTGTTGAAATATTGCTGCAGCATTCATTGGCGTTCACCGTCTGAAAGTGAAAAATATTTAGTAGGAAGTAATTAAAAGACTTGTTTGTGATTTTAAATACTTACTATTTGTTTATTTAAACGGCATTTGAATTTAGAAGGTATAGTTAATCTTAATGCTATTTCATCGGCTGGTTGGCTCGAAGTTTCAAAAATTCCGACGGAATCCACATTTTCATTGACCTGAAATATTACAGTTCATAGAATTAATCTATATTATAGAAAAAAAAAAAAATTAAATTTAATCAAGAAAAAAATTCATGAACCAAAAAAATAATTTTGAAGAGTTTAATTGTCTTGAGTTAAGACGAAAAATTTTTGAATCAAGTAAAATTTACTTTAAACGAGAAAAATTTCTCAGTTTTAGGAGGTTCGAGCGAATCTAATGTAAAAAATAATTTCCAACTTTGAGCTTTGAATTTAAGTTTATGTATAAATAAATACGTCATTTATCTAATCCCAAAATTTCAAAAAGATTCACCGTTTAGTTTCTTAGATATTAAATTTTAAAAATCACATATTTTATCTCCTTATACATGGGCTCTTATGGCGGACAAACTTTTGTCGAGACTTTAATTATTTTTTTCAATATTAACCTCCCAACTTTAACGAATAAAAAACTATACACGCAAAACTTGGATTATTGCAAAATATAAAAACAATTTAATAATAATACATTACCGATATAATTTTTTAAATATTTAAAGTCAAATTTTATGTTTGTAACTCGTTTACCGTCAGTTATTTATTCGAATAAAGATTTGACAACATCGCGTCAACAGCTGAGAAAAAAGAAAAGGATAGAAATATAGTAACAGAGAGAGAAATGTTTAACTCACACACTCATCCACGTCTCTGTTATGGGTATAATCAAGCGCGCTATTGCCAAATCTGTTTATTTATTCCGGCAAGTAATAACTACCAAAGTCATTTTATTACTTTACTTTTTTAAATAAGTAAAAATCATCATCAATTATTAAATTGTTTAAATTATTTTAAATTAAAATAAAGAATTTTGACGAATATTGAGAAAACTAAAATTAAAAAAAAACTTTAACATTATTTTGACTCATTAGTTAAGCTCGAACTTCCTTAAGAATTTTTCTACTCAAATCAAAATGATTAAGTTCATCATAGGTATTATCTTAATTTTTTGTGTAAAAAAAAAATTTACTTCATTAAAGAAAAATATTTTTGAACTAAAAAAACTCGTAGGAAGAAAGCCGATTTTATTGGTTTAAGAATTTTATTATTGCTGATGACACTTGTCATTTTTTTTTCAGTTAGTTGTAACTTTTCATTCTTTACATCAGAAGACCGTTTTTGCGTGTAATTATTATTGTAACGCATAAATAAATACAATTTTTATTAGAACAAAATCCAATATAATTAATAACTACTGGGTGTAGAGATTTATTCAACGAACGAATGTAATTGAAGATTTTTATTTACTAGACAACCTAAAAGTGTCTGTCGTTGATAATTTAGTCATAAAATATTCAAGATATTAAACAATAACTAGTTTTTTATAATTGGAAAATTGTTTATTAAATAAAATGATCCTGACATCATCACAGAAAAATTATTTTTATATAAGAAAAATAATCTGCAGTGTATGATTGTAGCTTCATGTAACCTTTAATATTTGTAAACAAAAATTTTTATAAATGAAAAAATGTATTTAATTTTATAATCTGGATTTTATATGAGTGTTGTAGAAGTTCACTGGTTAATAATTAAAAAATGTATAGATAAATTTTTAAAGTAAGTAAAATAGTATCTTGATTGAAAAAATGTAGTATTCTTACAAGAAGTCGGTAATATCTTGAATGAATTTTCTCAAACCAAGAAATAAAAATACTTGACTTAAATAAACATGCACCTCGTTAGAAAATAATAAAATACTCTGTCAAAAAATTAAATTCTAAAATAGAGATTTTTTTTTTAAGAGTAATAGTAATAATTTATATATTAAAATTTTATGTTTCCTTTAATTAAGAGATGTAAATGTATTGAAACAAGACTGAAATTTATAAGATAAATTTTTACTTGAACCAAATTATTTTTTTTTGTGTGTAGCTTGAAAAACTTAATGATATTATAATTACTAAATTTCATCAAATTCATAATCATTTTATTTTTTAAATGCATTTTTTCTATATTTGTTTTTAAAATTGAAGGATACAACTTACGTCCTTGGAATTATACGGAAATTGTACTGATTCGACAACCGCGCACATAACTATTAAGATTTTAATTTTTATAAGCATTTTTCCCGTAAAATTATTACACTGTTATTTCACAATTTTCTCGGATAAAGTTGAAGAGATACTAAAGCAACTATTCAGACTTGATGACAAAATAATTATCACTGTATTAAATGACTTAAAACTATCCAATTAAACTTGTTATTTATTATTACCATCATTATTTTATAATTTTACAATCGAATTTTGACGGTAATCTAATCGATATTCAATGACCTAAAAAATGGGGGAAAAAAATAGCGCGCAGTTGTTTTGATGATCGAAATATAAAGTGCGTTATTTAAGATATTGATGGACTATTTTTAAGAGCATAATAAAGTTCTAGAATTTTATAGATTGTAATTTTCCATATAGATAAGATGTTTTTTTTTTTAAATGTAGGTCAAAAAAATATTTTTAAAAAATTATTAATTACTTCGATCATAATTCTTAAAAAATATATCTAAAATTTTAGTTCTTGTATTTTTTGTCTGTTGATTACTTCCTATAATAATCTGAACATTAAGCAATGTGATATAATTATTATTAACGATAAAAATAATTAACTTGATCCAAGAGAAAAAATCTTAAATCGAGAGTTGACCTGTTAAAAAATTTTTCAATGTAGTCATAAATATTATGATTATTATAATTATTAATAATTAATTATAATATTATGATTATACTAGAAATTTTAATAGCGTGCTTTTTTGTAGCACAAGTAACATTTTTTGATAAGTTCCCTATATAATAATTATTTGTTAAAAAATAATAATAATTGCCAGATATTAATTAATATCAGTTTTATTGAAGTATGGAATTTTATTTGATGCGTAATGATTTTAATGATATTGTTTTTTTACTATCCACGTTAAAACTTGTCAACAAGACAATTTTTTGAAAATATATAATTAATATTTAGAAATTTAAACTTGCGATAAATTTTTTGAAGTATTTGTTATAGTAATTAAGGATTAAAAAATTTTTTTAGATATATAAAAATTTATTTTTTTTATTTGTTAAAAAAAAACAGTTTTAATTAATGAGGAGGATAATAAAATTTTAACTCGAGTTTATTGTTGTTCGAGAACATATGGCCTATGAGTTACAATAATTAATAACAGTTATATAATGAGTAAATAAATTTATTTCCATTAGATGAACCTAAAATTCGTTTGTTTAGAGATTTTTGAACTTTCTAACACTGACTGTTTCCAAAAAAATAAAGCGAATCAGCTTGTCTTTGAACTTGTCCAAGGCAATCGCTCGAAAAAAAAAGCTCACCAAGTTCCACCTTGAGTTTCTGTTGAAAACTCTGAAGGCATTATCCAGATGACACTGCGGTTGATATTGTTCTTTGTTTTTTAAAATAAAAGACGCTGACCATTTCTGAACTGATTTATTTAGAGCGTTAATCTCAGAGCTAGATCAAGGTAGTTGTCCAAAAAAAAAGTATTTTTAATTACACAAAGTTAGCATGAGAATAGTAAGCGACACCCTGTGACTTTCCTCACACAATATCCAAATTATTGCAATAACTTACAGCCTCAATAAAATCGATAATAACAATTATTAAGTTAAAGTTAACCTGGCTGTAATAAAGATTACTTAATCAGGTAAATAGTGCTTTTTTTAAAAATGAGCTATCTCTCTTGATTCGAGAGTTATTTTAGAACAGTCACGGTAATTGGGTTATTTTAATTTTAATAATAGTAAATTACCAACGTTTCCACAATTATTTACTGATTTACCTCATCTTCGAACTCGTCCAAGATGATCGTCCGAAGAATAGGTAAGCCAAATTTCATCAAGATCGGTTGGAAATTCACAGCGATATCCTTATGAGAGTTATAGTTTGTAGGTATATGTTATACTTACACAGAAAAAAAGGTTCACTTGAGCCAAGAAAATATTTTTCTTCCTAATTATTTTCTTGAGCGAAAAAAAAATTTTTTTTGACAAGAAATTTAACTTATTCCAACAAAATTAATTCTCTATCTTGATCCAAGAAAATTTATTTAAGTCAAGAAAATCTTTTTGTTTTGAGAAAATTCAGCCTCTTGCTCCAAAAAATTTAGTTCTTGATAAAAGTAAATTTTCTTGTCTTGAGAAAATTTCTCTCTTGCTCCAAAAAATTAAATATAAAGATAGAAGTAAGTTTTCATTAATATTTTTATTGATCAACTTGTCAATTGGAAAGATCAAATTTTCTTGAGCCAAGAATTTTGTTCTCCAGTCAAGAAATTTTCCTTTCTGTATAAGCTTGTCAGTTTTTAGAGTAAAAAATTCATACAAAAAAAAATTTTTTTTTGAGTGAATGTCCAGACTATAAAAAGTATTTTATTTCATCATGTACATATATCAAACCGTATCAGAAATTTTCACCTGTCATTTTAAAAAATTTGATTATTTTGAATCAAGCAGAAAAATTTTCGAAAAAAAAAAATTGACTTCAGTCAGTATCAAATTTTTAACAATAGTATTCTTAGTTTATGATTTATTTCCTAAAATTTGGACTAAGCTAATTTTTTCATCAGTGTAAGAATTTAGACATTCAATGCAAAAAAAAGACAATTGTAATATGAAGAACGAGGATCGAAAGGGTGTTAACTACATCCATCCTATAAGTTTTATTTACCTAGGGGTTACTTAACAGCTTTGGCATTTAAATCGAGTTGAACATTTGGTCGCGCGGTGCATTAGTCCTGGTAGGCTGATCAACGATCATAGGACCTATGTACTACACGAATTTATATTATATATGTTAGGCATTTTATAGTTACGCTAAGAATTATATATAACACACATATATATAGATACTTGACTGGGCCTCGCAGTGTTCCGGGGGGTTAGTACCAACTGTTAACACGATGTAATGAATATCCAGGGGTTGAATCGCTGCATTTTAGGGTTCTTCATCCTGAATATTAAATTACCAATGGAGATGTACAGTTAATGTTGTATAATCAAATTTATGAGTGAAAAGTTTCATTTATATTTATGTATACGGTATTAAGTCAATGACGCGTACGATAAATGAAACTTGTGATTTTTGTTCAATTTTTATCTCAGTGATACTAATACTAATATTAAAAATTTGAATTTTAATTTATAATTTAAAATTTTAATATTTTAACTAGCTCTTACCTTAATAAAATTTTTTGATGTGTCCATATATATTTTTTGATATGTTTTGATATGTTCATATTAAGCCTGATATGGTTTAAAATGACCATATACAATTTTATGATCGAAGCTAGTATTGAAAATATCCGATAGGCGGCGCACGATCGCTAAATCGTTTCCTTAGTAAAGAGTTAAAGTTTAATCTATATTATAAATAGAATAAGAAAAATTTTTTATTTGAGTACCCACATCAATTTTTCATATATTTTATATATTTTTATATATGTACAAAAATACTTAAGTTTAATAAATATGTATCTCGTTAAAAAACAATAAAATACTCGGTCGAAAAAATGAATTCTAAAATAGAGATTTTTTTATTTTTTTTCAAGAGTAATAATTTATATATTAAAATTTAATGTTTTCTTTAATTAAGAGACGTAAATATCTTGGAACGAGGCTGGAATTCATAAGAAAAATATTCACTAGAATTTAATTTGATAGACGAAAAATGAAAAGAGAATTATTATAATATTAATATTATATAAAATGTATTAAACTAATGCAACAAAAAGCTAAAAGCATCGAATTGAGAGAGGATGAATAGAATGAGTTAGGTAATAAATAAACAGGGAACAGGGATATGGATTTGTAAGTGAAGAGCGACGTTTACGTTTGGATTCTGTGGGGTCAAAATAGAGATTTATGAAAGGCATAACAGTCACTGCTACCGGTGCTCTCTAGCTTTCTACGTTCTGCTATTTAATCAGTGATTAATTAACGAGAACGAGAATGCTTTCTGTTAATGGAATCACGCTAATTTATGTCCTTTTAGAATTTCACGCTAATTGTTATTCACAAAATGTATGATAATTCATACTTACTCTCATATATGCGATCTAATTATATATTTCTCGTTAGAATCCAGTAAATAAATGATCAAAAAATTAAATTTGTATTACAAAATTTAATTTGACAACAAAATTAAAAAAAATTTATTTATTTAAGACAAACATAATTTTTTTTTGATTAGTTCAAATTCAGTCAAACAAGAAATAATCATCAAACTAAAAAAATGACTGCATCTTACAATTTACTCATGAATTTTTTTAAAAAATAATCGGAAGTTAATTAAAAAAAATTGAAATTGATTAAATAAAAAAATAAATTCTTGGTACTAGCTTTTTTTATACTTTAAATGATCTGTAAAAATGTAATTAAAATTTGTTGAGTGTTTTAAATGAAAATGGTCATCGAATTTGAAAATATAGTTTTGAGATCAAAAAGTTTTAAGTTTTAGTCTATACAAAAAAATAAAAATTAACTTGAACCAATTAAATAATTCTTTTTTGCTCAAAAAAATAATTAGGAAGAAAGATATTTTCTTGGCTCAAGTGAACCTTTTTTTCCGTGTACTTTAATTAAAATTAAAAAATCAATACTACCAACGGAGAATAAACTCGTCTTATGAAAACTCCCCCGAAAAATATTAAGTGACATTTTGAATAATCTTTTTGGTGGTAGCATAGATCAACGATGTTTTTGCTCGAATGAACGAGGAGGGTTGCACTGGTCCATAAGTATGCTGGAGTACAGTTTGATTGTAATTAATAGTCGTCGTCAATCGGGGAAATTTAAACCCTCTCAAGAGACAAAGTTGTAAGCTGTTTATTTGATCCTTAGATCTTTTTTAAATAAATAATAATAATTATTTATCTCTCAGACATCATCATCATCATTAGTGAGTCAATTGTAGAGGCAATTTGCAGTAACAGAGAAGAAGCGAGCATTGAATGGAAAGTATTCATCATCGAGAAAATAGTTAGGAAAAATCTGGAAAAAGCTTAAGTGAAATAAGTTAAGTAAGCATTGCAGACAATCTATACTTGTCAGGGTTTGGGGCTGACTTTTGTGTCCACCCTAGTGTCTAGTGTCTCGATTCTAGTGTCTAATGTCTAGTGTCCTGGACTGCCCGGTCCCCTGTGGGCGTATTTCCTCGGTCAGTAAATAACTCCTGGGCACTTTTCGGGACACATATATTATATCTCGGGTTGAACACGAGTCGGATTATCTTGTGTGTTTGTTGACGTGCAAACATTTTTGTTGAATTACTTTAAGTAGGCTCAAGTGACCGCACTCTTTGATTTATGCTTTTGTACTTTTATGATTTTCAATAAGACTACACTTAAGAAAAATTATTTCATTTATTTTTTTATGCACTGTCTTTAATAATGATGTCGTAAATATTTCCTGAAAATTTTAAGTCAATTTAATTAAAAGTTTACAAGGGATTTAACAATTATTTAAGTGAAGCAAGGTGCCCCAAAAAATTTAGACTTAATAATATTTTAGAAAAAAATTTTTTTGGGAATTAATTAATTTTCTTTCATTAATTTAAATAAAATTCATAGTTTTTTGTTATATTTTTGAAGAAAAATTTTAATAAAATACCTAATTAGATTTCTAACAAAGTAAAAAAAATGATTTTTCTGCCCTCCGGCCGGAAAGTGGCAACTTTCTGGCCGCTGCGATAAACAAAGTTGCCACATTCCGGCTACGTCGAGCAGAAAAATAGTATACACACCTTGGCCAGTAAAAAGTAAAGCCTCAGATCACATGTTTGTCAACCTCGGCTTCGCCTCGGCCAACAATTACATGTGATCTGAGACTTTTCTTATTTTACTGGCCTAGGTATGTAATATACTATTTATATCATACTAGTTACCTTGCAGTCACTATATGTGACTGCCGTGACTTGTCAAATATAAATAAATAAAATTTTGCTTTATTAAATGATGATTTTTGTTAAATTGCACTGTACTTTTTTAACAATTGACGTTTTTGAAGATATAAGCTCATCCCGAAGTTACACTCATCAAGAGCTTTCATTTGAGTACCCACATCAATTTTTCATATATTTTTCATATTATTTCTTGGTTTGAGAAAATTGATTCAAAATAATACCGACTTCTTGTAAGAATACTACATTTATTCAATCAGGATACTATTTTACTTACTTCAAAAATTTATCTACACATTCTTTAATTATTAACCAGTGAATTTCTACAACACTCATATAAAATCCAGATTATAAAATTAAATACATTTTTTCATTTATAAAAATTTTTGTTTTCAAATATTAGAGATTACATGAAGCTACAATATCATACACTGCAGATTATTTTTCTTATATAAAAATAATTTTTCTGTGATGATGTCAGGATCATTTTATTTAATAAACAATTTTCCAATTATAATAAACTAGTTATTGTTTAATATCTTGAATATTTTATGACTAAATTATCAACGACAGACACTTTTAGGTTGCCTAGTAAATAAAAATCTTCAATTACATTCGTTCGTTGGATAAATTTCTACACCCAGTAATTATTAATTATATTGGATTTCGTTCTAATAAAAATTGTATTTATTTATGCGTTACAATAATAATTACACGCAAAGACGGTCTTCTGATGTAAAGAATGAAAAGTTACAACTAACTGAAAAAAAAATGACAAGTGTCATCAGCAATAATAAAATTCTTAAACCAATAAAATCGGCTTTCTTCCTACGAGTTTTTTTAGTTCAAAAATATTTTTCTTTAATGAAGTAAATTTTTTTTTCCACACAAAAAATCAAGATAATACTTATGATGAACTCAATCGTTTTGATTTGAGTAGAAAAATTCTTAAACTGAGAAATTTTTTTTTGGCTAAAGTAAATTTTACTTGATTCAAAAATTTTTCGCCAATTAAACTCTTCAAAATTATTTTTTTGGTTCATAAATTTTTTCCTTGATTTAAGTTAATTTTTTTTTTTTACTGTATGAGCCAGTATTTATTCGAAATTTATTTTTAAATCCTAAAATACCCACTTTAAATTAGTAAATGTATCAAAATAATTCAGCGCTATTTTTGGTACCATTGTGTCTGTAACAATATCATAAATATCTCAAAGTTTTTTATTACCACCCCAATTTCAATAATAATTTTCCAGCCATTTTAAAAACTTTTTTTTCCACATTTCCAACTTTTTGCCGACCAACACCCTTTTAGATAAAGAATTCTCCTCCCTCAGAGTCCTGGCGAACATTTTTCGACCAATGGAATCCGCGAAGACGAGCGCAGAATCCGCGAGAGCTCACCCGCGAGAATCATCCCTTGATAACAAGCCATCGAGAGATTCCATTGGCGAAGAATCTGATCCAATCCTGAGCTAGGTCCGCGCCGATCCGATATTGATCTTGACGGGAACCAAACTGTTACCATAAAGCAAACTTTTTATAGTTTTTATTTTTATTGTCAGAGTTGTAAAATGTTTTTATTACTGATATTATTCACGGCGTATCCGCAGCGACGCAATACCCAGTCATACATGAGCTATTAAAATTGTCCATGCAAGCACTCTTCAAGTTATTATTTAGAAATTGTTGACTGCGACGTGAATAAGCTTGTCTAGAAATTTTTGTAAAATAAAAAATATTTTATAAAATAGTCATAGGGAGGAAGATTTGTGTAAATATTATTATTTTTTCAGAGCAAATGGATGGGGTGAAATATTGGGGCGAGAATAATAGTTTTTATGGGTAAATTAGCAGCACTTAGTTGAGCAAATATTTTTATTGAAATTTTTATTGTCAGCTAAGAGATTTTTTTTTTCACTATACAGAACTCATCACTGATAGAAGGATTTGGTACGGAATACTATACTGATTTAGTAACAAAATTTTTAGTCATTCATTTGGGAGAAAAAAATATTTTTTACCCATCAATATTATTTGTTACAGTTTAATAAATCATTTTTTTCATTCTAAATAAATTATATTAACATAAACAAAGCCTTATTATATCAAAATTTATTTATTTATTTATTAAACAACTCAACAGCCAAAAGGCCAATAGCGGGGTCTCTCAGTCAGATTATACAAATAATATAGCATAACTTAAATATTATAAAATTTATGTATATAAAATGAATATTTATTTTCACTAAATAATATTTAGTTATACACGGAGAGAAATTTATAGGAACAAGTAATTATTATATATTTGTTTGCATATAAATTTTTTTTTTGTAAATAAAAATTGATCTTTCACTAGAGTGAAAAAAATTACTTTTTCATAATTTTTATTCACGTGTGTACTTAATCTTAAATTGTTTATTCCAACTCAGTTATTATTGTGTTAGATAATATTGAAAAATATTGTAGCAATTCTAAAATTTCTCTAATGAAAGGGATATTTTCTCACTATACAATTAGAGGAGCAAGGTAGATATGGAAGTTAATTGTTTATTTTTACAATTTCATTTTATTTTTTAAACAAATTACTTATTTACAATACATACGTTGAATATTTATTAAATCCACCTTTTGGGTATGTAACTTTTATTTATTTATATGAACAGTATTACTTATTTTACATACATCGAATGATGTTATTGGGAAGCAAGTAAAATGATCGAAATTACTAATAATTTCAAATGCTTCAAAGTGGTCATCAAAGTCACAAATAACTTGAGTTGTGATGATAAATCTCAATATTATTAGGCATCATCATTATAATATTATGGGAATGGTTTTAATTTTATAAATGTCCCAAATAAAAAATGATAATTTACTGAGATTCTTTTCTTTATAATACCTTATATTTTTACGTAAAATTATTTCCTTTAATCATTTTGATTTGTTTTGAGTAAAAAAGTTAGGTTATACGCTAAAATTAGTTACAAAATTAATTTCTTAATACCAATAAACGATTTATTGCGTAGCAATAAATAATTTGTTAAATACTACTAAATATTTATTTGGTGGAAATAAATGAGCTTTAATAAATGATTTAGTAACTATTACTAAATTTTATTAAATAGAACGAAATTTTTCTATCAGTGAAGGGATGAATTATAAATTAATTAATTAATATCAATTAATTCCCTAAAAATTTTTATTATGAGAACTTTTACCACAATTTATAAAGAAAATTTCTTTTTAAATTTCTCACAATAAAATTGACCAGTAAAATAATTCAAGCTCAACAAGCACGTGTCAAAAGTCCCGTAAATCGTAAATTCATTTCCCGATTTATCTTCGGAACCTCCGCCCATTAATCAATCCTCGAAGAAGAACGATTTATTCGCGAAATATATTCTTTAAATTTAAAATTCATTCGATGTGAGTATTCTTGGCAAAGGCCAACCAAAGGGGCGACACACACTACATTACACTGAGCACAATCGTATCTATTACTATCTTCTATCTTGTATTGGTATCGAGTACGAGCCCATTCTACCCTCGATGAAATTCAAACGCCAATACAAATCTCATATCTTTAATATCTTCGTATGGCTGCACATCCTCGGCTCTGCTTCTAAGTATAATAATAATAATAATAATAAATAATAATACATACAGTATAATACAATACATAAATTGCTGCATACATCCAATTCGCAACGCTCTTTTTGGGCGTGCCCAATTTTCAATTGTGTCGTTCTTAGCATGAATATCTTATCTAGATATTCAATATTTATTATTTATTATTTTTACTGTTCATCTCAATATATATTAGGTAGATTTCGTAGAAATCTATCTATTGCATTGGACCTTGTGTCGGAATTCACACGGAATTTTGTCATTTTATCTCTTATATAGTCAAGTAAAGCTCAAAATTAGCATTGGTTCAAAAGTTTTTATATATACATATATATGTAATATAACGCGGCTTGTGGACACGATAGCGTCTACAATTCTCAACGGATTTAGATGAAACTCGGTACACGTATTCTTTAGGTAATTACCTTGAACGAGTTCGAAGATGAGCAAAATCGATCAATTAGTTTAGAAATGGCGGCTATTTAAAATTTTCAAAAAAGTGAAAATCACGTTTTCGGCCACTTCATTGATGTATAATTTTTGATTGAACAGAGATAGCTAATTTTTGAAAAATTTATGTGATAGCTCATAAAATTACCTTTAATTTGACGGATATAACATTGACATTTTGACCATTTTTAGTTATCTTATCAAAGTTAAGAGTGCAACTGAACCATTTTCAGGCAATGAGTAGTACAACTGACTTATGAATGTTATTTTATCGAGAATTTTTAACAGATCCTAACGAAATTTAGTATATTTAGATTCCTTGGACAATAAGCTTGCATGAGCCCTAAAATGAGCAAAATTCGTCAATTAGTTTGGAAATGGCGACCATTTAAAATTTTCAAAATAGTGAAAATCACGTTTTTGGCCACTTCATTGATGTATAACTTTTGATTGAACAGAGATAATTAATTTTTGAAAAATTCCTGTAATAGCTCATGAAATTACCTTTAATTTGACGTATATAACATCAACATTTTGACCATTTTTAGTTATTTTATCAAAGTTAAGAGTGCAACTAAACCATTTTCAGCCAATGAGTAGTACAACCGACTTATGTACGTCATTCTATCAAGAATTTCAATCAGTGAAATCTACCTTCCATTTCGGGTGTGGCCGAATGGCGTTTTTTATAATTTAATTGTACTTGAGACGGTGAAATAATAATAAGCTGGATCACAATTTTTTAATGAAGGTACTTATACAACTGTGAGGGTAAGCAGGTGTAAAGATCGATTTTCCATTACTGTCAACGTAATCCTTGTACATGAGTTCGAATATTTGCTCGAAGCCTAGACGCTTGCACAGTTTTGCGGTGTAGTGAGAACTTGCATCAGTGCGGATATAGTTGTAATTTAATTCCTTGGCGATATCTCTGTAATTTAATAATTATTAATTGTTTCATCATTTTATTTTATTACTTTCATATCATATATTTATTCTTGTACCTTGAGAGGTAATGATATGTGTGGTTTTTATTTTTTTTTCTTGGGGTGTACCTTGGAAAAAGTACTTAGTGAAAGTTAGGAAATTTTTTTTTGTTAACATTTTTTTTTTTTTTTAATTATAAATTAAAAATACTAAAATTAAGTACAGTAATGCAGTAATAATACAAAAAAAGAAACTTACACAGTCTTTTGACAAAGTGCAGCTGCAATTCCCTTGCCACGACAACCGCTGTCAACGGAAATAATTTTAACGTCTAAAATTTTGCTCCCGGGATACCGATCAAGAACAGCAGCCTTCCTGTCGACGTGATGCAACAATCTAAGAATTTTTTTGAATTTAAAATTGTCGCAATTCTTAATGAAATCTGGCTCGTCCGTGTCTTCCGGTTTAACGGTAGTACCTGTAATTAAATATCAATTAAGGACACTCTACATTACATTGCATTACAGGTGGTACTTATTATTCAAATAAAATACACTAGTGACCTTGCAGTCACTATGTGACTGCCGTGACTTGTGAACTATAAATAAAAAAAAATTTTGTTTCCAAACTTTTTTTTCAATTTATAAAATAATGATTACGTTTTATTAGAGGTGTATGTGTATTGACAAATAAATTCAATACAGAGAGGAATCACATGTGAATACATGTCGGGGGTGAGACAGAACGCCATGGGGAGGTGTAACGGATAAAATAGATTTTGATTTAGGAGCCGTAGATACAGGAGCGATTTGTCCGAGTTAGCAAAACCGATCTGTGGATATGTCCTATAGAAGCAGAAGATGTATGGTGTTTATGTACTGCACGGATGTATGATTAAATTGATTAAAAGACCGTGATATGTTACGCTGCTCGTATTTCATATTGCGTATCGGGAGTAATTTGATAAAGTTAGTCAATCGAGCTGATCGAATTATTTATTTTATTTTCCGAGTTATTACTTTATAAAGAAATGTTTGAATTAACAGAAAGAAAAACTAAGAAAGTTTGGAAAATCCAAAAGTACACGACTCATAAAGCTCATTTAATTATGAAATATTAATAAAATAAAAAATATTTAAAACAGCTAAAATAATAAAAATATATAAAAAATTTTCGATCGTAAAGCACTCTCTGATGCTTCGCTTATGAGGCGTGCAAAAAGTTGAAAAATTTTATCTCAATCTAGAAATAATTTAAAAAAATTTGTTTCTCATATTCATTTATTCTTATCCATATACAATTTTTTATAAACTCTTATAAATGCAATAAGGAGTTAATTTTACTAATTATTCATTTTTACCAATGAATATAATTGATAATTACTAAAACGCAAACAAAAATAAAAATAATTATTCAAAATTAATAAACGATACAAAATTTATCATTTTTATTATCTTACTTTACATTACATCTATTACATACAATGTTTACCCATGATATATTTATTCAGAATCAACATTTACATACATCTCAGTCGCGGACAGTAAAAAAGTTACATATTAATAATTATTATCAATCATCATTAATCATTACATTGGAAATAAGGAATGAGTTGAAATTCCCGTGTAAAATTAACCTTTTTAAAATTCTGTGCGTGTTATTATTTGACAAAATTATTTTTTTAAATATTTCTTTATTCAAAATATCTGGTTTTAATTTATAAATGTTGTATGGAATAGTGGAGTTTTCAGAAGATTTTAAAACTCCTAAAAATTAATTATTTATTTACACTTTAAAATGTTTAGAGATTAGATTTATTTTATTATTATTATATTGAAGATTTGTAATTTTATTTATTGTAAAAATTTTTGGTAGCTAAATTTAGTATCTTTTTTTAGTTATTAATTAATTTCTCGGTTTAAAATAAAAAATGTTAATTTTTTTCGGTCATAAAATTTTATATTCCAGCCTAAAAAAAAAAAAAAAAAAAAAACAAAAAAACCGCTGCCGAGATTCGAACCCCGAGCTCTCGCAGTGGTATTTATCGCCTTTCGCACTGCGCCATTGCTTCAAAAGTATGAGTCAATAAAAACGAAAAAAAAAATTATTTTCGGAATCTACAGACCTAATAGATGTTAACTAACCCAAAAAATCAAACTTTCTACCAAAATTTATACAATAAATTAATAAATACACGCCTTGACATGGAATTATAACTTCTAAAAATTTTAAATGAATCTCAAGTCACCCGACACTAAAAATTTTACATTTTTCCAAATAATTATTATATTTTAACCTTTAAATTAATTTTTTAAAAATGTCAGCCGACTTGAGACTCATGAAATGTTAATACAAAAATATTATCCATTGAAATTCATTTTGGCCATTTGAAACCGTAACAAAAAACATAATAACGTTTAAATAAAAAAAAAAAAGAACAATTTTAAGTAACCAATTGAAAAAAAAAAAAAAATTAAAAATTGATTTTAATTAATTTTTATTAAGTAATTAATTTGGCTATTAAAAATATTTTAATAGAATTTTTTAGCTTGCGCTTCTTTGCTATCGCGGTACATGCTGTACCCGAGAAGGATGAACAATTGAATAACGACAAAAACAATGAACATGGTTGTGGTGAGACAATTACCCGTGGGACAAGAGGTCGCAGGTGGCGCTGCAGTCAATTTGTTGTAGGTCTGAGCAATGTCGCGCTTGACCTGGTTAAGTCCGTCGCGCATTTCCGAGATCAGTGATTGGTAGTCGTAGCCGATGGGCTGGACTTGGGCAGTAGGTCCGCGGGCCTGGTTCGTCAAAATTGACTCCGCTTTAGAATTAACCTCTCCAACAAAGGATTTTATCTCACGAGCGGTGTTCAGGATTATGTTCTGGTTGCTGAGCACCGCGTCTACCTCTTGCCTGCGGATTGTGTCTATCAATTGGACAGGTTGGCCACCACCGCCGGTCTGGACGCCGCCGACCTGCAGTTGGGAAATCAGAGAGAGTGTGCGCTCTTGTTTACCGATCGTCTCGTCTAGTTTTTTGTGCAACTCGCGGAGGATTTCGAACATGTGGCTCTGCCCGGTGAAGATTTGACGAAGCTCGCGCTGGCTGTCGGATTCGAACCAGTCGTCGAATTCTTCCTTTTCACGGCGCTTATCGGGGTGTTCTCTGGAATAAGAAAATTTTTTATTTAATTTTTTAAAATTCAATAAATTTTACAGAAGATTCTTTAAAATTGAATTTTTTTCAGACATATATTTGTCAATTTCTTCAATAAATTTCTTATTTTTGGTCAGAGTTTTAGTCAAAAATCAAAACAAAATTTTTTTTTGGTCTTGATTAAAATAATTCAACAATTTTTTTTATTTTATTTGAAAAGTAAATTAGTATTGAAAAAAAAATTTTTTCTTAAGAATTGTATCAGTAATTTTTAAAAATTTTTAAGTTGAATTTTTATTTAATTTTCTTTATAGAAAATTTTTTTAAAAAATTATGAGAAATTTTGAATATCTGTAAATTTAAGAATTGTATAATTTTTTTGTGAAAATTAAAAATTAAATTATTGAAGTTACAGAGACAAAGACTGTTAATTTATAAAATTGAACTTTTCGTAAAAATATCTAATTTGAAATTTAAAGCAAATTATTCAAAACTTCTGATATTAAAAAAATTTATAAAATTTTTTTCACAATTTTTTTTATGTTAGTTATGCTTAAAAAAATTTTTTAAATTTACTAGCGCTTCCCGCTCTATAACGATCGCAGCTTATAAATGTAAGCGCGTCGATAAAATCAATTTCTTTTTAATAAAATACCAAAAAATGTTTTGGTACTCACTGAGGTCAAAATAGAAGTAAGAAAAATTTTTGATTAATTAATTAATTATATTATTTAATTAATTTAATACTTTTTTATTAAATTAATTATGATACTGAAACTATCAAAAATTTGACAATTTTTTGGTTTTAATTTAAAAAATAAATTTTGCTGAAACAATATTTTAGAAAATTACATTCAAAATTTTTTTTTTCTCACTGATTAAAAAAAAATTCTTAAAATTTTTCTGTCTTTAATAAATTCAACTTGAAATAATATTTTAAAATTTTTCAACAAATCAATAATTTAAAAAAAATATTTTTTAAAATTCTTATCAAAATTTTTTTTTAAATTTCTACATAAAGAATTATTTTTCTTCATGATAAACTTTTACAAAAGTCTAGAGAATTGTAATGTGAGATGTCTGTTAATTTCAATATCATAAAAAAATATTTAAAAAATTTATACACTAATCATATTTTAGAATAAAAAAAATCAAAACTTACTTGCGATAGTCTTCTTTTTGTTGATCCAATTTCTTCTGGTAATCCTGATATTCTTGGCTGATCTTAGCCTGATCTTCATTGGACACAGTTCTGGTTTGATCAAGCTGGATTTGTCCAGGTGGATGGAGAGACGTCGTCAAGAAATGCATGACGTCGTGATCATCAGCAAGTCCTCCAGTGGCTGCTGATACTCCGAAGTAAGCTCCTTTCGGCAAGAAAATGTTTTCTACCCGGAAACACAGCTCGAATTCGTCTGGACTGCTTGTCATTCCGTTGTGAAACAGCAGCTAAATTTTATAGATAATAATAAAAATATTAATATTTCTTTTATCAATATTTAAAATCAATATTTTCCAAGTCATAATCTTTTTTTAGTGACTAAATAATGATCACTACTTAAGTCACCATATCTTTTAAAATATTGAAGATAGTTCTATAGTATAAAAAAATTTTTTGTAAGAAATTTTCTAAGCTAAAATTTTAGTCTCTTATAATTTTTTGATAAAATTAATACTTCAGGAGTTATAGCTATTTTTAGAATGACTAGTTGATGATTTGGTATTAAATTCAATTATTTTCTTTTTGAATAAAAATAAAAAATAAAATAATAATAATCTAATTAAGTAATAAATTTTTTTTTATATATTAATGTCAATAATAATAATTATTGTTATTAAATAAATTAGCAGTTATACATACCGTTAGAGTATTTTGATAGTACTCAATTTTAGCTTGAGTTGGGAACAATTTATTACGAAAATCTCTCAGACAACCAGCAGACATTTGTGTTGTTCCATCACTAAATTCAAGAAAAAAATTAGCGAGTTAATTTTTTTAAAAATAAATTAACAATGATAATATGAATAAATTTTTTTATAAACTCACTTGGCGTGATCAAAAACTTTGGTCCCATCGTTAACAATCGCCATAATGTAAGGGTTGTTGTGCTTATTGTCATTATCAAAGGAGTCGAAGAATATACCAAGACCATTCCACATGTCGGAACTACCAAAAACAGGACCATCGAAGCTTCCTGGTTGAGTGGTGTACCAAAAAGCTAGACCATCAGCTCCGATTCTTCCTCGTCCATTGATGTTGAATTTCAAATCTACTTCCCACCAATCGAAATCTACCTGCTGCTTGGTCCATATTGCTCCTATTTTTTTAAATTATTCGTTAATTAACTAATAAACTTTTTAATAAATTAGAATTTAATTAAAATTTTTGGTTAAAAAGAATTTTTATTTTTAATTAAAATAATTTTTTACTCATTTAATTTTTATTATTTTAAGCAAGTTAAATATTATTTCTTTTTTTGATTAAAGTAAATAAAAAATTATCAATTAAAATTAAGAGTTACTCATGTTAAAAAAAATTTTAATTATTAATTTAATTTACATAATATTTAATTGCTCTGTTAAATATTTTATTTTCACACTTAATTATTTTATTATCACTGTATATTAAATTAAGATATTTTATTTTTTCTTGACAAATTTACAAGCTAAAATTTTATTAAAAATTATGCAATAATTTTTTTGTATTTATTGAATCTTTCAATTACAATTCTTACATAATTTCAACTACTTGTTTGCAATTTTATTATTCATAAGTTTCTGTCAAAATTAATTATTTTTTTGATAAAAAATAATAATACTAAAATTGAGAGATATTTAATAATTTTTTAAATAGATAAATTATGGAAAGAAAAATTTAATACTGAATTTAACAGACAAAAATATTTAAAATTTCAGCAATTAAATTATAATGAAAATAATTTAGTTAAAAAATAGAAATTTTAAAAAAATTACAAGTGCGAATTTTTAAAAATATTTTTATTACAACAATTGATTAATTATAAAAATAAAAAAAATTTTTTATACTTATTTTATTTAAAAAAAAAATCTAAAAATTATCAAGTGTCTGCTAATTTCAGTGTAAAAAAATAATGGAGTTTATAAATCAGACAAACAATTTTTCTTTGTCAAAATTTAATAAAAATTAAGTTAGCCGACATTTAAAAATTTTTAGAATTTTTTTTTATTGAAAAAATTATTACAAAAAAATTTTTAAAAAATGTCACTTGTAAAAACCTTCAAAAACTGTAAGTGAAATTTTTTTGTTTTAATTTAACTATTAAAAAAAAAAAATCAAATAATTATAGAAACGTCGGCTAACTTTAGAATCATCAAATTTAATGAAAATTAAGTTAGCCGACATCTAGAATTTTTTTATTGAAAAATTATTGTAAAAAACTTGAGAAACTACAAGTTCAATTTTTTAAAAATATTTATTAGTTCTAATTTATTAATAAAATTAAGTCAAAAACGTCGGCTAACTTTAGTATCATCAAAATTTGACCCAATTTTAAAACTACCGCTCCTTAATTAATAAAACAAAATATATATTTTGATGATACCTTTCTGACTCCTAAGTGACGGCGCTAACCTGACTTTTTCCGAGCTGGCAATTACATCTGTAAAAAAAATAAATTAGAATTTTCTAAAAATCAAACCAAACAATGCAAAGTACAAATTTCCAAACTTGCTAAAATTTCACCCCAAAATAAGTTTTTTTTTTAATAAAAAAAAAAAAAAAAAAACAACTCCCAAGAAAACAAACCGCAACATACGGTACCAATAAACCCAAAATTATTACTTAAAACAGCGGCTCCAAAATTGGAAAAAACAACCCCTGGAATCTTTACAAAAAAACGTGAATTTTTTCTCAAAAATCTTGAAAGAAAATCTCAAAGTCTACGTGGAATAATTTTCAGTAAAATAATTTTGGTAATGTATAAAATTTGTAAAAACTACTTACTGCCTCCGTAATTCCAGAACGGTACACTTCCGTCTTTTTGCGCTAAGTAAGGCGGCTTGAAGGAGTACTTATACTCGAATTTTTTATGCACATCACTAGCATTTAAATAGTTAACAATAATTAATAAATAAAACAACACTGGCCACCTCACCTCCGCAGCCATCTTCATTTTTGATGTGTATTAAATACCTATACCTATATATATATTTGTGTTTCTATACCCAGAGTCCCTTAAATATTACAATATAATATATTACACACATAAGTAAACATGTATGTGTTTAACCGCAGGTACACTCACCCAAAACTTTCAAAATACAAGTGTATAAGTGCAAGGTTTACGAAAAATCACCGCCTGCGTAACATGTTCCCTTCCTATTGGTCTCTTTAATATTTCCTGCGCTCCCATTGGTCCCTTGATTCTGACGTGTCTTCATTTCGCGCAAGAGCGCCATCTTGTCGGGAAAATTGCTACAACCCTTTAAAGCGAATTAATCCCTAAAAAATTGGGATTTCTTTCTTGTTTTGCGGCAAAAAGTCTATTATTTTATAAAACTCGGTAGATTTTATCGAAAAAACACGTCTGGCTTTTCTCAGTTGTGTCATCTCCACGTGTTCTTGCGAGCGCAGCGCCTCGGTAGGGTAAAACAGTCCCGAGTTTATTGACGTTTGAAAATTGTAATTATCTGTCATAAAGTGCGCTAGTATTTTTATCCAAGTAATTTATCTTGATATTGATATTTATGTTTACTACAAGGGCAAGGACGGTTGACAGTACTGATGTCAGGCGTTAATTTGGTTGTATGTTTAAGAAATTAGTGCGCTGTGAAATTTGAGGATATGGCAACGCTTATTGATAATTATGAACAGCAGTACGCGGTTCTTACTGCTGATATTACGGCTAAAATTGGCAGAATTAATGTCGTTAGTGGAGGTAAGTTTTTTTTGGTTATTTTTAGGGTTTAAGGAGTGCTGATGGAGATTTTTGGGGTTTTTTTATTTGAAAGGGTGGAGTTTGGGAATTTTAAGGGTTGAAGAGGGTTTTTTTTTTGTTATTAAAGTGTTTTTTTTCAGGTGAAAAAAGGGCCTTTGTTCAGGATGTCGATCGACAATTGGAAGAGGCACAGGAATTGGTGAGCTCTAGTTTATCGGCTGTTTTTTTTGCCGGGAATTTTTGAATTTGTTTTATTAATATTTTTTTAAATTTACAATTTTGGCCAATAAATTTCGGTCTTTTATTTAAATTTTTTTGGTCATAATATAATTTTTAAAAAATTATTTAAATTGTATTAATTTATTTATTTTATCTAAATTATTTTCGGATTTTTTTAGTTTTATTAAAATTTTCTTAGTAATTAAAAAATTTTTTCAGTCAATGTTTTGATAAATAATTAATTAAAAAATTTATTTATAGTATTTTAAAAGTAACTGAAAATTTTTTTATTTATTAAAATAAACAATCTGACGTTTTTTTTTCTTCAATATTTTTTTTCTGTATAAATATAATTTATAATACTGAATTTAATATAGACATTTAAAAATTTTTTAGACTCTTATAAAAATTAAATTATAGTAAAATTTTGTCTCTCAGGAATGTGGACAATAATTTCAAACTATGTATTGATTCTATAGTTGAACGTTTCGACATTTTATTAAAACTTCCTTAGCAACTTAATCATACTAGTTCATAGTTAAAAATATACACAATTGTTAAAACATATAAAGTATTAGTATGCATCTTGTAAAAATTTTTTACAACAATTAACAATTTAAATTTTCTACCAATTACCACTGAATAATTAAGTATATTTCTAACGAAATCAGCTGTAATACTGAGTATAGTTTGAAATTATTGTCCTGAATTTCTGTGGCCAAATTTTAAGTTACTTACATTTTCTGAACGTGATTAAGATTTTAAGATTAAATTATAAAAAAAAAAATTTAATTATAAAATTCCACATTAAGAAATTTTAGGAAATTAGAGTTGTAAAATTTCAAAACTTTTTTTTTTTAATAATTGATTGCACAGTAAAAAATTTTGCGACATTGCGTTAAAAAATTTAGTGTTAAAAATTTTTATGTTAAATATTGAACACTTTTATGTATAAATTTAACATTTATTCTGTTAAATCAACAAAAAAGGGTTAATTATTTAACATAAAAATTTTTAACACATGTGTAGTTATAAAAATTCTAAGAATTGTCAAATGTTCACTAATAATTTCAGTATCATATATAATTTTTCATTAATTTACTTTCAATTTTTTTCGTATTAAAAAAAGTTATATAAAATTATGTAATTTTATAAAAAAAATTCTCTTTGTTTAAATTTCCTAAATTTGTCAAAAAGTTTTAAAAAGTCGTAGATTTTTTCTACACTGACAGACAATTTTATTTAATGTTAAGGTAGTTGTTGCGTGATAGGCATTTCAACAGAAAGTTATGAAATTTTTTTTATCGAAAGATAAATATATTAATAATTCACTATCAAAATTTCAGATCAATTGACGGCACTGTTTTTGAGCAATTAATTTTCGAAATTGTATCTTTTACACGTAGAGGTATATAGAGAGATGGTAAAGTTAGTATGAAATCTTCTGTACCACTCGAGTGGGCCAAAGATTTCATACTAAATTTAAAAACTAGTTTTTTTTTTTTTTCAAGTCAAAATAAACTTTTTTATTATTATTAAATAAAATTGTCTTTCAGTGTATTAATTTGTTTAACAAATTTGCAAAATTTTTCTGCCTATGCTTAAGGAAATCCTTTCGCTCCCAGTTGAGTCAAAACAATTGTAGTAGTCAATATACGATAAATTAAAAAAAGAAACCCATAAAAATTCCTAAAATTAAATAATAAATAGTATATGAGGCATTAATCGTTGAAATTTTGAAAATAAAAAAAAAAATAGTTAAATACAAAAATTAATTTGTCTCTTTCAAATCAACTGCTAGTAACCTGTCCGTGATTTGGCAACGCTGTACTTCGGTTGTTTACATTTTCATTTGCACAATATAACCTTAACCACGTTTAAGTTTTTGCAGTCAGTGTAAATAAATAAATCAGTTTGAATTTATTGAATGGTCTGAAGCTCGCGCGCTACGCAACGTTGCCAAATGTTTTGACTCCATTTTAACGTAGGTTACTTGAGAATTTTTTGTGATTTTTAAATATTAATTTCTCAATAAATATCTCGGTAACTGATATATTTTATTGCAAAAAAAGAAACCTGAATATTTTGAAAATCTAATTTTTAGTTTTTTTTTACTTCATCTAATCCATGACTGATAGTATAATTCGAGAAATACTGCAAACGTCTGACTTTCTCGTAAGACTCTGAACAAATACTAACATTTAAAAATTTTATTTTTTCAAAAATTTGTCCGGTAAAGTATAATTTAAACCTCACTATTAGATAATTAAGGACCTTAACTATTAGAAAAAAATTGAATTTACTCATAATCTAATATTTTTTATTTTACATTGGCGGTGAAAGGACCTCCTTAAAACTATAACTATTGAAATTTGAGAATTAAATTAATAAAAAACTTTTAAAAATGACTTTAAATTACCAACTTGATTCAATTAATTTACCAGTTGGAACAAATGGAACTGGAAGTCCGCGGAACAGGCGGAACTCAACGAGACCGTCTGCGCAGCCGCGTAGAAAGTCACCGCGCGGAACTTAAACGACTAACCCAAGAATTTCAACTATCCCGAAAGCCCAAAGAGGAAATCGTGGACTTGAACGTCCTGGACGAATGGGACAATGAAGTCGTCACCGAAGACCAAAAATCCCGGCTTCTCGACACTTCAGAGCGCATCGATCGCACTGGAAGAACTCTGCAAAATGGCTACCGTATGATTCTTGAAACTGAAGACATTGGCGCGCAGGTTCTCAAGGATTTGAGCGAACAAAGAGAAACTATTCAAAGAGGCCGATCTCGGGCAAGTTTTTAATTTTTTAAATTAATAAAAAATAAAAAAAGAATTTATAAATAATTATTTTTTTTTTTTTTTTAGTTGAGAGAAACAGACGCAGAAATAGGAAGAGGATCAAGAATCTTATCAGGAATGATATTTCGTGCGTTGCAACAAAGATTCATTCTCGCTGCCGTATTTTTAGTATTAATTATTGTCGCATGCTTTGTTATTTATTTTAGTTTCACTTCAAGAAGTTAATTTATTTATTTGTTAGTAAGTATTATATTTATTTGTTACATCTTTATTTTAAGTATTTAATTATTTTAATTACAATTTTTTATTTTTAAATCACAAGTTTAATTCTTTGACTTTAGTTTCAAATTTTTTAATTTATTATTAATTATTAATAATTAATTAATAACTGGTAAGATGAACCTTAGTTTTTTTTATAGCGCACTTAAAAAAATTTATTATTTTTTAATTGAAAAATTTTGTGATATCACAGCCAAAAATTAAAATTTTTTTTATTAAAATTTTTTGAGCATTTTATTCTTAAATTAGAAAATTTTTTATTTTTAAATTAACAAGTTCATTAATTAACTATTGCAGAGGTTCATCTTACCCGATTTTTAATGATGTCATTTAAAAGATCAAAAAGTAGGTCCGGGTAAACTAGGTCGCGATCGATAGGACAAAAAAAAAAAGATAATACCAAAGCGCCTCTGAAAGTGCCGAGTTAAATAAATATAAATCTACATGAACTATTAATAATATGTATATGTATAAATATATTTATTGTCGTTGTTAAAACTTATAATTTGCAATTATAGACTGAAAATTATTTTTTTCGGAACAAATATAGCATTTATTGTGGAAATTATAAATGAATTGTTTGTAAATAAATAATGAATATCAAATTAATACATAACATTTATTTCAAAATTTATTTATTTTATTTTATAATAGTAATAGTAAAATAATAAATATTTTTTTTGGTAGCATTTTATTTTATAAGTCTAATAGTTTTATTGCTTTTTTAGTTACTAATGTTTATTTTTTATTGATTATTTTATTTATTACTAGTGTGTGATCACTGGAGCTTTCAAAATTTGCTGTGTTGAAAGAAAAGCACAAAATTATTTTAGATCATTTAATTTGATTTGGTGATGGTCATATGTGACCATATGTCAACCATATCATGATCATATCGTGACCATAAAAGCCATGTATGATTACATGTAATCATATATAATCATATGTGAATCATATTTGACTATATATGAACATATGAACCATATATGGTCAGATATGAACCATATATGACGATCTGTGAATCATAAGTGAACATGTGTAGTCTTTAGATGATCATGTGACTATATATGATCACATGAATTTCATATAGTCATATATAAGCCATATATCACAATATGTGAACCATATATGATCACATGAAAATTATATATGATCATATGCGAACTATATATGGCGAACTATATGTGATCCTTAATCACCAAATATGGTTCATAACTATATACGATCATATGAACCATATATGATCAGATATGAACCATATATGACGATATGTAAATCATAAATGATCATCTGTAGGCCTTAAATAATCATCTAGGACTATATATGATTATATGAACTATATATAGTCATATATAATAATATGTCAACCATATATGACTACATGTGTTGTATGTTACTGTATAACAATTTTGAATCATATGCGAACCGTATATGACCATTCATCTGAATAACAGTTAATTAAATTGGAAGATGGACAATTTTTTTCTGCCTTTGTTTCAACTAAGCAAACCTCTTAGCTCTAGGGTAATAACTGTTTATGTTTATTAATTATTACTATCAACATTTTTGAGTTTCATTATTATTATTATAATAATAGCAACAAGTGTTTATTTTTAATAATAAAATGGTGAAAAAAATTAATAATTTTTCGAGGCAAGATTTATTCAGCGATAGCTTTTTACTTCTGCGGTACTAATTTTAATATTATTATTTGTATTTATAATAATAATAATAATAATAACAATTAATGATTAGAAGAAAGTTAATTATTTAATAATATTAATAATTTATTGAAATCAGTCTAAATTTTGATAGAGATCCTCAATTTGAGGTTTAAAATACGCCTTAAGTTGAGGGCGCTTTGTTTTTAGTGTCGGTGTTAGCAGGCCATTTTGGATCGAAAAGGGGTCGGGGTGGAGGTAAATATCCTTAACTTGCTCGAAGGACTTTAAACCGGCCTCTCGACCCCACGTGAGCATATCCTCGTGAATTAATTTTTTGACGTCCGGATTCGCACAAAGGACACTTAGAGTACCGGGTATCTTGTTCTCCAGGGCCCAGCATTTTACGACGTCTACGTCGGGTATCACTATTGCAACGACACATGATTTTAGTGATTCACCGTGGACGAATACTTGATGCACATATTGACTTCTTATATAAATATTTTCTATTTTTTCCGGGACTATATATTCTCCTTGGGACAGCTTAAAGATATGTTTTTTACGATCTATTATTTTTAGGCAGCCATTCTGGAAGAAAAAATTTTTTTATTAATATATTGAATATAAGATTCTAGAAGAAATCAATTTTCTATAATTTCATTCTATACGTTCACAATTTTTTACATAAATTTTAATTTATAAGAATTATTATAAAATTGCTAAAAATTTTCTAGAAGTTCTAGACAATTAATAAAAATTTTTTTCTAGAATTTCTAAACAATTTTTTAATTTTCTAGAAGTTCTAGACAATTAATAAAATTTTTTCTAGAATTTCTAGACAATTTTTTAATTATCTACAAATTCTAGACAATTTAGAAATTTTCTAGAAGTTAATAAATTTTTTTAAATATTATGTGAGGTCTCATAAAAATTGAAAAATAAAAATTTATAAATAATTTTAAAATAATAAAATGATTAAATTTTTTTAACTGATAAAATTAAAGCATTCTAGAAACCTAAAAAACCTCGTAAATCATCCGCAAATTATTATAATTTTTAAAAATTTTAGAAAATTAATTTCTAGAATCTTTTTTAATCATCTACATTACTTTGAATTTTTCTAGAAGATGAAAATTTTTCTCAAACATTCCAGAACTCTTATTTTTTCAAACCACGTATAAAATTCTATTTTTAATGATTTTTTTTAATTTTCTCAACAATTCATAATTTATAAAAAATAAAAATATTTCCAAAACTTTCTAGAACTTCAATATTTCCTAAATTCTCAAAAATTTCTTCACTATATAATTTTTGTTTATGAACTTTTTAAATTACTGACAAATTTTCTAGAAGATAAAAATTTTCTTTCACTAATCTTCTAGAACTACTTCCAAATCTAATAAAAAATCCGAACCGATTTAAAAGATTCTTCAGTTAAAAAAAAAAAAATCTAAACATTCCAAAATTTCTTTAAAATTTTTTTCTAAAAATTAAAATTCTAGTCTAAAAATTTTCTAGAAACTAAAAAAAAAATTTTTTTTCTTTCAATAAATAAATAACTTGTAAAATAAAATTTTATATACATAAAAATAGAAAAATTAAAATTTATCGAAAATTTTTTTCCAAAAATAAAAATTCTATAAAGTTTAAAAATTCTCTAGAAATCCAAAAAAAAATTTTTTTTTAATTTTAAAAAAATTAAAATGACTTGCAAAATAAAATTTTACATATACAAAAATAGTAAAAAAAAACTTTTTTCTTAAAATAAAAATTAGTAATAAATCTTTAAAATTTTTTTCTAAAAATTAAAATTCTAGTCTAAAAATTTTCTAGAAACTAAAAAAAAAATTTTTTTTCTTTCAATAAATAAATAACTTGTAAAATAAAATTTTATATACATAAAAATAGAAAAATTAAAATTTATCGAAAATTTTTTTCCAAAAATAAAAATTCTATAAAGTTTAAAAATTCTCTAGAAATCCAAAAAAAATTTTTTTTTATTTAAAAAAATAAATGACTTGCAAAATAAAATTTTACATATACAAAAATGAAAAAAAAAATTTTTTTTCTAAAAATAAAAATTGTATAAAATTTAAAAATCTTCTAGAAACTAAAAAAAAATTTTTTCTTTGATTAAAAAAAATTTTTTTTTAATTAAAAAAAAATAAATGACGTAAAAAAAATTTTAAATAAATAAAAATAAAAATTTTTACCGGAAGCCACATTCCAATATCACCAGTATGATGCCAGCCCTGCTGATCAATAACCTCCGCGGTTTTTTCAGGATTCTTATAGTAGCCATAAAAAACATTAGTGCCTTTAACACAGACCTCCCCCTGGTTATTAGCCGCCCAATACTCCATTTCAGGTACATCCACTAGCTTAACACAGCAGCAAGCGACGGGAGGTCCCACGTGCTCTGGTATGTAGTCACCCTGCAATAAATAGCGAAAAATAATATCCGTGATAAATATAAGCAATCAATCTTTCGAAAGAAAAAAATAAACATTACAAATTCCAACAAATCACCTGACAAAACCCGACGAACAAACATTCGCGTGATACAAATTTATTTTTATTTACGCTTTGGCTATTTTTGACTATCACGCTTCTCTAGTCTATAGTTATATATCTATATCATGGATTTAAATAGATTACGATCTGTGAATAGTTTAATATCAAAACGTTATTAAGTGCCGGACTTAAACTATTCCGGGTTGCTTATTTTATAAACAGACTGATAGTCAATAAAATGTATTTGCAGTTAAGTATAAATTGCTATTATTTTTACGGCCTCTCATATTTCCATTATCTTGAAATGCTCCGCCAAAATAAACAAATTATTACACGGCTTTAAGCTTTTATTTGTTTATCCTTTAAATTATCGACCATAGCTCTTGAAACTCAATTGAAGTTGTATTTCGACCTTGCAAAGATTTAAAATAATTTTAAAATTACAGTGTAAAAAAATCGGAGTGAATTTTTAATTCTATTTAAAAAAAAATAAATTTATCTTAATTGAAAAAAAAAATATTTTTAACTTAAAAAATTTTTTTTTGAATTATTCATTAATTTAAAGAGGGTATTTTAAGATTTTAAAATAAATTTTGAATAAATACTGGCTCATACCTACATCAAGAAAAAAATTTATGAACCAAAAAAATAATTTTGAAGAGTTTAATTGGCGAAAAATTTTTGAGAATCAAGTAAAATTTACTTTAGCCAAAAAAAATTTCTCAGTTTAAGAATTTTTCTACTCAAATCAAAACGATTGAGTTCATCATAAGTATTATCTTGATTTTTTGTGTGGAAAAAAAAATTTACTTCATTAAAGAAAAATATTTTTGAACTGAAAAAACTCGTAGGAAGAAAGCCGATTTTATTGGTTTAAGAATTTTATTATTGCTGATGACACTTGTCATTTTTTTTTCAGTTAGTTTTAACTTTTCATTCTTTACATCAGAAGACCGTTTTTGCGTGTAATTATTATTGTAACGCATAAATAAATACAATTTTTATTAGAACAAAATCCAATATAATTAATAACTACTGGGTGTAGAGATTTATCCAACGAACGAATGTAATTGAAGATTTTTATTTACTAGACAACCTAAAAGTGTCTGTCGTTGATAATTTAGTCATAAAATATTCAAGATATTAAACAATAACTAGTTTTTTATAATTGGAAAATTGTTTATTAAATAAAATGATCCTGACATCATCACAGAAAAATTATTTTTATATAAGAAAAATAATCTGCAGTGTATGATTGTAGCTTCATGTAATCTCTAATATTTGAAAACAAAAATTTTTATAAATGAAAAAATGTATTTAATTTTATAATCTGGATTTTATATGAGTGTTGTAGAAGTTCACTGGTTAATAATTAAAAAATGTATAGATAAATTTTTGAAGTAAGTAAAATAGTATCCTGATTGAAAAAATGTAGTATTCTTACAAGAAGTCGGTATTATTTTGAATCAATTTTCTCAAACCAAAAAATAAAAATACTTGAGTTAAATAAACATGTACCCCGTTAGAAAATAATAAAGTACTCGGTCGAAAGATTAAATTCTAAAAAAGAGATTTTTTTTATTTTTTTTCAAGAGTTATAATTTATATATTAAAATTTAATGTTTTCTTTAATTAAGAGATGTAAATATATTGAAACAAGACGAAAAATTTTTACTTGAACCAAATTATTTTTTTTGCAGTTTCAAAATCTTAATGAGATTATAATTACTAAATTTTATTAAATTCATTATCATTTTATTTTAAACATATTTTTTCTATATTTGTTTTCAAAATTAAATAAAAAGTAATTAATAAATCTATTAATTATCCCTCGCGTGATTTCTTCCCGAATTAAATAACAGAGATTACGCCGCTGCTAACCTCACTTTCTCAGCGGACTAAAAATAGCCTCTAATTCGAAACAAGCAACAGCTTTATTGAATCCGTTTATAGCTTGAGGTAAGTTCATTCACTGAATTGCTCAAGTATGAATTGGTGGTCTCTAGACCGCGCGACTGACAAGTTACGAGGCCACTAAATTTCGAGGTGATCAAGTTGCGCAAAAGCTCCTTCGGCCATCTTGAATCTTTAACGTCTTAGTTTGTTCTAACCTGTGGTCTCTGTCACCTATCATACTTAATCTACTTAATTGATAAATAATTTTAGGTGTTACCTGAATAGTAAGAGTGATCGGAGCGCAACATTCAGTTTGTCCATAACCTTCGACAATGAGACAACCCAGAGCACAGCGTGCAAAAGTTAGGACGTTACCCGCCAGAGGCGCTGACCCGACGACTATTAATCTTAATCTACCGCCCATCGACTCTTGGATTTTCTTAAACACTAATTTGTCCCAAAAACTGTTGCTTCGGATTATACACTTCTTTATTTCGGCTTCTTTTGAGCTTATGCCCATGTTGAAAATCATCTTTTTGAAAAATGATGATTGGAGTTCTGCTTGGACCTGTTCAATAAAATGATTAAAGTTCTTGTTAGTTGCCTGGAAAAATTTCTAATTTAATTGCTTGAAAGTCGGGTCAACCCCATTTTGGGCCATAACTAGATTAAAAATTAACATTTTCAATTTTTTTTTATTCTGCATGTTAATACCGTGCATTTATGATTAAAAATGTCGTGGAAGAAAAAAATAAAGATTTTGATAGCTTTTTTGCTTTCAAAAGTTGGAAAAAATTTTGGCTCTCATGTTTTTGGATAAAATTTTTATTTTATCTTTTTTTGAAATATTTTTTTTTGAAAAGTACATAAAAAAACGAACTATTTGAAAAAAAGAAAGTTGAATATCACAATTTTCTAAAAAATTTATATTTTTTTGAAAATTTGTTAAAATTGTGTCAACTTTTTTTTTTTTTAATTGTTCATTTTTTTATATATTTAAAAAAAAATATACCAATAAAATCAAATAGAAATTTTGTTCAAAAAAATGAAAATTAAAATGGTTGACCCATACTTGTAAATATTCACCAAAATTTTCAGCGTGTTTTTAAACTAGAGATAATTTTGGTCGTTCAAAATCATCTTTCAATGTTTTATAAAGTTTTTGATGTTGGAAAAATTTTTTTTCATCTTTTTTAAATGTCAAGCTTTAGATTATCATTAAAAATTGGGATTAAAAGGTCAAGAAAATTTTTTGAATTGTCTAGAATCTAAAAATTTTGAATTATTTGAAGTTTTGGCCTTTTTTTCAAATTTTTGATTTTTTTCTTAATTTAATTAATCTATATAATTATATTTTGAACCAAGAATACTTTATAGAATTTTTTTTTGAATCGTCTAGAATCTAGATAAGTTCAAAATTTTATGGATTATTTTAGGAAATTTTGGCTGATTAAAAATTAAGCCGGAAACCCTCTAGAATTTTTTTTTGAAATTTTTAGAATTAAATAGTTCCAAATTTTTTAGTATTTAATAATTGACTATTAATTTATTGTTTTAAAAAAATTTTCTTGACTTTTTCAACTCTCAAAAATTTCGACAATTTATAATTTTTTTTCTAATGTCCTGGAAATTTTTAATGAATTTTTTAATAGTTTAAAAATGTCTTCCGAAATTCTACAACTTATAAAAATTATTAAAAAAAAATTGAAGCACTTTTAAATCTCTAAAAAATTCAAACTTTCTAGAAACAAACTAAAAATTTGTTACTAAAAAATTAAACTAAAATTTTTCGCTTCGAAAATTAATCAACTTTCCAGATTTCATTGACGAAAACCATTTGCTCTGTGTCCGCGAATTCTAATTATAAATGACAGATCTAAAAGGTCATGTGTGTTGTTTTTGGCAACACTAATGATAATCACAATTATTAATTAAATAAAACAATGTACACCTTGTCGTAAAGCCGATTGAGCAGCCTAGGAACTGCAGGCATAACAGTAGGTCTTAGAGCTTTCATGTCTTCTGGGAGCTGCTTGATGTCCCCGCTGTAAAATCCAACAGATCCACCAACAATGTACATCCCGTTTTCACAACACCTCTCCAGCATGTGCGCCAGGGGCAGAAAACTGATCATTACATCCTTCGAAGTAGGCCTGTGATCACCAAGTTGGAGCAAAACTGCACAGACACCCGCCATCACATTTTGATGACTCAACATGACACCTTTCGGGTGTCCTGTGGTACCAGATGTGTAGCAAATTGTGCATAAATCGGTAGGCTTCGGCGGAATTTCCGGGTAGTTTTTCTGCGCTCCCATTCGCTCAACATCTTCAAAGCGCAGTAGCTCAACTCCGCGGTTCTTTGCCCGCTGAATCGTCGCTGGACGTGTTTCTTTTACTACCACAAGTTTCCTCAGGCATCTAGAAATAAATTTTAGTTGCAATTCATCTCAATAAGTCACTAATATAAGAAATAACTTTGTAATTTTGTAATTTTTTCTGCTGACCTGGGAGCTTTGTCGAGCAGCAGATTGCACTTCTGATCATCCTCGCAAATGACTAGACTAATTTCCGCTTGGTTGATGATATAGGCACAGGCGTCAGGTCCAAGTGTGTCGTACAGGGGAACCACCACCAGGGAGTACGTGTAACAGGCCTGCTCGGTGAGGATCCATTCTGGACTGTTCTGGCTGTAGAGCCCGACGAGGGTTTGTGGTCCAGGAGTCAACCCGTAGGCCAGGAGTCCGGAGCCAAGATTTTTTGCCCGCAGTAGTGTCTCGTTGTAGTTTAACCACTGGTAAGGCTTGTTTGGTCCGTCCCTCCATCCAAGGCACTGTCCATTATCTAAGTGCAAAAAAATTGAGTCATATTTATTTATTTATTTATTTACAAACAACCAAACTGAGCAGACGTAGCCATAACCAGGATTAATAATCTTTACAAAGTAATTATTAGGTAGATTTCTTTAGAAATCTAACTATCCAAGACGGTCTCATGTTGTAATTTTATGAAAATTTTGTCATAATGTTTCATTTAATCGAATAATGACAAAAAATGGTATTGGCTCAAAAGCTTATGTATGTATTTGTAATATAACGCGCCATGTCAGCAGGATTGCGCCCACAGTTCTCGACCGATCTTTATGAAATTTTGTAGGTTTATTCTGTGGATGAATACCAAGATCAAGTTCGAAGATGAGCTAAATCGGCCGGTTAGTTTACGAGTTGTGGGTGTTTGAAAATTTTTTTCATTTTCAAAAAAATTTGAATTTTGTACATTTTATGAAAATAATCTTACAGATGTAAAAGATAGATAAAATCTATTAAATTTATCTTAAACTTCATTCAATTATCTTCAATTAAAACTATTATTTGTCTAGTTTTGATGATTTTTTTAATTAATTTCATGAATTTAAAATTTTTTTTTAATTTTTCAATAATTTTTAAGCCGTAAAAGATAGCTTGAATTTATCAAATTTATGCTAAAATTCACATAATTATCTTCAATTTGAGCTATTATTCGTTACCGTTTGATACTTTTTTCAATTTATTTCGGAGTTTGAAAAATTAAAAAAAAAATCAAAAATAAATTAATTTTTAGCTTTTATCATCAAATGACTCTCATCTGTTCCAAATCCCATTTTTTAGGTAGATGTATTTGAAAATCTATTTGTTTTAGTCGGTCTTATATGATTATTTGCAAAAATAAATTATAGAAAAATTATAGTAAAAAGAAAATTTGAGTAATTATCGACATAAATTAACGTTATTTTGCAACTATGTTAGCGAGCGATGCAGTCATATTTTTAATAATTATACAATTAAATTTTAATTTTTTTTAAGTAGCATTTTTTCTCCATACTCGGATGTTTTTCGGATTAAAATCTTTATTCACTCTATAAATTTATTAGAGTGAAAATTTTTAAACTTTTAAAATAATTCTTCCATGCTAGAACCGAGTAGGTCTTCGTCTGATGTGTTTTGTACCACAACTTTTTATTTTATTTTGGAACGCTTAATGTGTTTCTTAATAAACACGGCAATAAATATTTCCGAGTTTATTTTTTATTCAAAATATAATGACTTAGTTATTTAGAAATCACGCAGATGCGGAAGGCACTTCAGGGCCACTAAATTTTAGCTGGGATGCCAACTTTTGTTAAAGCATCATTAATTTTTGTATCGTGCCATCCGCTACAAAATTTACCTCTTATCTTTTCGTTCTTTGTGTAAATTTTGTGAGTTAATAATTAGTTGCTTTTTTTCTTTATGAATTTTATTTTTACAAAGTGTCTAAAAGTACCAAAAAATTGTGAAAAAAATTAATATAAAAATAAATAACATTTTTAAAAAATAAACATGTGAAATTTTTTTAAAGAATTTTTAATTAATATTGTTAAAAAATAATTTATTAATATAAAATAATAATTTTTTTTATTAATTAAATAAATTTAAAAGAATTGATTTTGCAAAAAGTAAATTTTTTGTAAAAAAAAAAAAAATTGAATAAATCGAAATCAAATATTATAATTGCTAAAAATTATATTTGGCTTTTGATCAATGACTTTGTTTTTCAATAAACTTTCAATGTATTAAACTTCAAATGTTGACGACAAGGTTACAAGGTGTTAAAAAATAAAAAAAAAGTTAATAAATCATCATAACACTGAAAATAGCTGACAGATAAATAAAAATATTTGTATTTATATTTCAATAAAAAAAATTTTTATTTTTATTAAACTAATTATTCGGCTTGATTTTGTTTATTTTTATTGTATAAGATTAATGACATCTTCAAATAATCAGTTATTTTTTTTTTTACTTTAATTTAGTAAGTACATAAATAAACAAATAAAAATTTCTAGTTCTTTATTTCTTGAAGAAGAAAAATGATTCATTAAAAAAAAAAATGCTCACTAATTTTCGAGTGTCTATTTTTAGGACACGTAAAGAAAAATAAATAATGATATTTATTCAGACCTTCACCTATTACTTTCTACGATTTTTAATTGATATTTTAATGATCTGTTATAGAATTTAACGATTTGTTGCAGTATTTTTATGCGTAACAGTTTGAAATTTTAAAAACAGACCGATAAATATTGACTTAATTACTGAAATTATTATATTACTATTCACAACTGTAAATTTAATTTTTTTTTTTTAGAAAAACTAAATAAATTCTCTGTAAATTTAAAATATTGTCAATAAATTTTGTCTAGATTTTAATCGCAATTTTATATAAAATTTTTGTAATGTTAAAATTAACAAAATTTTGACCCGCAAACTTTTTTTTGATATTTTTGGACATTGATTTTTGATCAAATCAATCGTTCTATTACAAAATTCTTGTAATTTATTACAAATCTTTTTTCAAATGTGCCGAGTTTAATTAAAAAAACTAATTTGACAAAAAAGAATTTTGAACCATAAAAAAATCATTTTCATTGATGATTTTGAATCACGTAAAAAATTTATTAAAATTTGTTCAATTTAGAAAATCATTTTTAAAAATAAATTTTTTAACATAAAAATCTTTTTTTTTGGTTCAAAATTTTACTTTTGAACCAATTAAATTTCTTTCTTCCCCCAAAAATTGGAAAAACTCAAAAAATTTCTGTATTTGAAAAAAATTTGTTTAATAAAAAAAAAATTATTTTAGTTAAAAATTCAAAATTTGAATTTTTTTCTATTTAAGATAGAATTTTTGACATTAAAACCAACTAAATTTCTTTCGCGTAAGAATTTGAATCACGCTAAAGTTTCAAATCTTTTTTATTCAAGACCAAATTATTAAACATAAAAATTATTTTTTGGTTCAAAATTTTACTTTTGAACCAATTAAATATCTTTTTCCCGCAAAAATTCTAATGACTCAAAAAGTTTTTTTATTTGATCAAAATTTACTTAATCCAAAAACATTTTATTTAAAATTTATTTTTCTACTTAGGACTAAATTTTTGACTTAAAAACCAACTAAATTTCTTTTGCGTCATAATTTGAACCACGCCAAAGTTTCTAGTCCAAAGTTTCAAATTTTATTTATTTAAAATCAAATTATTGAACATAAAAATCATATTTTTGATTCAAAATTTTACTTTTGAACCAATTAAATTTCTTTCTTCACTAAAAAATTTGAATAACTCAAAAATTTCTTTATTTGACCAAAATTTATTAAATCCAAAAACATATTAGTTAAAAATAATTTCTAATTTCTTTTTCAACTTAAGACCAAATTTTTTGACTTAAAAACCAACTAAATTTCTTTCGCGTCAAAATTTGAACCACGCCAAAATATCTCGTCCAAAATTTCAAATTATATTTTTCTAAAACCAAATTTTTAAACATAAAGACAATTTTTTGTTTAAAAACTAAAATTACTTCAAAATCACAAACCATGCAAAATTTGAACAAAAAAAACTTACTGGATTCTTTAGCTCCTTTGCGAAAGGAGTCATATAGTGTGCGCACATCATCGTGAATGTAGCTGACGAATTTACCTTCCTTGCTGTCCTTGTAGAACTTAGACACGCGAATGTATTCAGCTCCCTGTTGGACAAAAAGCAATATTTGATAGATAAACAGCCGATTGAGTCTTTTGGGATAACTTTTGAGTTACATAACAGCTCAACAGAAACTAATGATGCAAAGCCAAACAAAATTTCACACAACCAAACTCAAGACACAATTGCAACAAAACACAGTACCAATTTTGGTGAAAGGCATTTGTGTTACAACTAACTATTGGTATGATTAAAAATAAATCACAATAATAAATAACAATCTAAAAGACCTTTATCGTGTCTGATTGATCGTTGGTGTCAATCGGGACGCGAATTGTCGGCAGAACACCCCCGCAAACGGGCATTTTCACTTTTTACCTCGACTATTAACGCTTTAAGTCAACGAGAGTTTTAATTTTACTTGAAGTAAAACTTTTGGAGGCTTGGAAACTCAAAAAATCACAAGCATCTTCGACGGCGAAGAGCTAGACGGTATTCCGTGAAAATTAAGACTTCAATCATGATTTTTTAATCCAATTGTGATAGTGATCAATGCGAAGTGTTAACTTGACTGTTGGATTGATAGCTGTTATGCGTTGTGGTAACTCGTGACGAGCTTGGTCACGACGTCAAAAAATTTTACTGCGTCGACGAAGATGCCACGGAGTTACTATTTAAAATTATAAATTCTAACGTAATGTTTCGATGCTCGAGATTGAGCGTCGTCAGATCAGGAGGAAAGACAAAAGTTATATCGCAAGATTTAAATATAGTCCTAGAGGTAGAGGTAGAGGCTGAGTCGCTTGCGGATCAGACTGACGTTGGACCCGAGCCAGTACGTTGATAAACACACTTTCTTGGGTTTGTTGCCGATCCATGGTTAATTGGTCATCGATAGGAGATCCGGAAGAAGGAAAAGGATCCAAGGGGTCTAATTCATCGATTGATGATCTTTGATTCACTCTTTAGTGGGCAATTTTTCTTTTTAATTAATCATATGCACTTTAATAATTAGTCAAAAAATGGAAAATTTATTTTTTATTCTCATTAAATTTTTTTAAGACTTTTTTTGGAAAGGATCTGATTTTTTTCAGAAATTTCTATTGTTATTTTTTTAGTTGTTTGTTAGTAAGAAAATTTCAGAGTTTGTAAATCAAATTGTACAAAACAGATCAATATTTGACGCCGCATTAGACTGAGACATATTTTTATGAATCCTACATTGAAAAAAAAGTTTTTTTTTCTACACTAAAAAGTATAGCGGTTTTTAAAATTATGTCTTTAAAATACTGTGGATCTTTTTTATTATAATTAATAAATTGATAATTATTAATTTATCAATAATAATTAAATTAAGAAAAATCCAATTAATTATAACTAGCAACTTTGCAGTCACTATGTGACTGCCGTGACTTGTGAAATATAAAAAATTAAAATTTTGCTTTATTAAATAATGACTTTTGATAAATTGCACTGTACTTTCTTAAATATTGACGTTTTTAAAGATATAAGCTCATCCTAGTGTTACACTCATCAAGAGCTTTCATTTGAGTACCCACATGCATTTTGATATATTTTTCATATATTCATATATATATATAAATATATAAAATATATGAAAAATTAATGTTGGTACTCAAATAAAAGGTCTCGATGACTGTAACATCGGGATGAGCTTATATTTAGAAAAATATCAATATTTCACAAAATACAAGGTCATTTCTTAATTATGTTCAATTGCACTGTATTTTCTTAAATATCGACGTTTTTGAAGATATAAGCTCATCCCAATGTTACACTCATCAAAAGCTTTCATTTGAGTACCCACATGCATTTTGATATATTTTTCATATATTCATATATATATAAATATATAAAATATATGAAAAATTAATGTGGGTACTCAAATGAAAGCTCTCGATAAGTGTAACATCGGGATGAGCTTATATTTGAAAAAATATCAATATTTCACAAGATACAAGGTCATTTCTCAATTATGTATCTAGAGATAGAGCATTTTCAAATGCAGCCTAAATACTTATCATAATAAATTGACTATCGGTGAGAATGTAATAAAAACTTGAAAAGGCACAAATTCAAGTCAAGACCTTTGCAATGATACTAAATTTTACTAAAAAAACCGATTTTATCATATGACTATCCTAGAAACCAAATTTTTCTTAGTCTCTTAATAATATAGATTGAATTTAAGAAAATTTAATTAATCATAATAATTCAATAAAAAAAAATTAAATTAATTATTAATTAAATCATTGAAAAATTGAATTTTTAATTACGTAAATCCCATTGGAGAAACTTTTTTCGTACCCAAGGATCCATCTAAATTATGATATCAATTGTAATACAGCCAGATAATTTTTCAATAAATTATAAATCAGCACAACTTTTCAATCATGTAAACAAATGGAAAATACCAGTTTTTTTATGTGAAGAAACGTACATTGGATATAAAAAAACTTGGATAAAAATATTTTGTATTCTGAGTGGAAAAAAAAATTTTTTAATTATTCAAAGTGCATATATCTCCTCAAAAAAATTACTCATAGTGTATCTGTTTAAAATTTAGTGAGTCACCCACCATGAGTCACAAACCATAAACCCTAAGATCAGGTATCAAATTAGCATAAAACAGAAACACGATGCAGTAATAAGGGGGTTTGCCGGAGGTAATACACAGTTCTTAAAAACGCACTATGGAATTACCATGAAATTCTATAAACAAGTGATTCCCAGATCTATCGCTCACCGGAAGTAGCCTCGATTGAGCATCAAGAGGCATCAGTGGTGTTTCAGGAATCGGTTTTGTAGCATAGTATGCCGCTACTCCAGTCAGTACTAAGGCACCTGCTCCACCTATGTACGGCAAATAACTGTCTAGAGAAGCCTGAAACACTTTTCGACAAATAGCATTGAATATTATTATTATAAAAAATAATCGTATGGATTATCGCTAATCTATAAATAATCTAACTAACATATATATGCTACAAATTACATAATATTAATCCAAAATGGACTTACTTGTACGTCGCTTGTTCGATTGTTAAAATAATCCTTATTATCACTAGTCCTAAAAGTACTGTTTTTTATTATTATTGTTATTAATGTTATCAAAGAGTTAAAAAACGAAGGGAAGACCGAAGCTACGACATGTCACTGGATTTTGATTACAAAGACTGCAGGGATAACCGCATTGGTTGTATTGTTGGGGTGTCTACTGCGTCTGCGGTTCTGTGACGTCAGAAATCAATGATTGACCCTCCGGTTTATATCACCCTTAGCTATACACCCTACCCTGATAGCTACAGTTTCAGACCAACCAAGTTGGTGTCAGATAGTTGCCACCAACTTACCGACAACTTGCGGTCAACTTCCGAATTTGAAACTGTTGGCGTCAAGTTGGCTACAAGTTTCTGAGAAAAACAAAATCAATCTACTGCCGCAATATGTCGCCAAATTTCTTGAGAAACTTGTCGTCAACTTGGTGCGAAAGAGTTTCGAAAGCAATTTCTGCCGACAACTTGGCGACAACTTGGTGAACAACCGAGTTCATTTCCAAGACTTGCCGCCAACTTGGTGACAAGTTGCTGCAGCAAATCAACGGAAAGTTGCGACCGGTTTGGCTATCAGGGTACACTTCGGAATTAAGAATTTTAGAGGCTTGAGTCGGTTTTTATCGGCTGTTGGAAAGTGTGATAAAAAATCGCTACTTTATCGACAAAAGCTATGCTTTAATATAGAATACGGAAGAAATATATTTATTTAACAGAAAAATTTAACTCTGTTTTTGCAGAATATTCACTGTACTAATTAAAGATTATTTTCAGTGTTTTATTTAATCTATTATCACTCGCTAAAATTGCACTGAACTATCTGGAGCTTACTGAGCGTTAAAATGCTAACGATAATTTTTAAATCAAAGTAATGAAGAAGCACTTCTATTTATATGAAGCGCGGAACTTGGACTTTAAACTTAAGAAGATAAAGAGATCTTCAAGAAGCATCAGATGATAACCTAGTAGGTTATTGCGCGGTATAAAACAATGTTTTTTATGATTTTATTTGGAATAAAAATTTATCAGCCTGATTTAAATATCCGAAATTAGCAACTTCAATTGTTTTGGCTTAGCTAGCTTCACCGAAGTGTTCGATGAAAAGTGTATTTAAAATAGATAAAAGTAAATAATGCTGTGAAGCGGGAAAGAAGAGGAGTTACGGTAATTATTATGTATTAAAGCGCTCTTACATTCACGTAACATGATAGGGATTGAGAAAGAAATTGGAATAAGAGTTTATAGGGAGCATTCCATAGTGACTGGTGGAACATTTGACTGGAATTCCGTCAATTATATATAATTATGTGACTGAAACTTATACTATAGTAAAATTTATCTTATAATATAGAAGAATAACTAATTAACAACATCCCTTTGTCAAAAACCTAGATTGCTTTTTAAGTTTCTCGTAATTATCATTTGACTGAGTGTGACTGGTGGGACTAAGAACAAATCCTTCTCTCTTACCTTGGTATACTTAAAGTCCAATTTCAGTTCGACTACTAAACTTTTAAAAAATACTTCCCTCTCAATACAAAATTTATCCTACAAACATTCAATATTATGAAGAATTAGACTGATTACCTACGTAGAAACAATTAAAAAAATTTGTTTTTATTGTGACTGGTCGGACAGGCATTTGTGACTGGTGGGACAAGTACAAAATTTGTACATCAAGTTGTTTATTAAAAAGACTTTTATATTATTTCAACCTTAGAAACATTATTGTTTATATATTTAACTATAAATTATTTAGGATAATTAAAAAAAACTAATTAAAAAACACAAATATAAAATCAATTTGTTTTTAAAACTACCCTGATAGCCACACTTACTATAAAAATACTTGTAGTATAGCAAGTTTAGACAAAGTTAACGTTAAGTTCACTCCAAAACTTGTACAGTAAAAGTTATATACAATTTGTGTTGAAGTTGTATAGTAACTTGACGTTAATCTACTGCCGCAATTTCAATCCAAGTTTTAACAAACTTTTAATATGATACTAATGTTAGCCGACGTTTAAAAATTTTTCTATTTTTTTTAACAATCAAATTGCAAGTAAAAAAATAATTTAAAAAAATTGCATTCATAATTTTTCAAATTTCCTACATGTGAAATTTTTTCTTTTTATTTTATAGTAACAATTTTTTTAATAAAAATAATTATAAAAATTTTCAGATGTCGGCTAATTTAATTTTCATACTTTTTATCTATAAAAAAGTTATTGTTAAGTTAGAATGATATTTAAAAAAAAAAATTACTGTAAATTTCATAGAAAAATTAATGTTACTTTAAGTTATTTTTATTCGGACCTTTAAGTTGATTAGCAAACCATGATTTAAAAAAGTTTTTTGCAGGTTAATTGTCAATCACTTAAGTGATTTCTTATTTTTCGTAAGAATTCTTATAAAAAATTAATGAAAAATAATAGGATGATAAAAAAAAATTTTAATGCTTTGTAAATAAATTTATCAAAGATTTCAGAGTATTTTTATATTCAAGAAAATTAAACATCACATAATTTCAGATATTTATTTTTATTAATAAATTATTGAAACACTTATTTTATACATTTTTGAAGCAAATAATGAAAATTAATTTAGCTGACATTTGATAATTTTAGGAATTTTTTTTAACAGGTAAATTATGGTAAAAAATAATTAGAAAAAAAAATTGACATGTAGAAATTTATAATAATAAAAAATGTAATTTTTTATAAATAATTTTTTGGAATTAATTTATTTGTTAAAAAAAAATTACAAAATAGTCAAGTGATTACTAACTTCAATGTCCTAGCTAAAAACAAAAAACTATTAAATTAATTCAATTCACTCACTTTATATTCATAATTGCAAATACAATTTTACATTTTTTACATTATAAAAATATTGTGTCAGATATAAGTGACTGAAAACGCGTTGATAGTATGAGTCGAAGATAGCTCGTCTGATAGTGAGCTTGGCTAGGAACCAGGCGATTCGGGTTCGAGTCCCCGGTTTTAACAATAAAATATTAATTTTTTTGTCACGGCAGTAGTTAAAAATTTTTACTGTGCTTCGTTTTTTTTACCGATAAATTACCTACCGATGTAAAAAAGAGACAAATTCTGATAAACTGCCATATCAATGAGTGTTTTCATTCATTTTGTCCAACTTCACTAAAACTTCACATTAAGACTTTTACTAAAACATTTTGATAAAAGTTAAAGTCAAATTTCGGCCCTAGATTGTATAAAAGTTGGACTGCAACTTAACGTTAACTTTTACAATTGGATGGCTATCAGGGTAATAGAACAACATTTGACCGGGAAACAAGTTAGTACGGCTGAAAAGTTACTAGGAAAGAAAAATTGATTTTTTTATTGATTAAAAAAAATTTTCTTTACAAATTAGTAAAATATAGATTTTTAATAATAAATTAGAACGAATTATAAAAATTTTAAAATTTTACTCATTTTACCATAATGCATGGAATGCCTCAATAGCAATAACTTCATAATTATTTTTAACTTTTTAAATAAATTTATTTCGCCTAATTAACATAGGAATTTATGTAGGATCCTACCCTGAATTCCTATACAGGAAATCTATCCAAAAACGCCATCTGGAAATCCAGGCTAGTTTCCCATATGGATTTGTTTGATAGGTTAATGAGTTCATCGGCACCCGCATTCCACAACAACCATATCCTCATACCCATACTGATAAGTAAGCGTTCCACTGGCGTCTAGATAAAGCAGACTAGTGGGCGCCAATCGTGTCGGAACGCAACAGACACGTCCAACAGGTTTTGAGCCATCCACGCCCTGAACCGCTCCTGACACCAGAGCCTGGACAATCGCATGTTTCGTTGGACTGAGATGATCCCCAAAGGGGAACAGACACTTTCCCACACACTGATAAGCGTCGTACCCCGGTGGAGCGACGATCCACTCATCGTAGTTGATCGACGCGAAATCTACGTACAGGGGACGTCTTCTGCAGGGATTCCTCCGCCGACGTCTGTTGTCAGACCACACCACTGGACCATCCTCTTCTTCTTCCACCGATCGGCGCTTTCTGTTTTTGGACGGCTTCGTGTAACTTAGTACCAGAATCGGGCTGTAGCTCTCCATGATATTCCTCCCGTGAATTCGACCACGGACCAAGAATCTCAGTGATCCTCCTGATGTCATCTTTACTGCATCCGTAACGTTGAATGCTCTCCAGGTTTCTTCTTTTCGTGATCCTCGAAACCTTCAAAATGAACAATTATATCTAATTATCAGCGAATTTTATCAGGCTACCCTAATAACGAAATTTGCAGTGCAGAACTTGCCATCTTGCTAAGTTGATGACAAATTCAGATTTTTTTTTTAATGTTTCTGTTGCATACGGCATTAATAACATGTACGTACAAAACGTACACTAAGAAATTTTATTTAGATATCATTATATATCTTACCGCGTGTCCTCGATGTGATTGTTCAGCATCATTACTCTCAGGATCATCCCCGCAGTGCCCAATAATTCCGCAGCTTCGAGATTTTCTGCAGGATTAGTGGGTGGAAGCCGAAACTCAAGAATTCTTCCCCGAAAAAGGGGAAAATTGTCCACCGGCGCAGATACATGGAGAGGTTGAAGAGCTCGCACTATATCTGCACTAGGTCTTCGGTGGTAAAGCTCTAGCATATATTTAGAAACAGGCCCGCGGAATTTTTTACTGTGAAAGCGCGATGACACGTTGAATCCCGAACTCAAGGGAGGAATTTGTGCCACTGAAATGTCTACTTGGATGGAGGCTTTCGTGACTTTTGCACTGAAACTGGACTGGTCGAAAACGGGCCAGGATTTCCAGAGGAACAATACCAGGAGCCCGGTGATTGTTACCAACCAACACTGCACTGTCACTACCATTGGTATTGAATATTAATTAATAATTAATAAATTTGTTGAATTAAGATGTATTTTGTGGTGGTGCCAGAGCTGGCTACTAAGAGGAACTGAGTGATCTTCCGATCATTCCAGATTTAACGCTGCCTCTAAATAGAAACCAATTGACCGTGGAATTTTTTCTTATCGGCAAAGTGTTGCCTTTGAAGTGTTCCGGAGCAGATTTTTATTTGGTCCGCTTGAGGATTATTTTGTTAATTCAGTATCCAGCTGATGTAATTAAGTTAATTTTGTTAGACTGGTTGTCTATTTTATTTTAGTCGATCTATGACTTGATTAAATTTTTATGTCATGAAATTTTATAATACTATTAAATATTATAAAATTTTTTCGGGAAATTCATTGAAAAATATTTGTAAAGGTAAAAAAATTATTTATGTCCTATTGGTATTAGCAATACAAAATAGTATTATTTACATCTCATGTTATCAAATAGATCAAAAGATTGTATAAAAACAATATATACTGCTTCCGATTGTGTAATATCAAAGTGGCTTTGTTATTATTTCAATCAATAAACAATAAAATTATTAAGGAAGTAACAAACATCCTGCGATGAATAAATAAAAAACTGAATTATCAATTATTAAATCTATTGCATTACATATTGTACAGTAAAAAAATGACAACAATAAACAAAACGCATTATCAACATTCGTCCACAATTACACACAATTAATTGTTCAATCTATCCATTCTCACAATAAAAACATTCACTAACTAAACACCTTTGAGCACATTTCATTGTTCTTCCTATTAAGTAAATAAGACCTCGCTGGTGATGGCACAACACTCCTCTTGGTCTTCCTCAACTTATGCCTGCTCCCAGGTATCCTCTCAATCTTATAAACCTGGTGCTTGACCGCAGTTTCAGGCTGCATCAGTCTCATACACAAACTAACCGGTCCGGAAAAGTCAACATCCGTAGAAAGTTCCAATTTGGGTTCCACAGTAACCGCGAATTCCGCGGAACTCTGTACGAACTCACTCCTGACCTTGGAACCGCCTCTAACAGCGATTCCAGCGACCATTTCTACCAACGATTGTGCGGTTCTGGACCACAAACTGAGTTGAATCTGTCCCGCTAGGTCAAAGCTCACTGCTCCCTCTATCTCAATCTCCGCTACGAACCCCGAAGCTAGAGCTGCCATCTCGCGGTGCCTGTGCAAGTTAGCAATGGCTTGGAATGCTGGAGTCCTGTCTGAGGCAGTTCCGGACCATACGTGGCCCATTAATTCGCTTTGTCCTGTGAAGAACACAAAGGGCCTGATTCCCACTCCAAGGAAGTCCAGTTCCATTCCAGCAGTCGCCAGTTCGTACTCCTCCGACTCATCATTGGAAGAAATAAAGGAACCAAGCCCGCCGGCGAACAACCCCAGGGAAAACAAAGCTTGTTCATCGGTTGCAGTTTGCATGACAACATCAACGATTCCACGCTTCAGGAGTCCAGAATTGACCTCCTGGACGGTTACTAGCGACCCATTGCTGGCGGAAGACTTCAAAAATGGCCTTGTGAACGCAGTACTCAGTCCTTTGTGTGCCAGGACGTTGTAGTTCTTGAGCCTCCAGGCTTCCAAGGCCAGAGCTGCTTGGAGCTTGTCGTTGAACTCTGGACTCTTCTCTGCCAACTGGTCCAGCCGCAGGCTGAGGTACCTCCGGACTTCGAACATCGGATCCTGGAGACTTAAGTACTCCAGGAACCCACGAAGTTCTTCAATAGCTGGATCGTTCTCCAGAAGGACATCAGCAGCGATTGTGCGAACGCTACTATCTCTTTTGGGGCCGATTTGGTAAAAGGCTCTTGTAGCGGCAATTTTTACCTCACTGGTGATGGTTCCAAGGGATTTGATGGCCAGCCAGGCTGCAATGCTAGTGGACTTGGTTCCGTTGACAGCCAGGTCTAGAAGAACTGGAATAGAACCCTTGCTCTGGAGATTTCTGAGCGCTCGGAGGAACTTTTGACGACACTCGTCGCTGTTGCAAGTGTCCAAACCTACTTCTAAGCTTATGCGAACTGATTCGGTGATGATAGGGTCATTGAGCTGGCGGGCCATTGCTCCGGCGGTGAGAGCGTAAGTTTCAGAGACTTTGTCGTTTTGGAGAGTCTCCTCGGATTTCTTGAGCACGGCCTTGATGATGTCTGGGTAAGGGTGAGGAGACACTGAGAGCGCCCAAAGATATCGCTCGGTTTCCTCGCCAGAGTCGTCGGACCGCAGGACCTTCATTGCTGCTTGGTGAGTTGCCGGGGTGGATGCTGAACCCAGGAGATCTAGAAGCTGAGGTTTTAGGGTGAAGTACTTGGGACTCTTCAGGATCTTTACTAAGTCTTCGGCGGTGGATTCGCGGACCAAAGGGATCAGTTTTAGGAAGGCTGCTGCGGATTTTGCGGTTCCAAGGGATGAAGTTTCTAAGGCCTCGCGGTTCTCTTCAATCAGTTTCTCCAGCTGGAAGAAAGAAGGAATTAAATATTAGAAGTTTGATTGATTTTTAAGAGACAGTTTTAGTAATTGGGTCCTAAACTGGTTCAAGAGAGTACTTTTTGGTTTTCAAAATCTTTGGAATACTTTCAGACCTTGAAATATTGATACTAAGAGATCCGCTTTCAATTACCATCTCTACATGGAACAAAGTAAACTGTAATAAATAATAGTCGATTTATCATAAGTCATGATCAACTGGAAAGTCAATTTTTCGCGGAGTGATAGCTTTACATTATAAAATGTTCTAGTGAACTCTCTAATAGCGAGAAAAATAAGCAACAATGCGCCACCTGTCGGGTGTTTTAGACACTAACTTCGATCAAAAATTTATATATGGCCATTTCAGACCATATCGGGCTTTATATACACGGAAATTTACGCTCGTTTTCGTACGTTCGCGTCACAAACTTTAAAGCGAATATTTTTTATTATTATCGATCCATAAGTTTAATTTTTGAGGGATAGGAGGCAAATAATGACATATTCAATTTTAAAATCTAATTATTTTCAAACCTAATTATTTAATTGAATATCCCGGATACCTACTGTTTTAAAATTGTTTTATTAATTATTAAGCTACGTAGATTGAAATTTAGAAATTTTTAGGAAGTTTTAAAAATTTGAATACTTCGCGTGGATTTTCTTAAATATTCACCTGTCCTATATGTTCTTATGGATTTTTTTTTATTTCACTGAAAGTATTTCAAAAACGATTTTGAAAAACAAAATAAAGTTACTTTTTTAAATCAGTCTGGGTCCATAACCTGTAGAAATCTTCGCTAAAATACTCACAGTGACGCATCCAGATTCAGGACACGAAACAGCCTCCAATTCCAACCCAATTGGAACCTCCCTGAACCCTGGTTGCAAATGAGCCATCGCTTCCTTAACACTAGCAGCATTAACCTTCTTGACCACGTTGTTCCCCGGAACTTCTTTGAGAATTCTCTGCGAAGTCACAGTGGCTCCAATTTCAGGCTTGACTCTCAGCGTGACCTCATGTTGCTCGAACTCTTCAACGGCGATCGGCAGGACCGCGGAATTGAACTTGTAATCCGCGACTCTTGAGCTCAGAACGTCCACCCCCATGATAGGGCTGGGGTGTTCTTTCTTGACGTTCAGATCCTGCTCGCAAAATTTCTTGGTTTTTCTGACCGAGTTCGGGCCCGTTGACTCGTAAGTTACATTGCACTTTCCTGAAGCGTCTTGCTCCAAGTAATCTCCGTCCAGGACCCGGTACTGGAGCAGACTCGCCAATCCTCGCTTCAGGTTCAACGAAGAACGAGTTTCATCCTGTCCGGCGTACAATTTTTTGATGACTCCGTGCTTCCAAAGAGCGTAGATTGGTTTTAGGGACACGTCATCAAGTTTTGATTTGTGCTCGACAAATCCTTCTGGTTCTGGCGCTTTGCGAGACTTTATCCACAATTGGGGCTCCGATAACTGAAAAAATAAGTGAACATTTGTATTAGATAGGGAGGTTACGTCATTGACGGTATGTTTACTGGGTGATATCAGCTGTACTGATGACCTTAGTTTAAAAAATATGAAGTAATCTTGAAAGTTTGGATATTATTTAGTAGATATGCATAGGTTCTTTTATTAAATAAAATTTTTTTTATGTTTTAAATGATTTTTTAAATTGATGATTTTCAAAAAAAATTGTATCAATATTTTTTTAAAATTTTTACAAGTAGTATTTTTTGATAAATTCTCTCTATAATAACTAGCAATCTTGCAGTCACTATGTGACTGCCGTGACTTTTAAACTATAAAAAAATTTTGATTTATTAAATAATGACTTTTGTTAAATTGCAATGTCCTTTCTTAAATATTGACATTTTTAAAGATCTAAGCTCATCCCAATGTTACACTCATCAAGAGCTTTCATTTGAGTACCCACATGCATTTTGATAAATTTTTCATATATTCATATATATAGATATATAAAATATATGAAAAATTGATGTGGGTACTCAAATAAAAGGTCTTGATGAGTGTAACATCGGAATGAGCTTATATCTTTAAAAATGTCAATAGTTCACAAGATACAAGGTCATTTCTTAAGTATGTATCTATAGAGATAGAGCATTTTCAAATGCAAACTAAATACTTATCATGGTAAATTGACTATCGGTGAGAATGATATGAAACCTTGAAAAGGCGCAAATTCAAGTCAAGACTTTTGCAATGACACTAAATTTCATTTAAAAAAACCGATTTTACCATATGACTATCCTCCAAACAAAATTTTTCTTATTCTCTTCATAATAGAGATTATTTGTTAAGAATTAATAAAAATTGCCGTCAGTTAATTTCAGTATCATTGAAGTAATCAATTTCACTTAATTAAACGTAGATAATTACGTTGATAATTTCTTATTTTTTTTTGCTTTTTACGATTTATCAACAAAACTTAAAAATAAAATAATTTTTAAGGATAATTTGGTTCAATGATTCAAAGTCAAATTTTTAAGAAAAATATAATTAATATTTACAAACTTAAACTTGAGATAAATTGTTTGAATCATTTGTTAGTAATTTGGCATATAAAACTTAAAAAAAATCTAGAATTAGTTTATACGCAGTGTTTCATTTCTTCACTCTAATACTCCGAGATTTACACTCGATATTTTTAAGTGTATATCTATAATTTCGAAAAATTTTCGATTTTTAACCAAGGTATACATTTTTAAAATAATTTTATATGATTTTTAAAATTTTAATTATTTTTATTCTGTGTAATTTTCTACATCAAAATAAATTTTTTCAAGATACGGAAAATTAATATTAAATTTGTCAATTTTTAGACTAGAAAACTTTACTAAAAATGAAAAAATTTTTGTAAAATTTTACATTATTAAAAGTATTTTATCGTAAAAAATCTAAATTTTCAGAAAATTAAAAAAGAAAACTATTTTTAAGAAATCAGAGTCTTGAAGACTAAAGAAAAAGTTCCAAAACATAAAATACAAACCTCAATAGCCAGTAAACAATTATCTTGATCATTTGGGTCTTGCCATATCGCATTTACTATCAAATTCCCAGAAAACATAAACCCGACATCCTTAGTACCAATTCCTGACTCACGTGAAAGAATGGTAGTAGTCAGCTGATATTTGAGGCCATTACCGAGCTTCCATCCTTGTCCTCCTCCTACAACCGCTATTGTAACCATAAAATATAAACAACACTTTAAATTCATAGTTAAATTTTCCCGCCAATACTAAACTTCAACAAAACTATCTACGATATAAAGTTTCAATTTCAAAATTATCTAAACACCATTTGCTTTTAATTTTCCTACTACTTAAATGTATACTTCAAATATACTACCGTGCGCAATTAATAATTTTAAACGATGACCATCGAAGGTCGCCACACGACTGAAGATCATCCCACAGCACACCACACAATACTATGACCGTTGAATTTAAAGACTATACAGTTATGTTTAGTCATGTAACCAGTTAACAGTGTGCGGGTGTACGTGAGCTTGATAGCTTGATAGCATCCGGTCCTTTTTTTATTACCCTTACTAACACCGCTTTAAATGGACGATCATACATTACATATTGATCCATAAAACGAATTGAAATTGATTCGAACGTTGACCCATTAAAATTTATTCCAACTTATTATTTTTATTAAATAAATGCTAATTATTAATTACCTGGAGCTGTCTGACAATTGGAGCCTGCAAAAAAAAAATAACAATTGACCTTGAGCCGGCAAAAGCGAGACCTCGCATTGGCGGGAATTCACGATTCATTTATAACATTTATAATGAACTGATAAAAACTTACCGAAAAATACAAGGCAAACCAAGAAGAGGCTGGTCCGTCGTTTTGGGACGGCCATTTTGGAGTTTTCTTAAAAATGCGGCTTAATTTTTTGATTCCTGATTTTCTGGATTGTTTCTTTCCACTGAATTAGAAGACGTATGCACTTTTCGTCCTGTCTCGGTTATGGTATTTTCTCAATCATTCCCCACCGATATCTAGGCACAAATTGCAACATAATTTATGAAAATGTTGATGTTAATACTAAATGTTTTTACGAAAATAGATTTTATACAGTACTGGACCGCAAGAACAATATCGATAGATTTTTTGTCTATTATCGAAAGACCTAATCGGAATGAATGGAATGTCGCTCGAAGAAACCTGATGAATAAAGTAGACTCGGAAAAACTTTAAGTAGTGGGGCAGACCTGTTTCGCTTGTAACTGACCAGGGTTTGTTACACTTAAATGGAGGAATCATGAGGAAGAAGTTACGTTGGAAAAAGTTCCGGTGGAAATTAGTATTCTTGGTCTATAAAAAGTTGGTAATTTATGTACGAATGCTTGGTGAAATATATTGTGGAATTAGAGGTCTAGTAGAATGATTTCAGAGAAAATGAATCTAGAAAATTGGAAAGTTATCGAAAAGTAATACGTTCAACTGTATTTTTTTTTATGTCACTTTTGAAGACTTCTGAATTACCGGGGAAAGAAATTGATTTATTTGTTGATACAGTTTGATGTCAAATTAACTGAAAAAGTTTGATGCAACGTTTGCTTCTAAACTGGATCCAGATTAATAACTTTTATTCTATCAATTACTAAGCCAGTACCTCGATAGCCACCTTAACTGAAACTTGCCGTCAATCTACTGCCGCAATTTGAAGCCAACTTGACGAAAAGAGTTGGAAAAGCAAGCGGTTTTAGTTAAGTTGTCCATAAGTTACTCTGCAATTTGACGTCAAGACTTGCAGTGCAAGTATTTAGTCACTCTGATAGCCACCTCATACTATAAGTTCTTGTAGATAAGTTAACGTCAAGTCTACAAATGCCCAACATTATATCGACGGTCTAATTAGCAATTGGTCTAACTTCTTATTTTTTAGAGAGTGATTTTTTAACATTTTGATGTAGTAAAAGTCCAATAATAAATTATTTGGATGATCCTAACCAAAATATTATACCTCTATTAAATGATAAATGGTTTTTTGAATATTACTGAAGTGATAATAAATTTCGGACTAATTATAAATTCGTACAACTGGAAGACTCTCTAAAATGGAGTTAGACAATTTGCTAATTAGAACGTCGATATGCAAGTTGACAATAAGATAGTGTCGATATTTGAAAACAAGTTACCCTGATAACCACAGTTTCAGACCAACCAAGTTGGTATCAGATAGTTGCCACCAACTTACCGACAACTTGCGGTCAACTTCCGAATTTGAAACTGTTGGCGTCAAGTTGGCTACAAGTTTCTGAAAAAAATAAGACCAATCTACTGCCGCAATATGTCGCCAAATTTCTCGAGAAACTTGTCGTCAACTTGGTGCGAAAGAGTTTCGAAAGCAATTTCTGCCGACAACTTGGCGGCAACTTGGTGAACAACCGAGTTCATTTCCAAGACTTGCCGCCAACTTGGTGACAAGTTGGCGGCAGCAAATCGACGGAAAGTTGCGACCGGTTTGGCTATCAGGGTATCTATAAGCTATTTGAGAGCTCATTGAGAGTAAATTGACGTCATTTTGGTGGTAATGGTATGGAGAATGTTGGAAGCTAATGAAGAAATCTAATTTATTGACTGGTAGTAAGTTTAAGTTCTAATTTGCTGATAAAGAAGAAAGATGATTGATCGGTGGTTGTCAAAGAAGAATACTAGATTGTTTTTTGTTATTTACCCTGATAGCCAAACCGGACGCGACTTTCCGTTGATTTGCTGCAGCAACTTGTCACCAAGTTGGCGGCAAGTCTTGGAAATGAACTCGGTTGTTCACCAAGTTGTCGGCAGAAATTGCTTTCGAAACTCTTTCTTAGTTGGTCTGAAACTGTAGCTATCAGGGTTTTTAAACAAAAATAATAACAGTTGTTTTTTTAAAAGACGAATTATTTAATAGGATAAATATTATTCCTGTTAGTTTTTGTGTTAATCTATCATAGTATATTTATTTAACGAGTAAATAAATTTATTTCCATTAAATAAATTAAAAATTCGTTTGTATAGAGATTTTTGAACTTTCTAACACTGTCTGTTTTCAAAAAAATAAAGCGAATCAGCTTGTCTTTGAATTTGTCCAAGGCAATCGCTCGAAAAAAAAGCTCATCAAGTTCCACCTTGAGTTTCTGTTGAAAACTCTGAAGGCATTATCCAGATGACACTGCGGTTGATATTGTTCTTTGTTTTTTAAAATAAAAGACGCTGACCATTTCTGAACTGATTTATTTAGAGCGTTAATCTCAGAGCTAGATCAAGGTAGTTGTCCAAAAAAAAGTATTTTTAATTACACAAAGTTAGCATGAGAATAGTAAGCGACACCCTGTGACTTTCCTCACACAATATCCAAATTATTGCAATAACTTACAGCCTCAATAAAATCGATAAAAACAATTATTAAGTTAAAGTTAACCTGACTGTAATAAAGATTACTTAATCAGGTAAATAGTGCCTTTTTTAAAAATGAGCTATCTCTTCTAATTCGAGAGTTATTTTAGAATAGTCACGGTAATTGGGTTATTTTAATTTTAATAATTGTGAATTCCCACCGTTTCCACAATTATTTACTGATTTACCTCATCTTCGAACTCGTCCAAGATGATTGTCCGAAGAATAGGTAAGCCGAATTTCATCAAGATCGGTTGGAAATTCACAGCGATATCCTTATGAAAACAGTTGTAATTTATAGGTATATGTTACACTAACTAATTTTTGAATAAATTGTATTTTTGGAACATAGATTACTTACCTAAAAAATACAATCACATATTATTCACTCAAACAAAATCAATTACTACCACTCTGCTTCAATCACAAACGACGTATGAAATGAGTGAATAAATAAACGTCATAGAACGTAAGACACTATTACAAACGTTTGACACAACTATAACTGGCCTATCCGAGCTCGGAAACTGAGAGACTAGAATAAAATGCTTGACCTTTAGTACCTTCTTATCTGAGTATTTAACCATCACTTTATAGTTTAGTCCCCTGTGACCTGTGACACTGAAACTATCTCATCGCAGAGCATTCTGCAATTACGTTTAACGTTTATTTACTCTATTGTTTACGTATTTTAAGAATTATCTCCGTTTCTTATATGGAACAATTCACTCATGTATATAAATACACACACGATAAGATTTTTTTCAAGAGTAAACAAAAAAATGTTTTTCTTACTCAGTTTGTAAACAGTGACTACCGTTGAGATAAATTTTTTAACGTCATTATATAAATGTCAGCCGAAAAACTCCGCGATACTTTGCCGATAAATAATGATGTTAATATTATTAAGTTTTATTTGTTATCACGACGCACCGGATGGTTTCGAATCCCCGAGCGAATTGAATCAAACGATCTTCTTGTCATACGGGCGGACGGAAGTAATTGTATCTAAGTAGCGACGACAATATATGACATTTGTTCATGGAGAAGTGTGTCTATATATAAATTAAGTTTTGAGATCAAATTTTCTAGTGTTTTAAATTTAAATGTAGCGCCGACTTAAAATTTGGATAAAATTTTTGGACAATTTTAATTTTGAATAAATTGAATTTGAGCTTGTTAGTCTTAAAAAAATTTACTGTTTTCCCACTTCAGAGCATTATTTAATTTTAAAAATGCTTATCGTACGATGAACGATGTGGCTTAATGTACATAGAATAAGCGAAAAGGAAATTTGGTATAGACCAGGTAGCGCAAATGGTAGAATAGCCAATAATGTAAGCCTTTTTTGATGAAAATCAAGTTTCTTTTAAGGCTAACTAGTATAACCCATATATTAACGCTTTATGTATTTAACACAATTAGAATAAGAAAAACTATATTAATTACTTCTGAGGCTGTAAATAGGTACAGACTGTAATTAGGTATTAAGAAATATCATTTACGTTATTCTTTATGAGAGCCCGTATGGGCCAGGTAGACAATTCATTTTAAGTAACAGGTCTTACGTTTATACCTGTTTATTATGTGTATATATATATATATATATATATATATATATATATATATATATATATATATATGTCAATGATTTGAATAAATAAACGCTTAAAGATAAAAAAAAAATGGTAGAATAGCCGACATGTCATCGGAAGGTTCCAGGTTCGAGCCCCCGTTCGAGTTATCCGCATTTTTTCTCGCATAATCTGTTAACTCTCATTATTAAGAAAATCCTTTCCTTCACCAATTATCCTGTTACAAAAATTTTGGAACGCTTCATGTAATAATTACCGTAACTCCTCTTCTTTGCCGCCCCACATTTAAATGCTTGGAGAGATTTTGACGCTTAATGTATAAATCTGATTTTGATCTGGAGACTGTCGAAAACAAATTAATCAAAATACTGAAGATATGTCTTGAATTGGCATAGGGAGTAGTACCCAAAAACAGATCAATTTCTTCTGTAAAATAGATACACATAATGAAGTTAGATCAAATGAATTAGTAAAAATCTGTATTTATTTCGAATTATCAATGTACATAAAATGTTCATTTCCAAAGAAGACATCGAAATTGCAATGATGGGATAACATGAAAAGTTTCTTCAAGAACGAAGAAAATTGGACAATGTTCAGTTTCGACTGCTAAAGTTTGACTGTTTTTCATCAACTTCAACTGGAGTGCAATATAGTTTCACCGACATCGGGAATATGATATCAACACAGTACTTAGAGCAGCAATCTTTATTGATCATACACTTGAAAAATCATCGTAAATCACTATTATTACTTTTACTGTTTTTGATAAAAGAAAAAAAATGTGATATGGGATTTTGCGTACCATTTGCCCGTCTGGTTGGCAACCGCCATTCTTTATTGTGGATTTGAACGCTTCAAAAAAGCTCTTGTCAGGTGGATCTTCAGGCCGAGCTAAGCAAGTTAAGCGAAGTTTACCTTTGGGTCTAAGACACCTTCTAGAACAGCAGTCACTGTCGACATTACACTGCAAAAATAAAAACTCTTCATTCTATGATGCTAGAAATGGAAGATATTACTTACATATACGTCATTTGAAAGACAATATCCCGGATTAATACTTCGCATCAGTTGCAAATAGTCGGCAAGATCTTTAACTGCATGGACGCAGATACCTTCGCATGTGTTTGAGCAACATTCACGTCTTCGCGAACACTGAAAAAAAAATGTTTCAATATTACTAATTTTTTATTTTTTTCTGGATTTAAAATTTTAACTCACCCTTTGTCCGTAAGATTTACAACTACTATTAGTCGATGCAGAATTGGATAGTCCACTGCTTCGTTTTACAATTTGATGTTCCTGTTTTGCGACACAGAAGGAGTGAAGTGATCCTTCAACCATAGAACAGCTGCCAGTACAGCAATCAGCCGTGAAACGGCACTGTAAAAATGGTGATTTGTTATTTTGTTCACATCAACAGGTTACATTAATACTTACTTGTTGACCAATTGATAAGCAATATTTATGATCCTGGTCCAAATCTAGTCCAAGCTCTGCAGTAACAAGCACAGTAACCAATTGGATGATGAAAGCCGCCATGATTAACCACTGGTTCAATCTATTGTTTTCAATTCGGCGCAATTAACCATCTATTTTAACCTACTCAATACGTAGCAGTATGATGAAATCGTGAAGGAGAAAATAGAATTGTCAGCAATTAAAATGATAACATACAATAAAAGAATCGTTAGAAACTTGTAATGAGTTTCTGTGCTTCAAAAGATACTGAGTAGCATCTAATTCTTGAACTTTGTCAAAAACAAATAAGAATTATCAGTGAAATAAATTAAGACACTAATAAAATCATTTGCTACCTTGCTTGAGGCTTTAGCCTTTGAAAGATTGATATGTTCACATAAAAAAGTGGTTTTGATGGCTTGGAATGAAGAATTTTTAAGTATTTATTTTTTAACCTTCTTATCTGCTTTATGGAAAATCCTAGAATCAAAATTGCTGCTTAATTATGTTTAGTTAATTTATAATTCATTTTTTTTTCGGCTGATGAAAAAATTTTCTGTACTTTGAGCAGTCATATGTAAAAAAAAGTTTGGAAAATCCAAAAGTGCACGCCTCATAACGCTCATTCATTTTTTAAGAAAAAAATTAAGTAATTTCTTACAGAGTATTTTTTATTTTCTTTTTAAATATCGGCGCCCTTTTTTTTTGTCATATGCGCACGCAGTCTAAAAAAATCTAGCTTGATCAAGTGGCGCCATAGTTTTCACGTGACAAATAAGAAAAGTTCGTTTGGCTTTGTACGGTTGTATCGTAGTGAATTTTAATAAAAATTCAATTGAAAAAAAATACGTAAACTAGGCCACTGATATGAAATACGGACCCAGTTCATCGAATTCTTAAACTAATAAAAAAGGTCCGGTCTTGAAATATCAATTTGTTCGGGAGTAATCGTTGGTACATCCAAAATGGGGTGACATCCGGACGTCTACGTAAAATTTTTTTCAAAACGTTTTTTTTTTTTTTTTTTTCAAAATAGCAACATGAAATGATTTTAGACAGTAAAAGATGGTTTAATTTAAGTGTTTTTTCAGTGTACATCTACTTATATCATTGTATAAGTGTAATATGGTCGTGATAGAGGCATTTAAAGATCACAAAATTGCTTGACCTTGATGAGTCGAGTATAAAGCACAACCTCACGCGCTTCGCGGTATGAGGCGTGCAATTTATTTCTATAAATATATAGCTTCGTTGACTACCGAAAATACAGTTTTTGATTGGAAAATTTTTGATGATTTGCGCATCTTAACGAAAGAGGGCGTTTAATTCGTATGAAAAAAAACAAACCGCGGGAAAATTTGAACAAATTTTAAAATTGAATTGTAAATAAAATTATTTATAATTAACTTATTTTTTTCAATTCGTTCTCTTCCTATTAAATTAACTACCAAGCCAATTGTTTATTAAATATAATATTTTAATTAACGTCAAAATGTTAATAAAAAATTAAAATAATTTTTTTACGGTAAATCTTTCAAAAAACCATAATTATAGAGTTTTAGTCCTCCTTAATTGTTCACACACTATTACGGTAATGGCAATCACCTAATGGAAAAATTCGCTCATTAACATCATCAAGGCAAGGTAAAAAAAAAGGTATTAAAAATGAAGCATCACGTTCCGAGGAATCGGTGTCGCTTTTAGGTCGAATATTTTATTCAGCGTAAAGTTTTCTCATAGAATACAAAATAATAGAAATAACAACAACAACAACAATAAATGACATATATTAAGCAAGGAGCACCAGTTGTGATTCTCCGTCTCATTCTCCGTCCATTAAATTCGTAACTCTTGTATATTTATCGCTGTTAGAGAAGAGGTTGGACCCGTTTGTTGCCGCAATAACGGTAATGGTAGTAACTGTTTGTTAGTGATGGCGCTAGCAGCCCCTTCTAGCCGAAGCGTCCTCCCCCCTCCACCAGTTAAACAACAGGAGTAGCTGAAACGGGCGATATGTCCACCCTAGCTCGATTTATCCTCAGGTAATTAGCGGGAGTAATAATTAATGCCGTCGTGCATTGCGCTAATTATCATCGGAGAACCTTTTAAGAAATGAAAGAACATTTGAAATAAAACAAAAGCTGCAAGTTAAACTCCACCCGGGCTTTTTTTTATTCCATTTTCTTTTCCTTTATTTCATTTTGTTTTCCGCTATCCTTTATTGCGATCACGGGCGTCCGGATTGAATCGAAAGTCAAATAGCTCCTCGGTGTTTGCCTACTGAGATGTTGATGCTGCATGGAGCAGATCTTTAACGGGGCACATCTTAACGAGGGTGGTACACCCACGAATGACCGAATAAATGAACGACTGTTAGAGGGGACCGGCTATCCATCAGGGTGCTTTTGTCGCTCTAATGAGAGCTTTAATTATTCAACCTAAAGTACCTCACCCCGTTCGCTCTTCAGCTTCCTCATCTTCAAAAGCTATCGCGGCATCCGGCCATTCCTGGATTGAGCTTGCTACTGGATACTGGGGACTAAATACCACTGTTATGTCCAACCGCTTGTAATTTATCATCAAGGTTCAGGATTTAGTATACTCGCTCGGGTTAACAGAGGCACCTGTGGAAAGGTTTCTAAACTTATTTTTTGGATTTTTGAATTAAATACAAGACATCATTTCTTGTTTCATTGATTTACAACGAAGTAAAAATGAAATATGATCACCTAGACGTACACTGATAGAAGAATTTAGTACGGAGTAATAAACTGATTTAGTAAAAAAATTTTTATTTTTAGATATTGCACGCCTCATAGCGCGAAGCGCGTGAGGGTGTGC
>CAJNRD030001120.1:1981085-2031147 GCA_905319865.3 Cotesia congregata | reverse complement strand
TATATGTATATATGAAAAATATATCAAAAATGCATGTGGGTACTCAAATGAAAGCTCTTGATGATTGTAACATCGGGATGAGCTTATATCTTTAAAGACGTCAGTAGTTAAAAAAGTACAATGCAATTCAACAAATCATTATTTAATAAAGCAAAATTTTATTTATCTGTATTTCACAAGTCACGGCAGTCATATAGTGACTGCAAGGTTGCTAGTTTATTAAAAAAAACAAAATACTATTTTTTTGGAAATAATAACTATGTTACATTATTAATACTTCTATAATAATAATATACAGCTATGTAAAATGATGCTCAGTCCTATCTCACATATATTTAAAAAAAAAATTAACTTAATTCAAGAGAAAAATTCTTGAACCATTAAAATGATTTTAAAGAGTTGCTTTGCTTTAAATCAAGCAAAAAAAATCTTAAATTAGAATTAGTTCTTTGTTTAAATAAATTTTATTTGATTCAAGAATTTTTTATCTTAATTCAAGACGTTGAAATTATTCCCAATGATTTTCTTGGTTTAAGAATTTTTTTTATTCCAAATTGAAGAACTTTTGAATCTAAGATAAGTTTCAAAACAATAAGTTCCTGAAGCAACAGAGAATCAGTTACTTTTAAAGAAATTTTATTGGAAAAATTTTATTTTATTGCAAAAAAAGAAACCTGAATATTTTGAAAATCTAATTTTTAGTTTTTTTTTTACTTCATCTAATCTATGACTGATAGTATAATTCGAGAAATACTGCAAACGTCTGACTTTCTCGTAAGACTCTGAACAAATACTAACATTTAAAAATTTTATTTTTTCAAAAATTTGTCCGGTAAAGTATAATTTAAACCTCACTATTAGATAAATAAGGACCTTAACTATTAGAAAAAAATTGAATTTACTCATAATCTAATATTTTTTATTTTACGTTGGCGGCGAAAGGACCTCCTTAATACCAATAAACGATTTATTGCGTAGCAATAAATCATTTGTTAATTACTACTAAATATTTATTTGGTGGAAATAAATGGGCTTTATTAAATGATTTAGTAACTATTACTAAATATTTGGTAATAAAAGGTTTGTTACAAAATAATTTAGTATCTATTACTGAATCTTATTAAATAGAACTAAATCCTTCTATCAGTGCACCGCTTAGAAAAAGGGGTTCGATAAAGATTATTTAATTTTTTTTCTTGATATTTTGTACAATACAATACAATAACTTGATAATATTAATTTAATTAGTAAAAAAAAAAAATTCCTAAAAAGACTAATTTTCCCATAACAAATCCCTTAACATCTTTCCGTGTCATTGATCCTTTTTGACCATAAAACAAACAAGAAATCCAAAATGTCAAATAGGTTACTAGTAGGTTACTTGTCACGTTACTTGTTTAGCAACTATGAATAGATCAATTCCTCAAAAAAATTCTTTTGACACGAAATCACGCCTGATCCATAGTAATCAAATAGAGTAAGCCCTCAGGTGGCTCTGATCAAATTACCCCGAAACAAAAAGTATATTTAGTTATAATGCGTGGCAATATGACAATATTCTTATTCTCACTAGTATCATGTGCTAGGGGTGCTCGAGTGGTGTCACACGGCACGTGTCCTTGTATATGTACAGTATCCCCCGTTTCTTCACGGCAATATTGTTTTGTCGGCACGCGGCGTTGACAATGTCGACATTGTCGAGTGACTGCTCTATGGCGCAACAAACTCCCTGAGGAGTTACACCAAACAATGCTCTAATTGTCCCGATTAATCCATTACAATTGAGTTAATATTCCATAAACAAGCACATTTTTTCTGATTTCTGATTCTTGATTTTGGTTATCAAGTTATAAGAGCCTTGATATATTAATTTTGGATTGGTCAAGTCATCGAAAAAAAAGTTTGTTTCCACCCAGAATACAAAATATTTTTATCCAAGTTTTTTTATATCCAACATATGTTTCTTAATATAAAAAAACTGATATTTCTCGTTTGTTTGATATTAAAAAATTCCTCTAATTCATTCTAATTTAGGCCTAATTTATTATTAAAAGTCTATATTTTACTAATTTGTAAAGAAAATTTTTTTTAATCAATAAGATAATCGATTTCTCTCTCCTAGTAACTTTTCAGCCGTACTAACTTGTATCCGGGTCAAATGTTGTTTTAATAGTTTTAACAACAAATTCATTTTATGTTTGTTATTAACTAACATATTTATTATTATAGTTTTAAGAACAAATTTTGTTTATGTTCGTTATTAATTAACACCTAAGTTTATCAAGATCGTGTTGTCAGCATGCTAAATCCTTTATTTGTGTTTTTTAATTAGTTTTTTTTAATTATCCTAAATAATTTATAGTTAAATATATAAACAATAATGTTTCTAAGGTTGAAATAATATAAAAGTCTTTTTAATAAACAACTTGATGTAGACATTTTGTACTTGTCCCACCAGTCACAATAAAAACAAATTTTTTTAATTGTTTCTACGTAGGTAATCAGTCTAATTCTTCATAATATTGAATGTTTGTAGGATAAATTTTGTATTGAGAGGGAAGTATTTTTTTTTAGTTTAGTGGTCGAACTGAAATTGGACTTTAAGTATACCTTTGGTAAGAGAGAAGGATTTGTTCTTAGTATTCTTCTATATTATGAGATAAATTTTACTATAGTATAAGTTTGAGCAAAAAATTCAAAAAATTTGAATTTTTCAACTTCTATTAAGCTAACCAGGCTAAATACTCAAAATTTCTCGAATTTTTGCTAAACATTTTTTTATTTTATATAAAGTTAAATTTTGCACTAAATTATAAACGATTCTGCTTATTTAGCTTTATTTGCGATAATAATCTCGCCATTCCAGCTGAACAGACATTAAAAATCACTTATCAGAGAATTTGATCTTCTACCGAGAAATGTTTGTTGACTCATCAGGACTTCAGGACCATTGACTCCAGACAGCGGAAATATTTATGAGGGATGATTATGATAATGATCATAAATTATTAATTTTTAAAAATCAGCGAAGGGGCATTAGCAATTAGCATAACAATGGAAATAGAGAAAATGGTAAGATTCGAGACAAGCCTGTATTTATATTAGCCTCCACGTTTTCTTGGGAGGTACTCCAGTACCAGAGCCAGGGGAGCGGGCACTTACACCCTGGCCATCAACCTAAGAGGACGCCCCAGCGATTGCAGAAGCACACATTCTAGGTTGTAGAAAAGCGGATTTATCATGCTGCTTCCTTCATTTCCTCCTGCTCACGTTCTATTTTATTCTTCCCTAAGTACCTACTGCTATTAATTGCTTCTAAGTGGCCAGACAAAGCTATTAAGGAAGCATTTTGTAGCATTCCCGAATCACGGAAATCTCTCCTCTATAAATTGCTTCTATTCTATCCGAATTGTCTTGCAATGTCTGATGGATTTATTTGCTTCCGCAATGACTAATTAATAGATAAAGGGCTTGTTGTCATTATCATGTTTGATGTTTGCTTATTGGAGCAATCATTTTTTGGCGCTATTGATCTTTGCTCCGTTATTTTTTTTTTTTCTAAGAAGGATTTATTTGAGGGGCATTTGGAACGTGTTCTAAAGAATTTTTGTTTAAAAAGAGAAAAAATTTCTTTTGAAAAAATTAGCAGTGTTGTAATAAGAATTAATTTGTTGAAAATTTTATTTCTTAGCTAAAGAAATAAAAATTTTTCTTATAGTAATTTTATTGTTTAGATAGTTTTATAAATTTGGGAAAAAAATAACTTTTGGATAAAAATTCGCAAGTTGTCTATTTAAAATTTTTCTTTTTTTAAAAATAAATTTTTGAAAATAAATAACGTAAAATGCTGAAGATACTCTATTTGTTAATTAAATTTTTAATTTTTTTAAACAGTTCAAATTTTTGTTTAAAAAAAAAAAACATTAATTTTTAAAAATTTAAAAGATTTTTATTTTTAAATAGCTGGCAAAACGCGGATTTTAGTAAAATGAAATTTCTATTAAATATTTACTCTCTTGAAAATCAAGTATTGAATAATTTTAATACCATCGCCTTGATTTGACATTTCCGATTTCTTACTTTTACATTAAAAGTAAAGATAAATTATTCCGCGATAATAGTTAATTAATCACGTCGCGGATATCGAAAATCAATATTTCACAGTTTAAATAAAGTTAATTAATAGAATATTCAATGATTTGTCACTTAAATTATTAACAATCACTATTAAATTCTAAAATAGCTAACATTATCTATCAATAATTAAACCGCGCTCCGTAATTGGAACAATAATTAAAAGCATCTTGATCAATTCTTGCCCTACAAAAAATTAGGAATAAATTTTTACTACGAGTTTTAAATTTTTGAATCGAGATAATTATTTTGAAAAGCTTTATATTCTTGATTTAAGTAGAACAATTTTTTAATTAAAATTTACTCAAACTTAAAAAGAAAATTTTAGTTAAATAAGTTTTTTACTTAAATGGAAAAAAAAAAAAATTACATTATAAATAATAGGTACTGTCGCTACAAATTTAAAACCACACAGAAAGAAAAATTTCTTGATTGGAGAACAAAATTTTTGGCTCAAGAAAATTTGTCGGGTGCCTGAAGAAAGACCAAAGTTGTGTTGTAAAGTAAAAATTTTTCTTTAAATTCTATTTTTGGTGGTCATTTTTTCTTAATTCAAATTATCATAAATATTTGATACAATAAATTAGAAAAATATTTTCTTGGCTCAAATAAACGTTTTTTTCTGTTTTTTTTAAAAGAAAAAAAAATTATTTGTATTTTATTACTTAAGTTATAAAAGTGAACTCTCTTCTAATGAGAAAATTTAGCGAACATGTGCCATCTATTGGAGGTTTTTGAAACTAATTTTAATTAAAATGGTACAGGCATAATTTAGACATGTTTAGACTTGTCAAAACTTTATATTTTAAAGCCAATGTTCAAAATTTTGTAACAAAATAATTAATTCCACAATTTAACTGTTTAAAAATAATGAAATATTAATACAAAAAGTAAATAATTAGGAAGAAAAATATTTTCTTGGCTTAAGTAAACTTTTTTCTAAATAAAATTCAGGGCTTGGCAAGACTCAACTCGATTTTCTGTGGTACATATTACCTAGCTCGAATCTGTCAGCATAAAAAACCATTGAAACACCATTAGAGCCTGAAAACAGCTTCTCATTACTATTTAATCCTCTAACAAGCTTTACAATTCTTAAAACGGCCCTTAAAATTAATGAAAAAACCCTCGGCTGGACAAAAGAGAAATCTTCTTAGCATCTTTCCGTGGCATTGATCCCTTTTCACCATAAAACAAACAAGAAATCCAATCAGAAATGTTAAATGTTATAGTAGATTATTAGTCACGTCACCTTAGCGGGTGTATGAATAAGAAAAAGATGATGAAGAGCAAAAAGCTCCGCTGTTATGAATAGATATAGAGAATTTTAGTAGAAAGACGGGCGAGCCGCTACATCCGCAAGACTATTATATCCGCTCAAGCGAATCTCTATTAAAACGTGTTTACACTGGCTTAGGGGTTGACTCAAGCCACCCCTTCGGCGTCAACCTCTTCTGCCCCTCAGCCCAGAAACGACGACGCAGTCGTGCTGGCAACCATCCCCATCCCTATCTACAACCCCGTCCTCAACCAAATGCTTACCAGCTTCTCCCTTTCTTGATAGGGATACATGTGTAATATATGTACTGAGTAATGCCTATCTAATTGTCGCGTGTATGAATAGTGAATCCCAAAGCACTCGAGGCTATAAGCCAGATCCTAGCGCCCCCAGTCCACATATGAGCTAATCTATGTTATCATTATCATCATCATTATGATACACCAATCCGATAACCCATTGTAAAATGCTGAAAGAGCGGAAAAAGTGGTGATCAGGTTTAGATCTGGATATCTCAATTAAAATACAAAAATTATTATTAAAAATAACACTAGATATTTATTAACAATAAATACACTATATATTTAACTTGTTTAATAGCGGATTGAATTTATAAAAGCGGATTTGTAAAATACACCGTGGTTATCAATGCGAAGCCGGTTAGCACGTGGTTGAGCAAACTGCCGGCACTGTAAAAAGCGGTAATTACTGCACAAATAATTGTAAGTTATCTGAAACACACTAAATATAATTAATTGCAAGTTAATTAAGCAAAGAAAATTAGTTAAAAGCGAAAAGCGGTTATTTTAGAAAGCGAAATTTCAGTAAGCAAAAAAAGCGACTTGTTCGTACGAAAAATGGATGCGAAAGATGATAATAATAATAGTTCGTCTTCTTCCTCGTTGACTTGAGAAAGAAGGCTATTGCGCATGTCCAGCGAGAGCGATCGTCCAATCAATAAATTCGTTCTATTGATGTCGACATCGATAGCCAATAGTAAAATTCGATACATGTGGCGTGATCAGTCAAGCGCAAGCGGTTAGGCTTTGAGGGAACTAGCGGTTGCAGGTGCGTCTCTTGAAATTGGGAGTCCCCCAAGAGCGACTTCATCGCTACTGGGCCTTGTTCACCGAACACCCATGCATAGTAATGGAGGCTAATTTCGGATCAAATTGGGCTGGAGCTTGCTGACATATTAACACCAATATTTGTTATTTTTATAAATTACCTCTTATTGATACGCTTGACAAATAATTAACTGAAAGTTTTGATTTACACAGAAAACAAAAAAAAGTTTGGAAAATCCGAAAGTGCACGACTCATAACGCTCATTCATTCTTTAAGAAAAAAATTAATTGTGTAATTGATTAAAAAAAAAAAAATTATCATTCAGTAATTTCTTACAGAGTATTTTTTATTTTTTTTTTTAAATATCAGCGCCTTTTTTTCTTGTCACATGTGCACGCAGTCTAAAAAAATCTAGCTTGATCAAGTGGCGCCATAGTTTTCACGTGACAAATAAGAAAAGTTCGTTTGGCTTTGTACGGTTGTATCGTAGTGAATTTTAATAAAAATTCAATTAAAAAAACAATACGTAAACTAGGCCACTGATATGAAATACGGACCCAGTTCATCGAATTCTTAAACTAATAAAAAAGGTCCGGTCTTGAAATATCAATTTGTTCGGGAGTAATCGTTGGTACATCCAAAATGGGGTGACATCCGGACGTCCACGTAAAATTTTTTTCAAAAAGTTTTTTTTTTTTTCTCAAAATAGCAACATGAAATGATTTTAGAATGTGAAAGATGGTTTAATTTAAGTGTTTTTCCGGTGTACATATACTTATATCATTGTATATATCTAACGTCGCGCTTCATATAAAAAACTAAAAAATTAAAGTTTCAGATTGTAATGTTTACAGATTTTGTAAGAATTCAATTTTAAAATGTAAATATTACATCTTAAACTGAGAAAATTAAGAAAGAAAAAAATCACTATACTTTTAGTGTAGGAAAAAAACTTTGAAATTCTTCATACAGGAATATCAGTTTCTTTATTGGAGGAAAAAATTTCCTGGATGGAAAAAAACTTTTTTTTCGCTTGTCTGGATTTTAATATTTTTGAATTTAAAATTTTAAATCGTGTTTTAAATAATCTTTACATTCTTCGATTTTCTTTAAAATTTTTTATTTTAAACTTCTATTTATACCTCAACTTTTAAAATTGATCCATCGATGGGATCTCTATTTATTTTCGGTTATTAAAAATAAAAAAAAAATTTTTGTCCTGTAATCTTAAGAGTTTAAAAAATAAAGCGTTTGAATTTTTTCTCAATCTTGAAGTATCAAACAGATTGTAATTCTATTAAATATTTCCAGTTTGGCTTGTTTTAAGTTACTGATATCGCAGCTTATTATACTGTTTTTGTTTTATTACTTAATTACACTTTTTAATTATTACTCATTAATTATACTAGAAATTGTACAATTTTCCATTTGGCTAAGCCTTGGGATATAAATCCAATAAATAAATCACTTTATATTTTAATTTTTGACATTGTAAATTTATTTTTTTAATTATTGCACCTAAATTTAAATACATTTTCATTATTATTAAACATTTAAAGTCAGTAGGGTTAAAACGTTGATTTTTCTACAGGTTATGGGCTCACTCCCACATTAGCTTTCAAAGTTTAAAACTTTTTCCTCAACAAGTCCAATTAAAACTCTCCCAAATGTAATATAAATTCCAATTATAATCCTCCATAATACATATTTCTACCCACAAAAAAATCTTCATGCAGAAAGCTAATAAACAACAAACTTCAAAAGACTCTTCACCAATATTAGAGATAATACCAATTACCTTTTACTTTCTACAATTAACCCAAAAAAATTCGCTAGCTGGCTTAAAAGCCACTTATTTTATTTAATCAGCAATTAACGCCACCAAAAACAAACAATTTTACAAAAAAACAACTTAGAAGGTAGTTTAGAGGATAGAAAATAAAATAGCGTGAAAGATCGCCGGTATGAATTCAAATTAATCCATTCCATTTACATTGAAATCATTTATTGTGTGAAATGAACGAGCCTTATTCACTTTTACAGCAGTATAATCGAGATTGGTATAACGCTTTATTGCCAAGCGGCCCACCTGAACCCACTAGTTATTCTCTGTCCTTTTCCCCTATCTATTCCCTCTACAGCTATGCCAGAACCACGGCTGTGCCTCTCACAACTTCCCCCACTCCCCTCCCAATCACACCGGCGGCCGCTAAGTGCGATCCATTACGCCTAATGGAATGCGCCAATTATAACATTTGCTGAATAATTGGCGACCGCTCGGTTGCGTTTCCTCCTCCTCCTCCCCTATTTATATTGCTGTCTTTATCTATCGCTCTTTCCTTTGCATTCTACACTCTAGACCGGATAAATCTAGAATGTGCTAACGCGAGTGAGAAAGAGGAACAAAAAAGCCAAAATGGAGAGTTAAATTGAAGGGTTTGTGGACATATGCGACAGTATATCGCTCAATAACCTCCCACCGGTATTGAGCAAATTGGTTAATAACTCCCGATGCTAAATGCACTAGTTACTTTTTATCTAGAAACATATGAAAAAATTCTAATAGAAATTTATTCAGTTTCGATAATTTTTTAAAAGTGCTCTGCGGTTTTTTTTTTTTTTTTTTTTTCTTTTTTCTAAGCTAAATAGGACAACAAATAGTGATTTCGTGAGTGAATCCGTGGTGGATTAAACCAACCGTGGAAATCCTGTTAATTCAACGTGGGGCCGAGATCGGTTACTCCGACTCGACGCGTCGATTCCAATTTACAATTTTTCAATGTTTTTATTTGATAAAAAGCTTCTTTTAAAAGGGAAATTATGTTTGACATTAGTGCAAAAAATTCAGATAGAAAAATAATTAAAAACACTCCAAAACAGTTAAGATTGCTAGATAAAATATTTTGAAAACTCGCAAAGTTGATTTCTCAAAAGTTGATAGGCTTGTAAGCACTATAACTTTTTAAAAATCTTAATTTTTACCTTGATTTTTTTTACAATCTTCTCGTATAATCTTTTTAGAGGACCCTTTTGAAAATCTCAGCTCAATATTGTTTTGTTTAATTATAAATTATAATAAATACATCTCCGCTTGTCTAAAGTAACTCAAATTAGGCTTCAAAACACTCAATAAATTTAATTCTTATCATGATTAATATATACTAATTTAATTATTTTCGCATTTCTAACAAAATTATGAGGCCAAAGAGTTAATAATTTTCATAGAAAAATTTATACTGAATTAGGGAAAAAAAAATTTAGTTAATAAAATTATTAAAAAAAATGCAGCACCATTTTTTGATACTAAATTTAACTGTGTAACTGAGTGAATGCAAAATTTTATTAATGAAAGACTTTCTTTTAATATGAGTGCACTTATATTATCCTCGCCGTAGAATTATGGCGCCACAACCATAACAGAGTTTTCTGTGTTTTATTATTTTATTTTAATCAATTTTGTTGTTGAAAATGAGGTTATGAGGCGTGCACTTTAGGATTTTCCAAACTTTCGAGTCTTCCGAACGGTACAAAGGATTCAGATAGTTCAAAAAGTTTGTATAGTATTAATGATTTTAATCCGTTGAGATTTCTTGAATAATTTGAAAATTTTAATTTGAATTTTTTTCTACTAGAAATCAACATCTATTAAGCTAGCAAGGCCAAATAAGTAGAATTGTTATAATTTTGGCTTAAAATTATTTTATTTTACATAAAGTCAAATTTTGCACTAAATAATTAGCGATTCTGCAGTATCGAATCCTAAACTTGTTAATCAAATATTCTTAAGTAATTCCTTTTGATTATTAACTCCAGAAAAAATGTTTTTCTATCAACTATTTTATCTCGTTTTCCATCACAATTATTCTAAAGCACATTGAATAAGTAATAAATAAAATAAATATACTCAAGGAAATAGACATGGGTTTAAAATTGAAAATCATTGCGGTCTTCTCCCCTGATCCCGACAGTGAGCCATGATAAATTCATCCATTACTTCTTATCTCCGAATCCCTTGTATCAATCTATTGTGTTAAATAAATTTGGACTTAGCACTGGGCCCATAACCTGTTAGATCTATAATCTTGGATCTAAAACTGTATTTCTAACAAGTAACCCACAAAATTTCCCTAATTACTAATTAGTAGTTAGTTATTACACACTATGTAATACGTACATACAAAGATACAAGGTATTTTATTAAACGTAAAATAAATTTATGTAAATTACATAAAAAATCAATTTACATTCTTTATATACTCTACGGTGTATTTTAATTCGATGACAGCGATCCGGGAATTAATGTACAAATACTTACACTACTTCCACACTTTTGAGTGTCAGCATCAGAATCACATGCATAACATACTGATATTAATACCGCGGAAGAGTAAGGAAATGCGTAACCGCATTCTCTTAATACCGTTCTCGGGTATGGGCCGCCCCCGCAACAATGTAAAATATATATAAGCTTTGACATGCAAATTGCCCGACAATGAATTTCGTAAAACCTTTTATCATCGAAGGGAGAGGAAACAGCGAGTCAGCCCCTTAGTTGGGAAGGGTGATGTACGAAGGGCGGGTAAGTGTATGAGAATGTGGCCGCAAGACATAACACGGCACACGGCACACTTGGGTATCAAGAATAAAATTAAGTAAGAGTTAGAGTAGAAGGAAAGAGGAAAGGCTGAAAGCAAAATGACGTCGTATTAATCACTGTCTGAGGAAGGTAATTAAGTTCGGGAATCTTAGATGAATTTTGCCAATCTGTTTAATTTCAATTAATCAACATCAGTTTTCAAGATCCATTAAGTATCATTTTCAATGCTATGAATTTCACAGAGAAATTTTACCTGTTTTTAATGATTAGTTCTTTTATACAATCTCAAGTACATTGAAAAAAAAAATTTTTTTTCCATATTTTTATCCAAGTTCTTTTATATCCAATATATGTTTCTTAATATAAAAAAACTGGAATTTTTCATTTGTTTATATTATTGAAAAGTTGTGCTGATTTATAATTTATTGAAAAATTACCTAGCTATATTACAATTAATATCATAATTTGGATGGACCCTTGGGTACGAAAAAAGTTGCTCGAATGGGATTTACGTAATTAAAAATTCAATTTCTTCGACGATTTAATTAATAATTAATTTAATTTTTTTTTAATTGAATTATTATGATTAATTAAAAGTTCTTAAATTTAATCTATATTATTAAAAGAATAAGAAAAATTTTGTTTTCAGGATAGTCATATGATAAAATCGGTTTTTTTAGTAAAATTTAGTATCATTGCAAAGGTCTTGACTTGAATTTGTGCCTTTTCAAGGTATCATTTCATTTTCACCGATAGTTTATTTATTATGATAAGTATTCAGACTGCATTCGAAAATGCTCTATCTCTGGGTACAAAATTAAGAAATAAACTTTTATCTTGTGAAATATTGACATTTTTAAAGATATAAGCTTATCCCGATGTTACACTCATCGAGACCTTTCATTTGAGTACCCACATCAATTTTTCATATATTTTATATATTTATATATATATGAATATATGAAAAATATGTCAAAATGCATGTGGGTACTCAAATGAAAGATCTTGATGAGTGTAACATCGGGATGAGCTTATATCTTTAAAAACTTCAATATTTAAGAAAGTACAGTGCAATTTAACAAATATCTTGGGAAATATTGACATTTTTAAAGATATAAGCTCACCCCGACATTACACTCATCGAGAACTTTCATTTGAGTACCCACATCAATTTTTCATATATTTTATATATTCATATATATGAATATATGAAAAGTATATCAAAATGCATGTAGGTACTCAAATGAAAGCTCTTGATGAGTATAACATAGGGATGAGCTTATATCTTTAAAAACGTCAATATTTAAGAAAGTACAGTGCAATTTTACAAAAGTCATTATTTAATAATAATGAAAATTATCAGGAACTTGGACCATAAAAAAATAACTCAGTGTTAGATTTTTAAATGTTGCAACATTTAAAAATCTAACACTGAGTTATTTTTTTATGGTCCAAGTTCCTGATAATTTTCATTATTATTTATAAATTATGGATGATAACAGAAGTCATAAGTCATTATTTAATAAAGCAAAATTTTAATTTTTTTTAGTTCACAAGTCACGGAAGTCACACAGTGATTGCAAAGTTGCTAGTTATATAATTAATTTGATTTTTCTTAATCTAATCATCTACTATACTAATAAATGGAGAGTCGGTTTTTTTGTCCGGTTATACTGCGAAAACTATACTGAACCGTTCGGAATAATACTAATACCATAAGATGCGGCATGTTTCGGAGAAGGTTTTAGTATATGATATGTGTTAGTGGTTACTTATCCGGAACCTATATTTTTTTGACTTAGAAATAATGAATTTTTATTGGTTATGCTTACATACTAGGCAGATTTCTTCATTTATGAGACCTGCAGTTTCTTTAACTGAAACTTTCAATGCTCATTACAAATTTTTTTTTTTTTATATCAATTATTATTAATTTTTGTAAGAAAGACACGGGAATATTATAATGATTTCACATTGAAAGTTACAATGAATATTAGCTAGAATAATTACATGGATAAAAGGTGCAAGCCAATTCGATAGAAGTCAAAACAATACTCTGATTAAATTTCAAGTCTATATCTAAAAATTAATTCTATTTAATTAATTAATTACTAAATTAATTATTACAGATTTTATAAGAATTATATTGTCTAATGTAATATTTACATTGAAAGCTCTGAAAATTAACATTCAAGGTTTGAATTTAGAAAAATGTCATTTATTCGAACTGTAATTTTTCTATCTTTGAATCCGACGGGAGACTAATTATTATTTATAATGTAATTTTTCTAGTTATCTTTTTCCACACTGTTAAAAATTTCTATTGTAATTTTACAAGAAATGTATTGGAAGCTAATAGGCAAAACATTTATTTAAAATTACAATCGGCGGGTATAGTAAAATTACAAAACATATATAGCTCAGTGAGGTTACTAATTTTACAAAACGGTTTTGTAATTTTACAAATATTTTTAGATTAGCTAAGTTTGTAAAATTACAATACTTTCATTGAATTTTACTTTTATTGAAACAATAAAAAAGAAAGATTTGATTTAATATCTGTTGTCATTTTATTGTTACGAAGCGCTGACTAGATTTTGTATCTCACGTAGACCTAATTTGTACAACTCAGATGATTTAAAGTGAAAATAATATATACCCTAACTAAGAACCGAACCCGAGCCGAGCGCTTGCCAGACCGATACCTAACGCCCTACGCCGTACGACCAATAGGACCGATAGGTGATTCAACATCTTATTATTCTTATAAGCTAATCCTATGTTGTGATTGAGCATTACGGCTTATTATTTATTATTTACATTATTTGTGTTATTTTATGCTGTTTATTGATGAAAAAGTTTAACATATACTCATTCAAATATATTGATTTCGAAATGATCGTTTGAGCATAATATTAGAATTTATAAAAGATAAATTATGCCTCGAATTTATTATTTCAAATAAACAACCATAGACTAAAAATTAGAAAAAATAAATATGAAGGGCGTTGTTGTTTTTTTATACATCAGTCTTATTTTTGTAAAATTGAAAAGTATTATTTTTAAAATTAGAAAACGGTGAAGTAGAATTACAATTCGTGTAATATAAATAAAATTTTCTGGTAACATTACATTGCACTGTGTAATTTTACAATGAAAATTGTAAAAATAAAAAAAAGCTTTTTAAATTTTTTATGAGATTATTGTAATATAAATTACAATATTTTTTTGTGATTTTACATACAATTATGCCGAATCAAATTACAAATAATGTTTGCAAAATTAAAAAGCTTTTTCTTGAAAATTGACCAACAGTTCTGTAATATTACAATGCGTGTTAGGTTTATACAAGAAGATTGTAAAATTACAATACATCTTAGTAGATTTCCTGACAGGTGTTGGAAAATTACATAAATTGTATTTTATTTCGCATTGCTATACACTGATTTGTAATTTTACATATCATTTGTTTTGTAATATGATTGTAATTTTACAAAAATTTTTAACAGTGCATATAAGTATATAACTTTATAAATTTTCTTAAAACAGTTCATACATCAGTTTAATTCATCAATCACCCCAAACTCCATGATTCTAGGTTTTACCAACAATCCCAAGCATTTAAGTTGGTCACGCGAGTATCAGTATCGAGAGACGTCATTAGCTGATCCTCCGTAAAGTGGTTGCGCCACCCCGCTACCCTCCAGGAAGCTAAATGGGTGTTTTACCTCTGGATCTAGATTCTAGATCCCCGAGGACCTAGCAGCAGAATCCTTAGCTTTACTGCTAGCTAAAAGTGAGTAAAAGGATTGAGAAGCTCGGGCTTGGTGTTGGTTGGAGATAAACCATGATGTCGTTGATTAATACGGTTTACCAGTAAGTGTAACGGAGTGTGCATAGTTGAATCCCTACCAGTTGTTTCTCCAAAGCAGAAGAAGGAGGTAAGGGAGTGAGTTGAGGGAGTCCTCAAGGGGTAGCTCGGAGATACTTGGAATTACTTGCAGTTGTAGTTGTAGTTCACCCTCTCCCCTCCCCTGGCCTGGCCACGTGCCGATCAATGGCGTCTTGGCTCTGATTGGCTGAGACTGCGACCAACCCCGACTACGAGCTAAGAGGATTCACACTTGCCAGATAAAGACAGCCGACTAACTTACAGGGTAGCTAGGAGAATCAAGCTTTTTTCTTCCCCGGAACATTGATTGCTGTCGAGCATCCTACCATCTTCTCCGTCCATCTTTTCTGCCCAAAAAAATAACTAAACAAAGGAAGAAAATAAAAGTTTAGATTTTTAGCGGCACGCGAATCCGATACTCGGTTTTAAACTACCCAAGGGTTTAATTGCTCTCTCAATTCCCGATTGGGGATCTAAGTCAGTTGCAATAAATATAAAAGTCAGGTTATGTATCACGAGAACAAGTTTTATTCCGACTTCTATAATGTCAGTTACAATTTCTAAATTTAAATCACTTAATTGTAATATTTATATTTTTATTTATATTATGTATACTTTTTTGTTACATTTTTTTCCCGTTTCTTTTGTAAATGCGGCCTTAAAATTAATCTTGCGGCTCTTTTTTAAGACAAAAAATTTTTTCAGTCATTCTTAGTATTATTGATGATTAAAATTTAATTTAATTTTGTTGAACTTAGATTGGAAATTTTTTTGTTGGTCGTAAACTAAAAATTTCATGTGAAAAGTTTACTTCATGCAAATACTTTGTTGCGAAACTGTTTCACACTATTCTTTTTCCGAACAAAGTTTTATTACTCAAGTTTTTTTTTTTACTAAAAACTTTTATGTGATTTAAAGAAAATTATACAATTAAGTTTTTTGACTTGACCTTAAGTTTCAAGTGTTTTTTTTTTAAATTATTTTGGTTTTAGTATAAGCTAGAAAATTTATGGTTTTGCCAGAAATCGGTTGATTTGATCATACATAGCCATATTAGACCGTATGTAATTGTAAAAAAGTAATTATAATTTTTTAAAGATTTATTGAACAAAATTTGATTCTACTAGAAATCAAATAGGCTCTTTAGAAGAAAAAAAGAATTTTTTTTATTTTATAACTTAAGATTTCAAAGTGAACTCTGTGGTAAGGAGAAGATTTAGCGACCATAGGCCATCTGTTAGAGGTTTTTGAAACTAATTTTTATCAAAATGATACATGACTATATTCAGCATAACTTGAACATGTTTGAACGTGTAAGACTAGGCAAAATTATATATTCTAAAGCCAATGTTCAAAATTTTGTAAAAAAATAATTATTTACACACAGAAAGAAGAATTTCTTGACTGGAGAACGAAATTCTTGGCTCAAGAAAATTTTCAGTCGTCTGAAGGAAGACCAAAGTTGTAAGTCGAAGTAAAAATTTTTCTTGAAATTCTATTCTTGGTGGTAATTTTTTCTTAATTCTATCATAAATACTTGATACAATAAATTTTTATATTTGATCAAGACTTTTAGATACTTTGAGGAAGCAGCGCCACCTATTTTAGCTGAGAAAAAAATTTTCTCACCTTAAGAAAATTTTTTTCTTGAATATTTGACACCCATTTTTTATTATTTTAGCGTGCAATTATACATATTGAATGAAAAAAAATGATGAAATATTATTTGATCTTCCCATTTGACATATTAATCAATAAAAATATTAATGAAAATTTACTTCTATTTTATATTTAATTTTTTGAAGCAAGAGAGAAATTTTCTCAAGACAAGAAAATTTACTTCTATCAAGAACTAAATTTTTGGAGCAAGAGGCTGAATTTTCTCAAAACAAGATTTTCGTGACTTAAATAAATTTTCTTGGATCAAGATAGAGAATTAATTTTGTTGGAATAAGTTAAATTTCTTGTCAAAAAAAATTTTTTTTTGTACTCAAGAAATTAATTAGCAAGAAAAATATTTTCTTGGCTCAAATAAACCTTTTTTTCTGTTTTTTTAGAAGAAAAAAAAATTATTTTTATTTTATTACTTAACTTATAAAAGTGAACTCTCTTCTAAGGAGAAGATTTAGCGACCATGCGCCATCTGTTGGAGGTTTTTGAAACTAATTTTAATAAAAATGCTACAGGCATAATTTAGACATGTTAAGACTTGTCAAAATTATATATTTTAAAGCCAATGTTCAAAATTTTGTACACAATTTAACTGTTTCAAATTTTACTTATGTTATATTGTGAAATATTTTTAAATTTACAAAGTTTGAAGTTAAAAATACTTTTGCAAAGTATCATATTGTCCTGAAGGGTTAAAAAATATTGAAAATTTTTTTGATACAAAAATACTTCTTATTATCCAATTTTCCAAAATTTATTCAATTATAAATAACTAATTAGTTAATAAAGAGTATTGATAAAAAAAAAAAAACCAAATAAACCGTAGAAAAATTTTAAATGCCGCATTTACAAAACAAACGGGATAAATTGAGTAGTCTAACATTAAAAACGGTTCATTCTTTGATTTCATTGAAAAAAACATCCATCTTTCTACATATTTATCTAAATAATTATTAATATATCAACTTGACAACAGTTTAGCCGTCAGACAGATTCAATCTCACTTCTACTAACACTAGAGTCCTAGTAAATTATAGTCCTAGTACATAGTACATAGTACATCATCAGGCACAGGCATTTGGTCCTGATTCTTCACCCTCTTGACAATCATCATCATCATAATCACCACCATCATCAATCATCATCAATGACGATGTTAGTTACCAAAATTAAAAACGACCAATTCAGTTCTGGATTCTAAGGATCTTCTTTGGTAGCAGGCTGGATTTGATGAACGACACTCGACAAGTGATGATGATGATGATCAGGTCGTCTAGACAGTCCCAGGAGCGGCGGAAGAAGAGGCAAGTGAAGAGGCAGCGGCAGCCCTCCAGGGAACCCGGCCAATCCGCCCAGCAAAGCCGTTGCTGTGCTGTGTTCTTGGGCTTTTCGCCGCAATTCCGCTAAACTGCTGCTCCGATGAAGATCACCGGACCCGGGCTTACAGCAGCCACAGAGAGACCCGGGCCAGCCTGATGGCGTTGTCCAGGACAGCATTTCTTGGAGGCTGCTGGGACGATGGTCGCTGGTGGTCCACAGAGACGGGGTCGCTGAGGTCAAGGATGTCGATGCCGTCGAACCGATTAGTTTGCTGCTTCCGAACAAAGGCGGCGAGAATTGGGCCGCCAGGTGCGGGGAGAAGAATAGTGATGTTGGAGGCTCCAGAGGCCTGAATCCTGCGGTAGAGCTGGAAATACAATTGTAATATTAGTATAATCTATATTATTAAGAGAATAAGAAAAATTTTGTTTTCAGGAGAGTCATATAATAAAATCGGATTTTTTAGTGAACTTTAGTGTCATTGCAAAGGTCTTGAATTTGTGCCATTTCAAGGTTTCATTTCATTCTCATCGATAGTCAATTATGCTGCATTCGAAAATGCTCTAATTTTAGATACATAATTAAGAAATGACCTTGCGTCTTGTGAAATATTGTCATTTTTAAAGATATAAGCTCATCCCGATGTTATACTCATCGAGACCTTTCATTTGAGTACCCACATGCATTTTGATATATTTTTCATATATTCATATACATATAAATATATAAAATATATAAAAAATTGATGTGGGTACTCAAATGAAAGCTCTTGATGAGTGTAACATCGGGATGAGCTTATATCTTTAAAAACGTCAATATTTAAGAAAGTACAGTTCACTAACAAATATCTTGTGGACTATAGACATTTTTAAAGATATAAGATCATCCCGATAATACACTCATCGATACCTTTCATTTGAGTACCCACATCAATTTTTCATATATTTTATAGATTCATATATTTCACAAATACCATATATATAAAATATATAAAAAATGCCATGTGGGTACTTAAATGAAAGGTTTCGATGAATGTAACATTAAAATGAGTTTATATCTTAAAAAATGTCAATAATTAAGAAATGACCTTTTATCTTGTGAAATATTGACACATCAATTTTTCATATATTTTATAGATTCATATATTTCACAAATACCATATATATAAAATATATAAAAAATGCCATGTGGGTACTTAAATGAAAGGTTTCGATGAATGTAACATTAAAATGAGTTTATATCTTAAAAAATGTCAATAATTAAGAAATGACCTTTTATCTTGTGAAATATTGACATTTTTAAAGATATAAGCTCATCCCGAGGTTACACTCATCGAGACCTTTTATTTGAGTACCCATATCAATTTTTTATATATTTGATATATTTATATATATGAGTATATGAAAAATATATGAAAATGCATGTGGGTACTCAAATGAAAGCTCTTGATGAGTGTAACATCGGCATGAGCTTATATCATTAAAAATGTCAATAGTTAAGAAAGTACAGTGCAATTTTACAAATATCTTGTGAACTATTGACATTCTTAAAGATATAAGCTCATCCCGATGTTACACTTATTGAGACCTTTCATTTTAGTACCCACATCAATTTTTCATATATTTTATATATTTATATATATGAATATATGAAAAATATATCAAAATGCATGTGGGTACTCAACTGAAAGCTCTTGATGAGTGTGACATCGGGATGAGCTTATATCTTTAAAAACGTCAATATTTAAGAAATTACACTGCAATTTAATAAAAGTCGTTATTTAATAAAGCAAAATTCTATTTTTTCTTTATTTTTAGTTCACAAGTCACGGTTGTCACATAGTGAGCTAGTTAACATTCATAATATATAAAATATTTATAAATTTTAGCAAAAATATCTTTAAACAAAAACACATTTATTGTAATGTCCCCAGTCGACTTCTCTAAAATTCTAACTGCACCTATTTAACCCTTTAATTCATCAATTGAAGTCTACTAGATCCCTCAAGTAGACTGAAGTTTCGACCACTATCCTTAACATGAGAAATGATAACAATAATAATATCATAAATACAACTGTTTAAAATTCGTTGTGAATCTCTCCTTTAAATATTGAAGTCTACATTAGCATTTGGCAACTTAGAATCGGGTCGCTTTTAGAAACAAAGCCACCGTAAAAAGTAAAACTCAGCAATATTTATTTATAAATTTAAAGATAAAGACGAGGAGCTTTGAGAAGTATTGGAAACAGCAAAAACAAAATAAGTAAAAGAGGAAAAGAAAAATACGATAACACCGAGACGTAGTTGGTCTTCGTATCTGTAATTTATTAAAAACAGTTCGCCGTAAATATATCTTCATCATTTATTCAAGCTAGCTCTATACCACTCCAGAAGCTCCTTGGTACCCGGACCCGGGAGGGTAAGCTCTGAATTTCTCGAGCACGAACCCGCTCCTTACCTTGCTCCCAAGACGTTCTCTCCACACACATACACACATACCATTTCTTACCCCGTTAGGTATCTCTTGCTTTTGCTACAGCTTTTTTATCCTACACCAGTACATGCACGCCCGCATTCGCATTTTCCTTTAAAATCTTCATCCTCATCCTCACCCTTCCAAGCCAAGGAAAAACTTAACAGCTTTACTGGATTATAAGTTCGCTGTAAAATATTACGACAACATGCCGGTTTTGAATTATCCAATTTTAGAATCCAGAGACGATAGCGTTATCAAACCAGTTTATGGTTAAACTCTTTATTTTTTTACTCTTAAGAGATAAAAAAAATTTCAATGTCTTTGTAAGACTAAGAAGATAATTATTGAATTATAATAGAGTTAAATTTTTACCTCCAAGTGTATTAAATATAGTTTTTAAGTCAAAGAAATGTCGAAGAGCCAAACTGGTTGATTATTCAACTACTGAATCAGCAAGTGGTCAGGTCGGAGGAAATATTGGCTATCGAATATTGAATATTAATATCGAAGATAGTTTGGAAAGTGAGAGGACGGTTGTGATTAGACGAAAGGTTGGTTGGAGTAAGCGCGATAATTAACGGCAATTAGTTGCGCAGAATCCCGTGCAGTGTGTATACGTTTGGGGAATTAGTTGGTTATGTTTCTCGTAAACTTTATGGATCTAACACCTACAGAGAAAATTGATCCTCAAATATGATATTTGTTTGTGTGAACTTGCGGTTGTAGTTTGCTATTCGTGTTCAAGAGCAGATAGCTTAACGGAGAGAAATTACAAGTAAATTCTTTTTTTTTAAGATATAAGCTCATCCTGATGTTACACTCATCAAGAGCTTTCATTTGAGTACCCACATGCATTTTTGATATATTTTTCATATACACATATATATAATATATATAAGTATATGAAATATATGAAAAATTGATGTGGGTACTCAAATGAAAGGTCTTGATGAGTGTAACATCGCGATGAGCTTATTTCTCTAAAAATGTCAATATTTCACAAGATAAAAGGTTATTTCTTAATTATTGACATTTTTCAAGATATAAACTCATTTTGATGTTACACTCATTGAGACCTTTCATTTGAGTACCCATATGGCATTTTTGATATGTTATATATATATGATATATGTGAAATATATAAATATATAAAATATATGAAAAATTGATGTGGGTACTCAAATGAAAAGTCTCGATGAGTGTAACATCGGGATGAGCTTATATCTTTAAAAATGTCAATATTTCACAAGATAAAAGGTCATTTCTTAATTATGTATTTAGAGATAGAGCATTTTTTAATGCATTCTAAATACTTGTCATAATAAATTTAATATTGGTGCCCTGAAAAGGCACAAATTCAAGTCAAGACCTTTGCAATGACACTAAATTTCACTAAAAAAACCGATTTTATTTCTTATTCTCTTAATAATATAGATTATCAATTTTATAAAACTAATTTAATTAGTGCCAAAAATATTAATTTTCTCACGCCTCTGACTACCAAAATTTCTAAAATAACCAATGTAATTAATCTCATCAGGATAATATCGCATCACAGAAGGTTGAAGAGGGGGTGAGAATCTAGGGTAAACTGTTAGACAAAGAAGACTAAAGTCTCTTGAAAAGCAGGGAAGGGAGAAGAGGCGCTGAGCGGAACTACGTAAAGAAGAAGGGACAGATAAGGTCTGGAGCTTAATGGCGCGTATCTAACTTCCGGTTCCACTGGCTCGGACACATATCGCTGGGGTAGTTTGTAATCTCAGTGATATTTCCTAAAGACGTAAATACGAACGCTAAAAGCTCACCTCGCAGTCGGGGTCCAGGACCTCCAGCTGCGAGCGCCATTTTACGAGCTGAGAATTCAGTCGCGACGAAATTCTCGACCGATTTACGACTCCGCTTGTTTATCACGGCCATTCATTTGAGAGCTCAAGAGTCAAGATTGAGGTAAAAAACAGAAACAAGCTCGGATTTACCTTTCCGTGGATGGGATCAGAGACCCGCTGACGGAACTGGAGAGTGGCGCCCTCATCGGCGTCGTCGGTGGCGTCGCTGAACTACCGAGCGAAGGCTGGCTCTGAGACTGCTGCGGCCGCGGGCTAACTGAGGCAGAAGTCGTACTGGGACTTCGAGAGCCCCCACCACAGTCTTGGCCAGGTTCCTCGTCGTTCGTCTCCATCGGGTCCCCGTGAGGACTCGTCGGACTTTGCCCGCTAGAAGAAGATGGCGGCAGACCCGCTTCTGGCGTTGCTCCTCCGCCACTCGCTCCAGTTCCGCCGCCAGGGGGCAGCACTCCGTCCCGCTTTCGCTGCTCTTCTTTCAGCCTTTCACTCTTACGCCATTTTGCCCGCCGGTTTTGGAACCAAACCTGTTAAAAGAATCAATTAAATTATTTTTATTAATTAAAAAATTTTTAAGTAAAAATTCGGCAACATTATTATTCTTAAGGTATAATTTATTATAATTTTTTAAACAAAAAAAAAATTTTTTTTATTTCATTACTTATAGTTTGAAAGTGAACTCTCTTGTAAGGAGAAAATTTAGCGACTATGCGCCACCTGTTGGGGGTTTTTCATACTAATTTTAATCAAAATGATACATCAGCATATTAATCAAATAATTAGGTTTGAAAATTGTAATTTTTACACGCTTTTTATTAGCTTCACTTGTATGTATGTTTGTATGTTTGTATGTTTGTAACCGACTTCTTTGGGCGCGATTTTGACCGACTTTAAACGGCCAGATTTCGTTCAAACTTTGTAGATTTATCGAGGACCGATGACAATACACTAATTTGATAAAATTATTCAATTTTTCAATTTGCAAAATATGATTTTTGTTAATTTATATAATTTTCATCTATAGTCGATAAGGTAAGAAACTTAATTTTAATTTTTTATAATTTTTCTCTACAGTCGATAAGACAGGACTTGATGTTAATTTTAATTTCCAATAATTATCTTTAGCCGATTTCTCTAATATTGACAAATTTTCGAATACTAAGGAGAATTTTAATTCTACAAAACAAATAATAGTTTTAAAAAATCACGCTTTTATAAATAAACCAAACTAAAAAGTAAAAAATAAATAATAGTTTAAAAAAACTAAAAACACGCTTTTTATAGAAAATCAAACTAAAAAATAGAAAATAAATTTTTATAAATTTAAATTAAGAATAGTGTTAAAAATTTCAATAAATATAAATTAATAATAGTGTAAATAAAAAAAAATGTATTTTATTTAAAAAAAAGCGTGGGGTGCATGGTGTCAATAGTTATAAATATTTTATTGACAGATATGAGTAGAGTGATTATCATTTTGATAATATCTTAAAAAGCACCCCACGCTTTTTTTAAAATAAAATACATTTTTTTTTATTTACACTATTATTAATTTATATTTATTGAAATTTTTAACACTATTCTTAATTTAAATTTATTAAAATGTTTTTAGTTTTTTTAAACTATTATTTTTTCTATCGAGCTTGATCTAAAAATTTAGCTGACAAATTTTTAAGCAAAAATCAGCGATATTATTATTCTTAAATTAAGTTAATTTTTTGTTAGTGCGAGGTTTGAATTTTTCTGAGTGACAAAGTAACCATCTATTGAAGTTGTAAGTGATAATTGGGACAGGTAGCAAGAGCTGGAAGGCTGATGGGACGCTGGTGCATGTTCAACGAGCCATGAACCAGCACCCAAGACCACTGGGTCCTGAGTGTTGTTCTAAAAGAGTCTGGATCTTGCTAACGAGTCTAACTTGACATAATGCCAGCTGTTGAAAAAAAAAAAAAAAAAAAATGTAGCGTAGGTGGATGGAAAAATAAATTACACACCTTTTCGAATTACTTTGGGCGTTAACATAATGATGACGAGGGAGTATCCAGGAATTAATTTAACATGATGTTGTGTTGATAAAAATCTACTTTTGCTTCCACATTTTGGGGATTTAACGGCGGAATGAGCAGCCCGTCGAGGTGGCTTTGGAACTTTTTGATCGTACCTGAGGGAGGGGTTGTTCGAGAAAATGGTTTAATAAAATAAATACGCGAAGGCAGACGTTCGGTGGTTGGAGGTTTTGAAACAAGGGAGCCAAAGAGTGAAGAAGGATGCTAGCTGATACTGGGTGCTGGTACTTCTGCTTGCTTCTGGTTGCTAGAGAGGGTGCCAGAGGGGGTCGGGAGTCGGAGCAGACGGGAGATATAATAATATCCTAAGGGTTCGCGGGGAGCGAGTAATAGCCAGGAACAAAGCCATGCTTCCCGTGAGAATACTCAAAGTCTCTCTGCATCCTTCAGTTCTCTATTTTTTTTCTGGCTCTATTTTTTTCAATATAAATTTAATCCCTTTTCGTGTATGTCAGTAGTCTGTTACTTTAAAACGAACAACTAAAGACATTTTCCCGAAAAGTAATCTTTAAAGTCTATTTTATTAGGGTGAGCGCTGCAATTCAGACAAACAGTTTTCCTTCGACGGAGCTCTTTGTTTTAGGGATTTAATTATCGGAATTAATGGGATTCGAATTTCGTTATATTTTGGCTTCTTCGTTTTATGTACTGAAAAAAAAGGTTTTTTCCGCCTTGAATACAAAATATTTTTGATCCAATATACGTTTCTTAATATAAAAAAACTAGGGTTTTTCGGGATGAGCTTATATCTTTAGAAACGTCTATAGACGTTATATATTTACGAAAGTACAGTGCAATTTAACTAATATCTTGTGAATTATTGACATTTTTAAGGATATGAGCTCATCCCGATGTTACACAGTTCGATACCTTTCATTTGAGTACCCACATCAATTTTTCATATATTTTTTATATTTATATATATATGAATATATGAAAATTATATCAAAATCCATGTGGGTACTCAAATGAAAGCTCTTGATGAGTGTAACATCGGGATGAGCTTATATCTTTAAAAAGGTCAATATTTAAGAAAGTACAGTGCAATTTAATAAATATCTTGTGAACTATTGACATTTTTAAGGATATGAGCTCATCCCGATGTTACACTTATCGAAACCTTTCATTTGAGTACCAACATCAATTTTTTATATATTTATATTATATATATGAATATATGAAAAATATATCAAAATGCATGTGGGTACTCAAATAAAAGGTCTTGATGAGTGTAACATTGGGATGAGCTTATATCTTTAAAAAGGTCAATATTTAAGAAAGTACAGTACAATTTAACAAAAGTCATTATTTAATAAAGCAAAAATTTTAATTTTGTATAGCTCACAAGTCACAGCAGTCACATAGTAACTGCATTTTTTTAAATACTATACTTTTTAGTGTAGAAAAAAATCTTTGGAATTCTTTACACAGGAATACCAGTTTCTTTACTGGAGGGAAAAATTTCCTGGGTGGAAAAAAACTTCAGACTGGCGCGAAAAAATTAACTACTAAGAGAAAAATTTTCCAGATAAAATTTCGTCCCATGCAATTTTGCGCCAAATACGCGGTCAAACGCAAATTTAAAGCCGTTTGTATCAACGATAAAAATTCAAAAGTATAACCAAAAGAAAAAACACAATTAGTAGTCGTTAATAAAAGACGGCTTAATTCCTGGAGCTTTACCAGATTAGCATAACGCAGGTGCTTTTCGTAAGAGATTTATGCGCAGAGATTGGCAAAGTGTTGAAGAATATACACATAATGTCGGTGGTTGCAGCAGAGAGGAGTGAGCGGGGCGAAAGAGGAGAGGAAGAACCAGAGTAAAGATTAAAAAAGTAAAAACGGGCTTGAGTATGACGCAATTACCGCGCAGACTCATTGTTTCATTAGCGGAGAACAAAGAGAATCTGAAATAATGAACAAATAGCCGCATTTATGCAGTACTTTTTACACTATATCTCAGTCTCAACGTAAGCGCACCACTCTTATGATGTATATAATAGCTCACACAAGTCTCGGTCATTCTCTGTCTTCTGCACGCCAATTAGGGGCTCCTGGGAGGCCCGACGACACACCAAGCACGTACACGCGTCAGTATAACGTCATCTACCCACACCTGACACTTAACTTTTTTCTCTAGCCCATTAACAATCATAAATTCATTTTCAGCGGAAAAAGTTATTTTCGTGCTTACCATGTTGTTATTAAACACGAGAATAGAAAAATTTTGTGTTTTTACGGAAGTACTTTCTGTAAAAAAATTTTACGATACGGCCACATACACAGAAAGAAAAATTTTCTTGACTTAAATAAATTTTCTTGAATCAAGATACGTATTTCTTAAAGCAAAAGAATTAATTTTGTTGGAATAAGTGAAATTTCTTGTTAAAAAAAAATTTGTTTTTCGCTCAAGAAAATAATTAGAAAGAAAAATATTTTCTTGGCTCAAATGAACCTTTTTTTCTGTCTTTTTGAAAGAAAAAAATAATTTTTTTTATTTTATTACTTAACTTATAAAAGTGAACTCTCTTCTAATGAGAAGATTTAGCGACCATGCGCCATCTGTTGGAGGTTTTTAAAACTAATTTTTAATAAAAATGCTACAGGCATAATTTAGACATGTTAAGACTTGTCAAAATTATATATTTTAAAGCCAATATTTTCCATCTAGAATACAAAATATTTTTATCCAAGTTTTTTTATATTCAATATACATTTCTTCACATAAAAAACTGGTATTTTTTGTTTGTTTACATTATGGAAAAGTTGTGCTGATTTATAATTTATTGAAAAATTACCTAGCTGTATTACAATCGATTTACGTAATTGAAAATTCAATTTTTTAACGATTTAATTAATAATTAACTAAATTTTTTTTTAATTGAATTATTATGATTAATTAAATTTTCTTAAATTTCATTATAATTAATTTAATTTTTTTTAAATTTAATTATAATTATTAAATTAATGTTAACAAACGAAAAATACTATTTTTTTATATTAAGAAACGTATATGGGATATAAAAAAAATTGGAAACAAATATTTTGTATTCTGGGTGGAAAATAATATTTTTTTCAGTGTAGTTCATCTAAAATTACTCATTTGATGTTAATCATGAATTGAATAACAACAGTAAATTTTAAAGAACATTTCTTTCCGTATATCATGTTTCTGGTTAGTGACATCCTTTCTTAATCTAACAGAAAAAAAACATGTTGGGGAACCAAAATAATCCGTCAGATTACCGGGAGCTCACCTCATCAAAAGATTACCGTCAGTTCTAGTGTCAGTTTACCCTGGAGGATCAACCAGCAAGTTTAGGGACGTCATGATTTATAATTTAAAATGATAATAAATAGTTAAACTAACCTGTACACGAGCCTCCGTTAAGTTTATCTTCATCGCCAGGTCCTCACGTGTGAACACGTCCGGATAGTGGGTCTGGGCGAACGCAGACTCCAGCTCTTCCAGCTGCTGGAGCGTGAAGGTTGTCCGGTTTCTTCTCTGCTTCCGTCGGACAAACGAATCCTCGCCCACGCCATGCAGTGCTGGGTGGTAGGCAGAGTAACTTGTGTCTGAAAAATAAAATATACAAACAGTTGCTTAAAAAAATTCAATTTGTTTGCGTTCAAAATAGAAATCAAGAAAACCTTACAAAGAAAACTTTTTTGTTTGGGATAACTTTAGGGTCAAACAAATTTTTCCGTGTTTCTTAGGATACACAGGAACCATAAATCCACATGGGATTCCAGAAATATATGTTTGAATCCAATTTACAACCCGGTGAATACGTTATCGCATTTCATCCAATTACAGGATCACGCTAATGTAGTATTTGCTGGATGCAATTATCATTTGCAACCCGGTAATGGATTGCTTATTAATTAGTACTGAAAACAATCAGTAAGTGGGTTTAAAAGTCTTTCTGAAACTGCGGAAAAACCGACGCTGAAAATATGTAACAAAGAAAACTTTTTTGTTTTGGAAAATTTTGAAGCCAAACAAACTCTCTTGACTTGTTTAAGGTCCAAAGTGACTAGAAATCCAGTTGCGAAAGCAGAAACAAATCTTTGAATGAAATTTATAAGGTAATTTGATTGAGCCTTTCAGAACGAAATGAAGTTAATTAGATATTTGTTTGATCTAACTCTCATTTGTGCTCCATTAATAGATTTCTAATTGCTCGGGCTTATAAACAATCAACTAGACGTGTGTGCAAGCGGGTGGGTGTCATATCATATATAAAGGCACATTAATGACGTTGGTCTTTGAATGCACCGTCACAAAGCGAGCTCTCTGGCTGGAGCGGGTTTTAGAGCAAATCTAGTCGAAAGGAACCTTGTGCAAGTAGTAATAAAGCTTATAATCACTTTATTAATGATGCAAAGCAATCAGCACAATTAATTACCGCGGCAGTAATCCTGGCCTCTCTCCGACTTACCGGATTAACATTAAAAATTTATTTTACGTGGTTAAGTTTTAAAATGCATTGAAAAAATAATGAACCGATTAAGGATTGGTTGATCAAAAAAGGTATCGATTGAAGTAAGGAGCACACTAAACAAATACGGAAAAAATAAGGAAAAGGAAAAGAGAGAGAGAGAGAGTGAGAGCGTAAATAAATGTATCCGGTCGTACGGAAGAGAAATCCACTCAAGATCTTAGATTAAAATTGGAAAAGTAAAGCCAGAAGCTAGACAACTCGTACAACTCATCCGTGCAGCTAAAGAGAGGGCAAAGTCCTCTACCTATCTCCACTCTACCGGTACAAATACAGATATATCTATATCTATATCAAGGGATCCAAGTTAGCTGGAGGACGGGAATGAGAAGTTGATCCAATTTATGAACCAGTGGAGGAGTTTGCGAGCTCGAAACCCATGAGCCGATATTCTTCATTTGATTTCAGCTCCTCAACCCCAAGATAGCTCTAGATTTTGTTACTCGATCTACCGCAGGTAAATAAAAATATATTTCCCATCTTGGTGGCTTTGCTGAGACATTAAAGATGGTATCCATGATAGTTTTATTTGGTAAGAGGAATAGAAGGTGCTTGCATCAATTTTTATTTGCCAAGCTTGTCACTTTTGCCAATACTTGACAATTCTCTAACCCAAACCAGAAATCCAATGAAAAATTAGGAAAACAGTTGACCCTCAAGGCCATCCCTGCAATTTCCCACTTATTCCATACTTAGGCGCTTAAAATTGAACCTATGACGTTTTTGAGCTCTTCGAACTCAAAAATACAATTTTTGTGTTATTTTGAGCTCTCCGAGCTCATAAAGATAGCTTTCCTATGATTTTGAGCTCTTCGAGCTCAAAAGTCTTATCAAAATTCGATGGAACACGATTAAAAAATAAATGAGCGTTATGAGGCGTGCACTTTTGGATTTTCACGATATCTCTCGAACGAATTAACCGATTTTGACCGGGCTGGCGGCGGTCGATGTGGTTTTTTGATGTTAAGAGCTGATTAATTTTTGGAATTGATCGGCAAAGCCATTTCAAAGTTATTTAAAAAAAACACATTTAAAAACATTTTTTTTCTGAGTTTTTTTGAGATTTCTCAAAATCTATCGGCCCGAAACGGTCCAAATTGCATTTAAAATCTAAGTTTGGTCAACTCCGTTTGAATGGCACTAACTGCGATGAAATCGGTCAAGCCGTTCAAAAGTTATAAACGGATCACATACTTTCACACCTTGCCGATTTTTGAAAATCTTCGATTTTCTTAGCGGTAAATTAAAAATGTTAAAAGTTCCAACAAAAACCTGAGCTTTTGAAAGGGATACGTGCTTTAAAACAAATAGATCCAACCCTTCACCAGACACCGATGACAAAGTACCCAAGCAGACAACCACTTCATCACCAGGATGGATCCTCCAATTACAACTTGATTTCAGAACTTCTGAACTTGATGACGTTTTTGACAAGGTTATTCAATTGAAGCTCCAGCAAGTCCTGGAAGTATAACTGGGGGTTGGGCGCCACTGGAAAAACTCGATGGAGAACTAAATCTAATGACACCTCGACCGTCACTAATGACCCTAACGAGGTAGTGAGATGTTAGGATCGTGTGTGTCTGTGTCTAGTCCGATCTGGATTGGTGTGTGCCCCGAATGAACCCACTTACCGACTTATCACGTAGTTACCTAATCTGTTTATCCCAACAGCATGTAGCCATCTTTGTCTGTCTGTCCTTCTCTCTCTCTCTCTCTGGTTCTTCGGATAGGAAGGGGACGTTAATGTAGGATACTGGCTGCTGGCTGGGGTTTGATGTTGATCACGCTCACTATGAAAGCTAAAGGGTGCTTGGTGATGTCCCTAGGGAGTTTACTTTTCTTCGCTGTCGAGTAGAGACTCGAGGACGAATATTGCTCAATAAGGCTTGCTCTATTGTGTTATCACGAACCTGGTCCAGTGTAACCAGAATCTAATGATCGGATCTAGTTAGAGTTTGCATTATTCGATGAAGGTTGCAAATAGAAACTTTTGGTTAGAACAGGATGATCGGTGATGGTTCCACTCGGGTGGAAAACCTAACTCGTTCAAAAGTCCTTTGCCTAACTGAAATAGCATCTCGAACTAGACTAGGAACTATCGACGTGTTCTACTAAAATCAACTTTAACTCTGTTTGCTGAGTTGTTTCTACTGGATGTTAGATCTAATGGAATCATTCTTTTAGGACATCGTATGTCATCATTTAACTACTTTCAATTTCAATTGCGTAACCAGTATTTGCGAAGGTACATTCGATGTAGTGTGTGCTGGATGTTATAATCGTATAATTCATCATCATAAGTACTGTTTCCTGCTATGATCAATAATTCAAGTGTAATAAGTAATAACGGTTGTGATGCTGACTAGCTGGGCCCCCCACGTTGATCATAGGCTTGCTAGTACCTACTACTTTACATCCTTTCACCCTCCAAGGGGTAATAGAATGAAAATTTTAAACCAACAGCAATAATTTTCAATTTTAAATTGAATTCAGTTAAGAACTGGGGATGTACTGTCGTTAAAAAAGCTTTTTGCAAAGGCTTTCGTTAAGAAAGCCTTTTGCAAAGGGTTTCATTTTTCAGGGAATTGGTTGAGGCAATTGGGGTGTAAAAAAGGTTTTTTGATTTGGATCGTGCTATAAGGAATGATTAATTATTGAGATTGTCTACTTACAAGGATGGGTAGGTGCAAAAGAATATTCCAATGTAGGCGGTAGTCTTGGTGCCGGCAGCCCCGGGGGACAGTGGTAGCAGAACATGCCCCCCGCTCTGGCGACACCAGGGGCCGCACTTGGGCCCCCCGTGGTTGCCCCTGAACCTGCCACTGGGTTTTGGGATCCCGGAGATGTCGATCGAACCTGCGTTCCTGGTTGGTGAATTGATCCAATCTGTAAATAGAATATTAGTGACATTAGTATTTACGGAATATAATTATAAATATTGGTGATCTATCATTGATGACCAATCATCAATGACCAACCATCAATCATCAATGACCAGTTATCAAATATCAATGACCAGTTATCAATGACCAATCATCAATTATCAATGACCAGTTATCAATGACCAATCGTCAATTATCAATGACCAATCATCAATTATCAATGACCAGTCATCAATCATCAATTACCAATGACCAGTTATCAATCATCAATTATCAATGATCAGTTATCAATTTTCAATGATCAATCATCAAATATCAATGATCAATTATCAGTGACCAATTATCGATTATCAATGACCAGTTATCAGTGACCAATTATCAGTAACTAATCATCAATTATCAATGACCAGTTATCAATTATCAATCATCAAATATCAATGACCAGTTATCAGTGACCAATCATTAATTATCAATTAACAGTTATCAATGATCGATCATCAATGACTAATCATCAATTTTCAATGACCAGTTATCAATGATCAATCATCAATTATCAATAACCAGTTATCAATAATCAATTATCAATTACCAATTATCAATTTTCAATAACCAATTATCAATCATCAATTATCAATGACCAGTTATCAATTATCAATGACCAACCATCAAATATCAATGACCGGTTATCAGTGACCAATCATCAATTATCAATGATCAGTTATCAGTGATCAATCATCAATGCCCAGTTATCAATTATCAATGACCAATCATCAATTTTCAACGACTAATTATCAATGATCAATTATCAATCATCAATCATCAATGACCAATCATCAATATCTAATCGTAAATCAAAAGTATAAGCCCGGAAATTTGATCTATACTCTTTGATCGACATGAGCTTGGAACCAGGAATGATGCTGTCAAACCTAGTTAAAGCTACTGGGGACCCGTCACTCTATTTGAAGCCACTCGCTCCTCGCGGATTGGATCAGATATAATCTTGGGGATTGTAAATTCATGCATTAATAATCCAGTTAAATTGAATAAGCTACCATACTTTAAATTAGTAATGAGTTGATTACTTTTAGTGTGCTTTAAAGATACTCGGCACTAATGCTAGCAAGGTTTATAGTTTATGTATACGTCGATATATACCTGCTCCTAATACATCTATGCCAGTGGATCTAGCACGGTAACTTTATGTGTATCTAAATGAGCATGTGTGTGTGTTTATATTCATCGTAGCACATCAGAACAGTATTAATGTGTAGTGGGTTTAGCAACATCTCTCTTGATTCAAATCTCCCTCTCACTTGTCGTCCCCGGATGAGTGTAGTATAGACGTATAACACTACAGAGGGACAAATTGAATTTTAGATCATGGCGTGCTTCGACGAGGCGTCCGGGGACGTACACCCAACCAACTCGAGAGCCCGAGATGATACTAATTGAAATTTGAAATTGATATTAGCGAATTATTATCATCCCCACGTCCCCCTCAACCTATGGGCATTTCTCTATACTGATACTAATACTGATACTAGCTCTGTTAGTCTGTGTAATACTGCGGATACTAGACAGTAGACAGCAGCTAGTATCAGAGAGATTCAACTCCTGTGTGTCCATCTCCTGGCATTCAAATTCAAGTGATAGCCCCCTTCCCCTTTTTCAGAAGCGCTATCTTTGGGAATTCAATTACACCGTGTCAGATATCAAAGTAATTGCTCTAGAAACTTAACGCAATAGTGTATTTTTAAAGCTCTTCTATTCCCTTAGTTATAATTATGAGTTGTGAGTTATGATAATAGTAATGATATTTCCGAGCTTTGTAACGAGGTTTTAATTATTCATCAAGACGGAGAAGATACGCTCGGGTGATTATGCATTTTAGGAAATTACATCCATTTTACATTTTAAAGTAATGTAGCTTCGTTTTGTAAGACTCCGGACGGGAATTGAGGTTAGGTTGAAGATTTACAAAAGTTTTTTTAATTAAATAATATTACAAATATGGATCTATATTATAGCGCACTTTTCAGGAGCAAAAGTAAAGATTTTGAATCCTTCGAGTTAACTTATGACTAAAATTCATAATATACTTCTACGAGATAACACTGTTACAAAGAAAACTGATTTCAAACAGCTTAAAAATACTCCGTAATCGATTACTCAAGATTTTATGTAAAATAACTGATTTAATGACATACGACGTTGATTTCTCAAAAATCAATGGGGTTGTAAACACTATAACTTTATAAAAATCCTATTTTTAACCTGTATTTTTCTTTCAATCCTTTCGTATGATCACTGCGGAGAACCCTTTTGAAAATCTTAGCTCAATATTATGTTGTTTAATTTATAATAAATATATTTCCTTCGGCAGTTAAACTCTACCTTCTACCCTTCGATCAGCCGGACTGTTTATTTTTTTAAGCATAAATTTATATAACGAGTGAGTACAGCTGAGATTATACTTGGGCTATTGGATTCTTTCCTGTTGTTGAAAATCACCAGAAGGTGGCGCGGTAGTATACTTCTACCAAAATGTACAGTTTCTCTCAAGCAGAAGCGGGCTATTCAAAACTAAACTTTAGAAACTATAAATTTAAAAAATTCTATTTTTTGTGTACTCAGACACCTCAAAAATTTTTTAACGTTAATAATAGCAATTATCTTATTTCTCAAAGGTGTTAATAAAACTCCAGCTAGATCTCTTTCAATTTTTCTACTAATTTAAAAATTTAAATATCATGTTGAAACTTATATTTCCTGCTATTGGCAAAAAATTTGGACAAAATTAAAAATTTATCCAAATTACCTAATCTTTTTTTATACAAAAATTTTCTCTATAAATTTCCTTAATGTCTAAAAATCTAAAAAAAAAAAAAACTAATTTATCCCTAATGTTATAAGAGTATTATTTACTTATTTATTCAGCAACTCCCCTATTCCCATAACTAAAATCCTATAACCCCCAGCGAAGGATTACAAGCCACAACGTATGACTACATCATCGTCATCATCGGCGGTCCCATTAATCGTGAGCTCGATTCAAAAGTTCCCCCCCCCCCTCCTTCGCCCCTTAATAAACCATATACCAGCCAACATACCAGTCTTTGGTCCTTAGCCCATCATACACAACAGAATCCATAGGGGTATTGAGCTTGGGTTCTGCGGACGGGGTTCCTTATTCATAGGCTGCCACTCAAGCGCCCCCCGGCGCGTCTGAGGTGGCGCCACTGAGCCTAGTTTGCTTTTTATCGCGGAACATACGCGTCGACAGAAGGGATGAAATGTACCGCAGCTAATCCCCTTTTCTTCGCCCTCCCCCGCTTCAAGCCCAGCCCTTGCTGGTTACATTTTGTTACAGTGTTTAATAGACAGTGCCAATCGGCATGTGGTCGCAGGACAATATTTGCACTGCTCGAGACCAATGGCCCATACTAGTTTGCTATACAACATCTAACATCTAACATATAACATATACTGTATATATACAGCTTTTATTCCTGTGTGTGATCATCCGATTGCGCTGAGGGGTTCAAGGGCCCTTAAATCCTTAAGGGGTGATTGGCCCTAGAGTGTTTACTTATCGACACTCTCCAACGAATAATAGACTTCTTCACATTTACAAGACAAACATTTTAATAGCTCGTATTATTTTTAGTTTTATCAGCCAAGCCGAATAGGCCAAGGCTATTGTTTTTTTAATTGATATTTTGCCCCAAGGGAGTTTTTTTTAATTATTCTCATTATTTTTAATCACCCAAACTACTAATTGCTGGGTTATAAAATTATAAATTGTCTATTACGGAAATTTATTAATTAGATTTTTATTTTTTAACTGTCTTAATAAAAAATTTATTTTTATCAACTATAAGATATTTTTAAATGGAGTCTTGTTTTTTTAAAGATAAAATTTGAAAAAATTTTATTTGAATTAAATTACCGCGATGATAAGCAATTACCATCATGTAAGAATGAAATTCTTTCATTATAAAAATATTTTTCTTCCTAATTATTTTTTTGAGCGAAAAAAAAATTTTTTTTTGACACAAGAAATTTCATTTATTCCAACAAAATCAATTATCTTGCTTGAAAATATATAATTATCACAAGTCTTAAAATGTCCAAATTATGCCTGAGATGACCGTGTACCATTTTGATTAAAATTAGTTTCAAAAACCTCCAACAGATGGCGCATAGTCGCTAAATCTTCTCCTTAGAAGAGAGTTCACTTTTATAAGTTAGGTAATAAAATACAAATAATTTTGTTTTCTTCTAAAAAAAACAGAAAAAAAGGTTTATTTGAGCCAATTAAATATTTTTCTTCCTAATTATTTTTTTGATCGAAAAAAAAATTTTTTTTGACAAGAAATTTAACTTATTCCAACAAAATTAATTCTCTTCTTCTAAAAAAAACAGAAAAAAAGGTTTATTTGAGCCAATTAAATATTTTTCTTCCTAATTATTTCTTTGATCGAAAAAAAAATTTTTTTTGACAAGAAATTTCACTCATTCCTACAAAATTAATTCTTTTGCTTTAAAATATATAATTTTGACAAGTCTTAACATGTCTAAATTATGCCTGTAGGATTTTGATTAAAATTAGTTTCAAAAGCCCCCAACAGATGGCGCATGGTCGCTAAATCTTCTCTTTAGAAGAGAGTTCACTTTTATAAGTTAAGTAATAAAATACAAATTATTTTTTTTTCTTCTAAAAAAACAGAAAAAAAGGTTTATTTGAGCCAAGAAAATATTTTTTTTCCTAATTATTTCCTTGAGCGAATATACGAATAAAGTCTCTATAGGATAAATATATAATATATTGTATCTTTGTTTTTCAAAATAAATAAATTAATTAAAAATTAAACGGAAACACTGTCTTTAAAAGAAATAATAAAAATTAGAATACGTTTAAATTTTGAAGAATAATGTCGCGCAATGCAGATGTGAGTGATGTATGATGTAAATTTAATTAAGCGTATTTTGGTATCGTTAATTCTGGAGACGTAGTTTGCTAAACGCATTTAATGAAGGTTAACTTTGCATATAGTGTAGCGGAGTTATGTCGGTAATGTTTAATTTGATCGTCTTTAAAGTACATTCTCTGAGTAGAATGTTGGATTGTATAAATACTTTCGGGTTTTCAATGTTGTATAATTTGCATTATCCATTCCATTCTGTTATATTTACCGAGCCACAATCCGCAATGTATGATAAATGTATTAGAGCGTGTTTATAGTCAATAAGCCAGACTAGTGACTAGACTCCACTCAATGAACTCCTGGTTGATTTATTAAGCATCGACGAGGACATTATGCCATGAATATCCTCGGCAATTTACTCTATTCACAAGAATATCTGTCTCTATACACAAAGCCACGGGTCCATGACGAATTTATCCCCGGAAACGGAAGCAATAGTGATGACCCTGCCGATGAGGGTGCCTTGTATTTAGACGCCCCAATCGTTTAATTTTGTCTTTATGTTTACAATGAATACTTTTAGTGTCAATTATCGATTTAATTGTCCAGGAGAAGATTTAATATTTTGCAATTTTTTTTTTTTTCAATTAAAAATATCATTTAAATATGAAAAATTCAAGTCCTTCAGGTTATGGGCCCATTGAAATTTTTATTTTATTGAATAAATAAGTATACACTGAAAAAAAAAGTTTTTATCCAGTCAGAATCCAAGATATTTTTATCAATTTTTCATATATTTTATATATTTATATGTATATATGAATATATATGTATATATATATATATATATATATATATATATATATACATATATATTCATATATACATATAAATATATAAAATATATGAAAAATTGATAAAAATATCTTGGATTCTGACTGGATAAAAACTTTTTTTTTCAGTGTATACTTATTTATTCAATAAAATAAAAATTTCAATGGGCCCATAACCTGAAGGACTTGAATTTTTCATATTTAAATGATATTTTTAATTGAAAAAAAAAAAAATTGCAAAATATTAAATCTTCTCCTGGACAATTAAATCGATAATTGACACTAAAAGTATTCATTGTAAACATAAAGACAAAATTAAACGATTGGGGCGTCTAAATACAAGGCACCCTCATCGGCAGGGTCATCACTATTGCTTCCGTTTCCGGGTTATACTCATCGAGACCTTTCATTTGAGTACCCACATAAACTTTTCATATATTTTATATATTTATATATATATGAATATATGAAAAATATATCAAAATGCATGTGGGTACTCAAATGAAAGCTCTTGATGAGTGCAACATCAGGATGAGCTTATATCTTTAAAAACGTCAATATTTAAGAAATTACAGTGCTGTTTAACAAAATTCACTATTTAATAAAGCAAAATTTTAATGTTTTATAGTTCACAAGTCACGAAAGTCACATAGTGACTACAAGGTTGCTAGTTATAATTAATTTGATTTTTTTAATTCAATTATAATTGATAAATTAATTACTATTAATTCATTAATTATAATAAAAAAATCCACAGTATTATAAAGACATAATTTGCATCTGTATCAAATGAGGTTAAGTCGGCCATATTTTTATTTTGGTAATTCGCTGAGGACGAAACCGAGTTTTAAAAAATACTATACTTTTTAGTGTAGGAAAAAAACTTTGGAATTCTCCACACTAGTTTCTTTATTAGAGGGAAAAATATCCTGGGTGAAAAAAAACTTTTTTTTCCAATGTAGCTTAACTGGAAAAGCTCTTAGCGCGTAACTAAAATATCCGGGTTCGATTCCCGGTCCGGGCCGATTATTAATTTAAAAAAATTTTTCTATTTAACATTTGAACATACTTATAATAAAATTTTTCGAACAAAAAATTTGAAATCGGCAAAATTCTATCTAAAATAATTCAATTAATAAATTCAACAATACTTCTCATTAATAATCAAATTTTCTGATAAAAATAAATAAAATAAGTTATAAAGTATTTTGCTATCTAATTTTTATCCGAAATGAAGTGATAACTTGGCGTAAGGGATAAATAAGCTTGAACGTGAATTGACTTTGCAGGAATGTACATCGATTTTGTGTAATGGTAATCCCGAGATATTCAGAGGCCATCGAATAGAATAGAAATTCCGATTTGCTTCCGGATTGTATGCCCCGGGGATCGAACCAACGAAACAGAGACAGCTAGACTACGGATTTAGATACTCTGGAATCGAGTAAGCAACACAAAGTAAAAGACAGAGAAAGATAGAGAGTGTTTCCGTCTTTGTCAGGCTTGCTTGTATTGGCTTCCTACCACTCGACATCCACTCGATTCCAGCGCATTACCCTCGATATAGTTACAGTTCCTTTATTTTTTCTTTGTCATTGCCATTACGATACAAACAGAACCCCACACCAAAGATCTCTTTCCGGTTTAGGTTACTTTTATTCGCCAGATAACAATTGACGGCCTTTCGTCGACAAACGTCGTATCGGGTAGTCAATTTAAATCCGATTTTTTAACTCTATACTGTATAATATACCTTTGATTCTTTTCTTTTTGATTTAAAATTGCTACTTTTATTCTATAGTATCCAACAAGGCTTCTGTTTTTAAAACAAAAGTTGTATTTTTATTTTTTTTGAAGGTAATGGGCCCAGTCCATGAATAAATAAATTTCATCAACTAAGCTACACATTAGACTTTAATTTGAAGAAAATTATATTTTAATTTTCATTCAAAGTTAAACATAAAAAAACAAAATTTCTATGGTCAATTTTACTATATAAAAATTTTGTATTATTTTTTTTTCAAAGGTTATGGGCCCAGTCCATGAATAAATAAATTTCATCAACTAAGCTACACATTAGACTTTAATTTGAAGAAAATTATATTTTAATTTTCATTCAAAGTTAAACATAAAAAAACAAAATTTCTATGGTCAATTTTACTATATAAAAATTTTGTATTTTTACATACACTAATAGAAGGATTTAATTCTATTTAAGGAACTATACTAACTAAGGAATATAATTTATTTAGAATAAAAAAAAAATTTCTTCAACTGTAACAAATAATATTGATGGGTAAAAAATATTTTTTTTTTCTCTCAAATAAATGACTAAAAATTTTATTACTAAATCAGTTTAGTACTCCGTACTGAATCCTTCACCAGTGTATTTACCGAGTAATTTTTAATTCAAAAAGCAATTTCAAACAAGAAATGTATCTCAATTGAATTAAAAAAAATGTTATTTACTTTTTTACTTAATGTCTCGTACTTAAGTCTTTAGTAAAGAGATAATTCAGCGATCAAACGCCACCTGTCGGATATTTTCAACACTAAATTCGATCAACAATTTTTTTTAAGTTTAATATCTAAAAATAAATAATTTAAATCGTTTTTAAAACAGGCATTTTTTAAAAATTATTAACAATCAAAAATATTTAATTTAAAATCAAGCTGATATAAATTAATGTTTTAATTGTATAATAAATATTTTATTTTAAAAATTAAATAAATGGTGGCTTTTTTATAAGATTTATATCATAACACAATCCAAAGTAAATACGCTTTTGTGTTTTAAATTTTATTTATATTTATATTTTCATTAATATTAAACTCGACCCGCAACACGACCATATCAAATTAATTCTCCTCATATATTTTATAAGTTAATTCAAGCCAAACAATGACACACACAACAGACAACACCCATCGCATATATATACGTCACTTTATATTACACACAAAATGATTGATCATAATTAAATTTATTAAATAAAATTAAATAAAAACGTTAACAATAGTTATTACTCTTGGTCTAAATTTTGATGGCTTAAATTGTGTACGCTGGATATATTTTTTTTGGGAGACTTTTATTAAAGTAGTGTTATATTACATCAAGCTGGATTCACTTATATTATATTATGCGATGTATTATATTAATAAAGTAGAGAATGACGGTATCAATTAATCGCATAATTGACCGAAGAATTAAATACCACGTTTGCTGTGTGTGTGAAATCATGCGTATGTGCAGTTAAAATTGCACATACGTCAGCGCTCAATAATTTGGCACGCGACGTTAGATATATTTTCCAGATATTAATTTTATTCTTTTTATCGCGAAAATATGAAATATGTGGCACGAATCCCAATTAAAACGTAATTGGTTAATTGTTTTTGTTTGGTGTCTGTCACGCGTTCACTTGCTCTCAATAATTATAAGACGGGGCAAGTTAGGATAGAAAATAAAATAATTTTTAAAAAAAGTTTGTAATTTTTTTGCAGAAAATAAATTATTTATTTTTTTTTTAATTAAATTGACTTCTGATAATTTTTATTTTTAATTAATTAATTTTGTATCTAAGTTTTTTTTTAATAATGGTAATTTTTAGAGCAATTATTGATTGATGAAAAATAAAAAAAAATTTGGTAATTTTTCTAATCAAATTTTTTATTAAATAAGTAATTTTAAAATTGAGATTAAATATAACAATTACTTTTTAAAAACTGAATAATAGTTCAAAAAAAAATTTTTTTTTATAAAAATTATACAAATATAACAAAATAATTTTTCTGGAAATTTTTTCGGGCAAACTTTAATTATTTTCAAAGAAAAATCAGAGCAAAAAAAAGTACGCGGAATTATTTGTGGGTATAATGTAACGTAGCGCTCCGTATAGAAAATTAGAAAAATTACAGTTTCAGATTGTAATTATTACAGATTTTGTAATAAAGATTACACCGATTAAAAATTTAATATCACTTTAAAAAATCATTTAATATCATTAATATCTAATAGAGGTATATAATATTTTAGTTTGAATCATTTAAATAATTTATAATTAGACTATTGCTGTATCAAAATGTTAAAAAATTACCCTCTAAAAAAATACGGAGTTAGACAAATTGCTAATTAAACCGTCGACATTGTAAAATGTAAATATTACATTGAAAGCTCTGAAATTTAACATTCAAAGTTTGAATTTACAAAAATATTATTTTAAACTGCAATTTTTCTAGTTTTTTATACGAAGTGACGCTTATTACTATATTTATACTGTAATTTTTTTATTTTTATTTTTTGCAAGTAATTGTTTTGAGTAAAAATAAACTCGGAGAACTTAAAAAAATTTTTATAAAATTCAAGTTAGTAAATATTAATTAATTATGTTTTTCCAAAAAATTTGACTTTGAAAAATTGAACCTAATTTTTATAAAGATATTATTTTGTTTTCAAGTCTGGTTGATAAATTTTAACGTAAAAAAAAAAAGTAATAAATTATTTACATTATACTTAGTTCAATTAAATAATATTATTAAAATTAACTTATAAATTATCCGTGAATTTTTAGGATTTCGTAACAAATTATTTATGAAAGAAAACTAAAAAAAAAAAGCTTCTTGTAGAAATTAAAAAAAAAATATTGATAAATTTTTTAAAATATTAAAATTTATTTGATAAACTAAAAAAAAGGTTATATTAATTTTCAAAATTTCTAAATACGCATTTAAAAATTTTTAAATAAATTTTACACCAAAAATAAACTATTTCCCTATCGTTACTCTAATGTTTAATTATATCATGTAATTTACTCACTATTCTTTCTTTTTTTTTACTTTAATCTGTTTGTTTTTTAATTATAATAGTTAATTATATAATTAAACATTATATTTTTTCTTTCTACATATGATGAATAAAGCCTATTGGCGTCTGTTTTCTAATAAATAATTAAATAAAAACTATTTTTTTTCAAGAAAAAAATTAATGATTCATGAAGTGCACTTTATCAATTTTTTATAATATACTCAAACTCAATCTTCTAAATAATTAATATATCTTTAAAAATTTTTTTTAAATTATCGATAAGCTTATTTAATAATTTATTTATTTTTTAAATTAGTAATTTTTTTTTTTTTAATTAATTTTATCCATTTGTAATAAATTTTTACTGTAACTAGAACATATTTCAAAAGAAGACTACTATACATAATATATTTGACACAAAAAAAAAAAAAAAAAATTATCTAATAAGAAGTATTTATGTAAGTTGGAAAAATTTCGCAAAAGATAAAAGTCATACAAAGAAAAGTGGCTTTCTCTAAATAGCTAAATTTGATCCATGTGAAAGAGCCGTATATCTCACGGAGTACACTGTCTTACAAAGTCGGACTAAAAAACGGCTCGGAGCCCGTACGGAGTAGAGAGATATGTTAAAGAATTTAATATAATAGAAATAGAGATGAAAAAATGAATAAATATAGAACAAGAAGAAGGAGATAAAAAAGAATAAGAATAAGAAGTTAAGTGAATGGTGGAGATGGTTATTAAATTGTGTCATCTGTGAATAAGGGTCTTAACGCGCTGCATCAAATTTTGTGATGGTTGATTAATTTTAATCGGCTCTCAGGCTTCACTGGTGGCATTTTGTATATTTATGTACAATGTACACGCATATAAATATTTTAGTTAATATAATATGTGTACACAATAAACATAAAGTGAAGTCACAAGACGGGCTAGCGTACCCTCACATTGCCCCTAATGAAATCTTCGTTAATCTCAACTGACCGAATTGATTTATATTAATTAATCATTTATACAAACAACGTATGGACACACATCGTCCAAGTTCAATCTATCTAACCCATTTTAATTAACGGTTAAGACATATACTGTCTTCCATCATGTAAATCAGTCCAATAAAGAATTATTGTTATTGCGTCAATTGGATGCATAGATAATTTATTTATCGGGACAAATGCTTAACTCCTAAACTTTTTTATTTTAGTTATAATTATCCTATATTTATCTTGTTAATTCATAAAAATTATGACAACATCACTTATGATTTACTTTTTAGGTGCAAAAGTAAAGATTTTGAATCCTTCGAGTTAACTTATGACTAAAATTCATAATATACTTCTACGAGATAACACTGTTAAAAAGAAAACTGATTTCAAACAGCTTAAAAATACTCCGTAATCGATTACTCAAGGTTTTATATAAAATAACTGATTTGACGACATACGACGTTGATTTCTCAAAAATCAATGGGCTTGTAAACACTATAACTTTATAAAAGTCCTATTTTTAACCTTTATTTTTCTTTTAATCCTTTTGTATGATCACTGCGGAGAACCCTTTTGAAATTCTTAGCTCAATATTATGTTGTTTAATTATAATAAATATATTTCCTTCGACAGTTAAACTCTACCTTCTACCCTTCGATCAGCCGGACTGTTTATTTTTTTAAGCATAAATTTATATAACGAGTGAGTACAGCTGAGATTATACTTGGGCTATTGGATTCTTTCCTGTTGTTGAAAATCACCAGAAGGTGGCGCGGTAGTATACTTCTACCAGAATGTACAGTTTCTCTCAAGTAGAAGCGGGCTATTCAAAACTAAACTTTAGAAACTATAAATTTAAAAAATTCTATTTTTTGTGTACTCCGACACCTCAAAAATTTTTTAACGTTAATAATAGCAATTATCTTATTTCTCAAAGGTGTTTATAATACTCCAGCTAGATCTCTTTCAATTTTCCTTCAAATTTAAAAATTTAAATATTATGTTAAAACTTACATTTCCCGCTATTGGCGAAAAATTTGGACAAAATTAGAAATTTTTTTGTTAATAAAATTAATCAACTTAGAAAAAAATAAATCACTATCTTTTAATAATCAATTTAAATTCAACAAAAAAGTTTTCGATTTCTTCAGCCAAAAAACAAAATTGAAAATTTCCAACAAATCAATTTCTTATTGAAATATTGCTCATTTATTTAAAACGAACTTTTCCTTGATTAAATAATTATTTTTAAAAGAATTAATTTATCTAAATCGATAAAATTTTTTCCATTGTTTCAAAAATTAACGAAGGGGAGGTGTTACATTTTCTTCTTTTGATGTAAAGTCGAATGCTTTTAAAAAATAAACAATAAACTTTTGACACTGTTTGATGCTCGATTATTGAAAAATATAACGCTTAATTAATGAAACTAAAATATTTACAAACAGTAAAATGATATCGACAATAAATTGAATATTTAACTCTATCCGTAACGGATAATGAAATGCAAAACCGGATTGACAAGGAGGACGATAATGTTGATGTTGATGTTGATAATTTCGATGATTGAATTTGATTTATCATTATAAATACATTTTGTTACTGTGTAATTTGCAGAATCAATAGGATCCTCCACCTCTTTAGCGTTTGGTGGTGCACCAATTGAGCTCGTTGAATCAGTGCCCCGAGCCACGCGGTTACGCATGCTTTACATTTTATTGCACGCACACACCGAACGTTTTAACTTCTATTCGCACAGTGTGTGAATTTCGAATTAAATGTGTGCAGCTCGGAGTATATATTTACTATCACATGTGGAACACGGATGTACTAGGCTAACAAAGTAATGGTGTGTATTCACGCGCCACATCTACTGATCCGATGGTGATCGATGAACGCCACCAGTGAGGACGCCATCAAACAAACTCATCCGCGTAATTGCTAAATTGCCAGATTAATTCAATCAATGCATCGAGAAAATGAGCGTTAAATAAACGTTACTGTTTTTGTCTATTTATATGCCGATAAACGCTACGTATATTGATACAGGATATTATATATTTTATTATTTTATGTATTTGTTATTTGAGTTGATTTTTTATTCTCTCTGTCATTATTTATATGATTTAGTCATTTATTGACACTCAAAAAGGTTAATTTTGTGAATAAATATTCATTTTTAATTTCTTCCATAATTATCGTCTTCATAATTGAAATTGATTATTTTATTTTTTTCTAAGAAGTTTATTAATTTTGTTAACAAAAAAAAATTTTCAATTTTGTCCAAATTTTTCACCAATAGCGGGAAATATAAGGTTCAACATGGTATTTAAATTTTTAAATTTGGAGAAAAATTGAAAGAGATCCAGCTGGAGTATTATAAACACCTTTGAGAAATAAGATAATTGCTATTATTAACGTTAAAAAATTTTTGAGGTGTCGGAGTACACAAAAAATAGAATTTTTTAAATTTATAGTTTCTAAAGTTTAGTTTTAAATAGCCCGCTTCTACTTGAGAGAAACTGTACATTCTGGTAGAAGTATACTACCGCGCCACCTTCTGGTGATTTTCAACAACAGGAAAGAATCCAATAGCCCAAGTATAATCTCAGCTGTACTCACTCGTTATATAAATTTATGCTTAAAAAAATAAACAGTCTGGCTGATCGAAGGGTAGAAGGTAGAGTTTAACTGCCGAAGGAAATATATTTATTATAATTAAACAAAATAATATTGAGCTAAGATTTTCAAAAGGGTTCTCCGCAGTGATCATACGAAAGGATTGAAAGAAAAATACAGGTTAAAAATAGGATTTTTATAAAGTTATAGTGTTTACAAGCCCATTGATTTTTGAGAAATCAACGTCGTATGTCGTCAAATCAGTTATTTTATATAAAATCTTGAGTAATCGATTACGGAGTATTTTTAAGCTGTTTGAAATCAGTTTTCTTTGTAACAGTGTTATCTCGTAGAAGTATATTATGAATTTTAGTCATAAGTTAACTCGAAGGATTCAAAATTTTTACTTTTGCTCCTAAAAAGTGCGCCATAACCTTAGTATTGTCAATCAAATAATAAGAATAAAATCGACCTTGTATTAAAATCAGTATAAAGAGTTTTTATATATATTTTAGTCTTTTGTTAGAATATATGAAAAATTACATATATGTAATTTCTGACTAGTAAATTAACAAGATTTATATGTATAAATTTTATCGTGAAAATTGAGTGAAATAAAAAAAAGCTCTTTTGGTTTTCCTAAACTGTTGATCAACAAAAAGCTTTTTCGTCCCGTGTCACGAGATGCAATCGGAAAGTGCGGTAGAGGTTGGAAACCTCGTCGGAGCTTGGAGCGCTTTAATCGGCGCGCTTCGCCATTAATAATTGCCCGCGTCACAAATGAATTTGTCGATCAGCAGCAGTCAAACGAGCTTCTGATCGGCCCCTCTCTCTCTAGCTTAGCGTATATGCAGATTGTAAATAGTGATAAGCGGGGGTGGTTTCAGAGCTGCGCGCGCCGATACCTTCATTTATTAAAACCCCTCATAGCACACGGTGAATCCATGGATTTGCAAACTGTATTAAGCTCGTTCCCTCGACAATATTAAAACAGGACGGTTACGGGGAAAAAGGACATTAGCTATCGGATTCCGACTACCAATATCCGGCTAATGGATCACCGTTTTTATTTCAATTACAATTTCGTCAATTTTATTTTCACCCGCCCCCGTAAAAACAACTAAAAACTTTATTAATATTTATTGACAGTAATAAATTTAATTTATCCTTTTTTTTCCCTCGATTTTTATCATTTCCATTTAGATTAAAATAAAATTTTACTAGACGTCACCTAAAAGCTTTTTTTTTTTTTCATACTTTCAATTTCTGCGAATCGAATTAATCGAGGAACCACTTAAAATATCAAAAATTCTGTGCCAATTGTCGAGCAGTATAATTTTTTTAATATTTTTAAATAATTTAAAAACTCTTGAGTATTATTATTGTAAGAAACTGATTAGAAATTCACAGTTTCCTCTTTTCAAATTTTATTGTAATTATTTTTTATCGAGTGTCGCTCGTGATCGCCGCAAGGTGGCGCAGTAGTCTACAATCCGGTAGATGGCGCCTCTTTAGCAAAAAGCGGGATATTTGAAAGTTAAATTTTGAATACAGAAATAAAATACTTCTTGTAAGTTATATAAGCTTGAAAAAATTAAATTTAAATTCGAACAATATATTTCAATATTAATAATTCATTTTTTTATTTTTTTATTTAGATAAAATTGGTAATTCTAACGAAAAAATTTCCATCTAACCTTCCTTTTACTTGATATATATTTATAAGTCCAATGAATATTGACTGAGAATATTATTGCACGGTCATAAATTCCGCCCGGAAAACGATTTAGCAAGGAAGCTAAGAATAAATCTTGGAAAAGTCGAAAGGCGTAAAACACGAGGTGGGAAAAAGGATCAAAAAATGAGATGAGGGTCGAGAAAAGATGTATATACACTTAAACAGCGCTATCGCTTATATACGAACCCTTATACAATGTACCTGGAAACGCCATCTTTCTTAGCTCTTCCTGATCTTTATGTTTTATTTTTTCATACCGATATTTATTGCTCCAGTCGGACATTATTCATTTTCGAAAAGCCCGCCGTTAAAAACAATTTTCAAGAGCTTTTTACTATTTTAGATCGTTAATAACTTCGATTTATTCATTAAATAGATGGTATCAATTTTATCGCATGAATTTATTATAAACGTAATCAAGTTTCAGGAGGAATGATGTTTTATTAAATGGTGCATTAATTTTAATGAACAGGCTAATGTCAAATTAATTTAAAAATTTATATTAAATAACTTACTTTATTATTCATAACTACATTTTATATATTATTATTTTATTCATTAAATATATATTATGCATCATGTGTGGAATAAGCGATTAATAAATGACCGCTTTAATTTTTTTTTAGAAAATTTATTTACAATTTTCGTTAAAAAGTTAGTTTTTTTTTATTTTTAGATTTTAGAAGAATTAATTAATTTATCAAAATCATTAACAAAAATCGATTTAAAAAATTGAAAAAAATAATTTCCTGGTTTAAAAAAAATTATAAAAAATTTATCGAGTGGATTTTTTATTAATTAAATAAGTTTTTGTTCTTTTGAAATCTATTTAAAAATTTTTTTAATTAATATAACATTCTACAATTTTTTTATAAATTTTCTCTATCATAATTAACTTAAGACATCCTAAAAATTGCAATATAAAAATTTACTTCATTAAAATTAGTCATTAATTTTATTTAATTTTTTATTAATTACGTTTTGCGTTAAAATTTTGCGTTAATTTTTTTTTTAAATACAATTAACATTTACAAGCTTAAAATTTAAAAAAATTGTTTAAAGTATTTTTAAAGTAATTTTTGGCATATTAAATTTATTTCAGTTCAGTAAAAAAATTATTTCAGTCAAAAAAAATAAATAAATTTAAGGATACCTAGAACTAAATGAATTTAAGATTATTTAAAAAATTTTTTTGTTACAATTTAAATAATTTTTATAAAAATCATTTATTGTTTTTGAAAAATTACTTATTTTTAAAAATTATTATTGTCTAAATTAATTATTTTTTATTTTTATAAAAATTTATTTTTAAGAATATTTCACTAATTAAATTAAAAAAATATTTTTTTTATTTTTTATTCATTGATAATTACTCTAAAAATTTTAAAATAAATTTAAATAGTAAATTGATCAATTAAAAATAAAAATTTTAATCAAATGTCATAAAAAAAAAAAATGTGGTAAAATTATATAACAAAAAGCATAATAGATAGCATCAGTGTGATGACGTTTAAATGAGTTGACCATAAAGCGTTAATAATTGAAATAAATAAATGATAATAATAATGGGTATAAATTGAAATGATCGTAGATGATGCTCCAGCTTAGGTTTATCATATTGACCGGTTGCGAAACAAATTGATGGAAATGGTCCGCTGATTAAATTCATTCAGTTCTAACGTTAAACATCGCACACATATGAGGATGAGGACACATGGACGTCGATCAACGAGGAGACCAGGAGAGTGAAGTATGCTCAATCTAGTTACAACAACTTATAAATTTAATATTGACTGAAATAAGAGGGCAAGGAAGTGGCTCGTGGCACTTGGTATTATCCAAGATGACATTTAGCAATGATTGATCAGTTTATGTCTGTTTTTAGTGTTATAAATAATAATAATGCTCTGCTGGAGAAGCTTCGTCGATTTTATCATAGAAATCAGACACGATCCAATTTTAACACCCCCTCGGAAAATATTTATGTACTAGGGTACTAAAAGAGATATTTTTCACAAAATTTTATTATCTAAAAAATTTTTTTCAGGAAAAAAAAATTATTTTTGCAATTTGATGCGGAAAAAATACATCTAATTTTTAGATGTATTATATATATATATATATAAAAAATGTATTTCAAACTATATAAAATAAATTAGCAACCTTGCAGTCACTATGTCATAAATAAATAAATAAATAAAATCTTGATTTATTAAATAATGACTTTTGTTAAATTGCACTGTACTTTTTTAACTATTGATGTTTTTAAAGATATAAGCTCATCCCGATGTTACACTCATCAAGAGCTTTTATTTGAGTACCCACATCATTTTTTCATATATTTATATATATTATATATATAAAAAATATATACATATATATAACATATATAAATATATGAAAAAATGATGTGGGTACT
>CAJNRD030001120.1:1957640-1980407 GCA_905319865.3 Cotesia congregata | reverse complement strand
AAAAATGCATGTGGGTACTCAAATGAAAGGTCTTGACGAGTGTAACTTCGGGATGAGCTTATATCTTTAAAATTGTCAATAGTTTTCAAGATACAATGTCATTCCTTAATTATGTATCTATAGATATTTTCAAATGCAGTCTGAATACTTATCATCATAAATTGACTATCGGTGAGAATGATATGAAACCTTGAAAAGACACAACTTCAAGTCAAGACTTTTCCAACGATACCAAATTTAACCATAAAAACCCATTTTATCATATAAATACACTGGCCACAAAATTTTGCTTATTGTCTTAATAAAATAAATTAATAATAATTGTTTAAAATAAATTAAAAAAAAATTTTTTTAGAATATTCTAATTAAAGTTAAAAAAGATTTCGGCAAAAATAGATACACAAGTGTAAATATAAATTCAAATATGTTTTCATATATATATATATATATATGTACATAGAACATATATATTTTTTATCCGTGGGGAGATTTTGAAGGTTAGCAGAAAAACAGGATTCGGAAATAGAAAATTGTAAGTTTGAAGTTTAAAGCATTTTTACGTGTGTGCTGGTAATACGTAGGTACTTTCAGCATAAAGTGTTCTAAAGGAAGTGTCCACCGTGCCGCGTCGCAGAAATAAACGGTCAGTGACGCGCGGTAATGGCCGACATCCTAATCCTGGCCCCCTACAGTTTAATGGCATATACACACTCGGTAAATGATAATACGCTAACTACACTACATACTCTGGAGCACTGCATGTGCCTTTTTTATCATTACCAGTGATGAGTTAAGAGCGTGGATGTGTGCGATAATGAGACCAGACTCACCAGGCGCTACCGTCGTCCTACATTGTGACCCTCATTCCAATCTTTTGACCTTTGTAGAGCCAAAATTTGTGGCCATCAAGAAAATGACGATTCCTAAAGTGCGATTTTGCAGTGAAAATTGGTTAATTGGATGATGTTAAAAGTAAAAAGGGTCTAATGATTTCTAGGTATGGTTGATGGAAGAAGATGGTTCGATGTAATTGATGTAGGATTTTAAAGACAGTTCAATTTCTAAAATTGTTGTAATCTAATTTGAACAAAAGTTTAAGAATTATTTTTTATCTAAAGCTCTTGTTAATTAGTTTGGCGGAAAACTGCAAAAGTAATCCCTGTTTAAAAATGCTAATTGTAGATAATTAAAAAATATGAAATTTGAATTGGTTTCAATTATTCTAATTCTTTTGTTTGTATGTATAGATATACAGTTTCTCAATTCTTTTTAATAAATTTTTTTAATCAGGGATTTAATACATTATTTTAAGACAGTACTATTTTGTACAATACCAAATTTGGCCAAAAAATTAGAGATTATTTGATATTAGAAGATGTTACAATCTAATTTTGATAAAAATGTAAAGACAATTCATCTATTTAAAACTATTTTAATCAATTTTTGTCAGAAAGTTAACGATAATTTAATGTCAAAAGTTGTTACTGTCTAATTTGAACCAAAATTCATTATCAAAAAATTTCCTAATCTAATTTGGTCAAAAATATACTAATGATTTGATATCCAAAGATGTTACATTCGAATTTGAACAAGAATTTGAAGAAAGTGCAATATCGAAAACTGTATTTATCAAATTTTGAGATTAGAAGATGTTACAATCTAATTTTAAACAAAAATGTAAAGACAATTTATCTATCTGAAACTGTTCTTATCAATTTTTGTCAAAAAGTTAACAATAATTTAATGTCAAAAGATCTTACTGTCTAATTTGAACAAGAATTCATTATCGAAAGATATTCCAATATAATTTGGTCAAAAATATAAAAGTAATGTGATATCCAAAAATGTTAGATTCTAATTTGAACAAGAGTTTGAAGAAAGTACAATATAAAAAGGTATGTCCTTCAAAATTGGTCAAAAATGTAAAGTTATTATAGTGTCAAAAATGTTCCATTGTAATATGAACAAAAATTTTAAGATTGCAATTTTGTATAATATCAAATTTGGCAAAAAATTTAGAGATAATTTGATATAAAAAGATGTTACAATCTAATTTTGATAATAATGTAAAGACAATCTATCTATTTGAAACTGTTCTTATCAATTTTTGTCAAAAAGTTAACAATAATTTAATGTCAAAAGATGTTACTGTCTAATTGGAACAAGAATTCATTATCGAAAGATGTTCTAATCTAATTTGGTCAAAAATATAAAAGTAATATGATGTCCAAAAATGTTAGATTATAATTTGAACGAAAATTTGAAGAAAGTACAGCATGAAAAGGTATGTCCTTCAAATTTGGTCAAAATAGTAAAGATAATTTTAGGTCAAAAGATTTTACTGTCTAATTTGAAACAGAATTCACTATCAAACGATGTTCTAATCTAATTTGGTCAAAAATATAAAAGTAATTTAGTGTCAAAAAGTTGTTAGATTCTTATTTGAATAAGATTTTGAAGAAAATACAGTATTAAAAGCTATATTCTTCAAATTTGGTCAAAAATGTAAAGATAATTTAACATAAAAAGATGTTACATTGTAATTTGAACAAGAATTCATTATTAAAAGATGTTCTCATCTAATTTGGTCAAAAATCGTAAAAGTAATTTGAAATCAAAAGATGTTACATTCTAATTTGAATAAAGTGTATGAAAAGCTATGTTCTTCAAAATTGGTCAAAAATATAAAGATAATTTAATGTCAAAAGATGTTACCGTCTAATTTCAACCAGAATTCACTATCAAAAAATGATCTAATCTAATTAGGTAAAAATCGTAAAAGCATTTTGATATCCAAAGATGTTACAATCAAATTTTAACAAATATGTAATGACAATTCATCTACCTGTCATTCTAATCAATTTTTGTCAAAAAGTTAGAAATAATTTAATGCCAAAAGATGTTACTGTCTAATTTGAACCAGAATTCATTATTAAAAGATGTTCTAATCTAACTTGGTCAAAAATATAATAATCAAAGATGTTACATTCTAATTTTGATCAAAAATTTGAAAACAGCACTATATCAAAAGCTGTATTTATAAAATTTGATAAGAAATGTAGAGATAGTTCCGGGTTCTAAAATGTTACAATTTAATTTAAATTGAAATAATTAAACAGTTCAATATTAAAGGATGTTTTAATCAATTTTGATAATTAAAAATCACACAATTTTTTATTTTAAGTAAAATGTTAAATTAACAGTATCAAAACTTGTATCCATCTGATATTGGTGAAAAATAAATAACTTAATTTTTTCAGATTTTCCAAAATCAAACTCTTGAGATTAATAAGTGAAAATTTGACAAAATTAAATTATAAAATTAGAAGAACAAAAAAAAGGCCATTCGGCAGCCGAAATGGAAGTAGATTTCATGATGAACAAAAAAAATACTACTAGGGTTACATACAAAAAAAATTAATTTCTGTTACATTAAATAACAATGACGTCAAAACGAATGCAAAAGTAAAGTTTCATTAAATCTGTCTGAAAAAGGAGGTAATTTTTGGCCTAGACTAATAATGAGGTACAAAAATTGAAGCTTATTTAATAAGCTTTCAGATGCTCTTTATAGAATTTTGATAAGATATCGCGTTCAATTGTAATTGTACGGAAATACGGAAAAAGTGAAAATTTTTGCGATTTTTGAAAATTTTTGAATTGCTATTATTCCTATACTATTCAATATGGAAAAATAAATAAGTATACAAATTGAAGCTTATTAAATAAGCTTTCAAATGCACTTTACAGAAATCCGATAGGATGTCGCGTTCCATTGTTATTACACGGAAATAAGGTAAAAGCGAAAATTTTTATCAATATAAATACATACATATATAAACTTTTGAACTATATACATTTTCTGGCTCAGCTCGCCAAACTGAGTCAGAAAATGACTAAATTTTCCAAAAGTTGTGCCTTGAGGACCGCTGCAATAGTTAGATTTTTATGAAATCTACTAAAAATGAACAATCGAAAAGATTTCAATAGAATAAAAGCAACCGAGACTAGCGCCAAGAATGTAAAAAATCTATATTAAGCTCATCGCCAATTGAATCAACGAACATTTACCAGGACATCATTTTAATTCACGCAGTTGATACGTGATTAATTCCATCCAAGTAGCTCCACATAATAACTATCTTGGTGAGGAGCGCGACATTGTGAAAAGTGACGTCAGTAGGTCAGGACCCGTTTCGTTGGTACATTCTAAAGCATCATCTGCGGGCTGTTGTTTATTGTCTTAGTCCCTCTCCTCTCTTGATCAAACTTAGTGTTGGGTATGTGTAACGTTCGTAATATATAAGTTAAGATTTAAGTGTACAAATTACACGAATGAGTTTAAGAGAGAAAGGTTATACTTTGGAATAAGATGGAGGAATGAGGGCGGCGGAGTCCCGCAGCTGCCCGGCTACCAACACAATAATATCTAATTAATTTATTAATGAGGTTAAGTTGGTAGTATTGGACGGCAGACGTGCGCCACTCACTCTTACTACCACTAAGTTTATTAAATTCCTTCATCGAATTTAATTTATCATATCATGTATCCAGTGAAAACATTTAATGCAAGGCTTGACTTAATAGAAGACCTATTGCTAAAGATGCGACGATTTTTCCTAAGAGGCCTCGATACTTCAACAAATTAGGGGCATTCCATGCGAAATAGGAAAATGATTAAAATTTAAAAATTTCTTTAATTCGTTCTAATTTATTATTAAAAGTCTATATTTTACTAATTTGTAAAGAAAATTTTTTTTAATCAATAAGAAAATCGATTTTTCTCTCCTAGTAACTTTTTAACAGTACTAACTTGTATTCGGGTCAAATGTTGTTCTACACGGAGAGAAAAATGTGGAAATCATTCCTATAATTTTAATTAAATGTTTTCCTATACCATTTTAGGAGCGATTACTTAAATTATGGAAATTGTACCCCTAATTTTTGGGAAATGTTACTATAATTATGGGAATGGTTACTATAATTATAGGAACGATACTTATAATTATAACTGTAATATCGGCATAATTCCCATAATATATACACGGAAAAAAGTAAACTGTAATAAATAACAGTCGAATTATAATTAGTAATGATCAACTGCTAAAAATTATCATTTCAAACAGTAAAACCGTGATTTTACTATTCACTTTATAATATTTACTATTTAAACGTTACAATTTACTCTTTACATGGAAAAAAATATTATTTCAAACAGTTATTTTCGCTATGTAAATGTCTAAAATGTTTAAGTATAATAATTAACAATTCAGACTTTGATATTTATCATTTAGTACCTGAAAAATCATCTTATGATTTACGATATGTAAAAAGTATAAAATAAAGTTAGTAAATTTCTAATACAAGCAACGTCAATATTTACAAAGTAAAATGGTAAATTTTAAACGCAACGCTAAAAATCAAACTGTAATTATTGACTTGCTTGGACTGGTAAAATGTATATTTTAAAAGTATAATTTTTACTGTTTCAAATGTTAAATTCTCCCAGAGTGAGACCCCCTTCTCTTTTATCTGAGTTCCCCTTCTCCTCATAATATTGACTATATATTGAAATGGCAATTTTTACTGTTTGAAACTGTAATTTTTTAAGATGAAAGAGTCGTTATTTACTATAGTGACAACTATCACTTATTTTGGATATTAAATTATAAATTGTGGCTTTTATACTTTCTACATTAAGTTCTGTAATATTTATATTTTTTTGTCACCCCGATGGCCGCTTTACTGTTTGAAACTATAAAAATGAACCAATATCCGGGTGAATATTACAGTTTACTTTTTTCCGTGTAGGAATGGTTCCTATAATATATAGGAATAGTTTCTATAATATTATAGGAAGCCATTCCTATAATATAATGGGAATCATTTCCATAATTTTTGGAAAGGTTCCTATAAATTTCTCTCCGTGCAATAGTTTTAAGAACAAATTCATTTTATGTTTGTTATTAACTAACATATTTATTATTATAGTTTTAAGAACAAATTTTGTTTATGTTCGTTATTAATTAACACCTAAGTTTATCAAGATCGTGTTGTCAGCAAGCTAAATCCTTTATTTGTGTTTTTTAATTAGTTTTTTTTAATTATCCTAAATAATTTATAATTAAATATATAAACAATAATGTTTCTAAGGTTGAAATAATATAAAAGTCTTTTTAATAAACAACTTGATGTAGACATTTTGTACTTGTCCCACCAGTCACAATAAAAACAAATTTTTTTAATTGTTTCTACGTAGGTAATCAGTCTAATTCTTCATAATATTGAATGTTTGTAGGATAAATTTTGTATTGAGAGGGAAGTATTTTTTTTTAGTTTAGTGGTCGAACTGAAATTGGACTTTAAGTATACCTTTGGTAAGAGAAAAGGATTTTCCTTAATCCCACCAGTCACACTCAGTCAAATGATAATTACGAGAAACTTAAAAAGTAATCTAGGTTTTTGACAAAGGGATGTTGTTAATTAGTTATTCTTCTATATTATAGGATAAATTTTACTAGTATAAATTTCAGTCACATAATTATATAAAATTGATGGAATTCCAGTCAAATGTCCCACTAGTCACTATAGAATGCCTACATTGGACAACGAAATAAAAGGATAAATGATTTGTGGTAAAAGTTCCGATGAGCTTTAGTGCTGGCGAAAAGCTTATCCACCCGCAGACAGCTGCCTCTGTTGATGCCAATTCCCGGGAGATTCCTTCCTGAGGATAAAGTCTCACTAAAATTGTATCTGACAGCTATCTTTATACCTTATACCCGTCATAATTTATAGTCCTTAGGATCTTTTGCCAGTTTCTGAGCAAACGCTAACACCAAAAGTACGTGACCACTTAATCTTAGCAGGACAATGACATTCCTGACCTGACATAGGTTGGACAAGTTGCTTTTAGCTTTGAAGGGGTTAAAAAGAACCAGGATGATAAATACCTTGATAAGCGGCGGACTGTGTTGTGAATAATGTCCGGTTGGTGGGCTCGCAGGAGGCTGAGTGCCTCCGGGCGAGACAGCACCACCGCCGGGGGTGAGAATCCTGGACTCGTGGCTGAACAACACTTTTCCGATTTCCACCGCGACTTCGCGGAACTCCCAGGACCTCCAGATTCGCCTGCTATCCTGGTTGAATTCGTCGTTGCTGCAAGCGTCGTCCCCGACGCACTTCAACAAACCTTCAAATCCCGTGTCTGAGGATGTTAACAATAATACTACAACAACTGGTAACAATCCAACATCACCTATCGCAGATTAACAGATTACCAACAGACACACCAGGTTATAACTAATTCGAATTAGTCATTGCACCTTTTGTCACTGAATCCACCGTTAGAGTATCACTATCACTAATTTAATTGGTGGCACGGTTATAACCTGAGACAGATCTGAGACGACTGGGTTAAGATCTGAAGAAGCTTTGCCTGACAAGTATCAGCGCGTGTCTATCCAGATACAGCATCCACTAACTGGACCGAAAGCGTGCGTTTGATAGGCGTGCCGCGCTTGCGTCCTCCGTAATGTAGGCGGTGATCCACATCATGTCCCCACTTGCTGTTACACTATAACATCTAACAGATACGACAGATAATTCGACACGGATACGGAAGGGGGTGAAAACCCACGTGGTTTTATTGGCCAAATAACGGAATGACAAATACACTTATTTCGGTAATGCTGTCACTCGGCAATTGTCAGCAAACACTCTATCTCTTTTTGTTTTACTAGATTTGCTTGTTTTAGATACTTAAGTAGTTATGGGACGGAAAACATTTCTTCAAAAGTCATCCTGGATTGAATTGCCATCGTTCTGATTATAATCAGAAACTCATAATCAGCTTCTGATTATAATCAAAAGTTTATAATCAGTTTTTGATCATAATTAGAAATTCGTAATCAGCTTCTGATCATAATTAGAAGCTTATATTCAGCTTCTGATCAAAATCAGAAGCTCATAATCAGGAGCTCATAATTAGAAGCTCATTATCAACTACTAATCATAATTAGAAGCTTATATTCAGCTTCAGATCATAATCAGAAGCTCATAACCAGGAGCTCATAATCAGTCGCTCATAATGAGAAGCCTATAATCAGCTTCTGATCATAATAAGAAGCTTATATTCAGCTTCTGATCATAATTAGAAGCTTATATTCAGCTTCTGATCATAATCAGGAACTCATAATCAGTTTTTGATCATAATCAGAAGCTCATGATCAGCTTCTGATCATAATCAGAAGGCCATGATCAGCTGCTGATCATAATTAGAAGCTCATAATCGGCTTCTGATCATGAGCTGGGATATAGCTACAACAAATCCAATAAATTTGGACAACAAGGTAACCTAATTAGAAAAAGGTATTGGCTGTCGCAAGGATGTCTAGAGTTTTGGCTCCCAAATGACATTACGTGTAAAACAGTAATGGGATGTAATGCGGACGGAATAGAGAGGCAGATACAAGATGGGAGTAAGGGTTGATGAAAAGGACAGGACTCTAAAGGTACTAGGTAGGGGTGTCCAAGTGATGGGAGCAGGTAGTTTGGGTGAGCAAAGGACAGATGGTGGGCGCGAAGAAAGGGGAGATGCTAATACATAAAGTAGCTTAAAGTAGAAAATTGTGGAAGCGTCGTGATGCTTGGTGATTGCGTTACCTCCGGGCTTTGATTTAAAATGCAACGAGGGGCATTACGGAAGTGAAGCGAGGGGAGGAGGCTGCTATGGAAGCTCAACTACTGACTGTGGAACCGAAGGGAGTAAATAGGGACGCTCTTACTCACTTACTCGCGAATAAGTAGCTGGGGGTTGGTTACCCTCCGTTGAAGGACGAAGAGAGACTGCGCCCGCGGCCTCACTCTCAGGTCGGGGTTTCTCGATTGTAGAGACGGGCGCTACGCCATCTTCCATTCCTCCTCACTCCTTTCCCGGCTAGAGCCTGGGAGGGCGCTGTGCCCGTGGGAGACCAGCCGAGGGGAAGGACTCAGACATCTTACCAATATACTTTTAGTTTTATTTCGTTTACTCTTTACTCATATGGATACTAAGTTTTGTTATTTCGCTTATTGCTTTTCCTTTTTTTCCTTCTCGAGATCTTTGACGTGATATGTAACATGGACAGGGCAGCTATTGCTATTACTACGGTAATAATTTGATCGGAGCTTTTTCCTCCGACCAAGCTGGTCAGATTAAGATCACTTTTAAGATGACTGACAGGATACCGGATTTTAATCTCCCGAGAGTTTATAATACTACTAGGCAGGACATGGGTTCTTCAGTTGTCAATATTTTAAATATATATTTTATGACTGATATAAATTTATACCCGCTTCTTGAGGCTTACACTAACTCTTACAAGATGTTAAATATATATACGGAAAAGTGGAGAGAGTTTTCTTGGGTAAACATCATCATGGAAGATTCGCTACGGATGCTTTAAATTATTACTTTCTCAAACTCTGTTAGCGAGCACCGACGTTCTGAAAATTTAAGTACAACGGGTGAGAATCTTAAAACTCGTTATAACAAAGAAACGTCTGCTTTAGGCCTTCGGGTGATGGTTTAATTTCATTCGGGGCATTTATTATAAATGGAATGATTAAGCTCATTAATATTTTACTAATAAAATTAGTGATGGTTTTTTGGAAGAAAAATATTTTTATCCAATATACGTTTCTTAATATAAAAAAAATTGGTATTTTTCGTTTGGTTACATCGAAAAGTTGTGCAAAGATTATTAAGAAATAACCTTTCATCTTGTAAAATATTGATATTTTTAAAAATATAAGCTCATCCCGATGTTACACTCATCGAGACCTTGCATTTGAGTACCCTTGCATTTGAGTAGTATATATATATATATATCAAAATGCATGTGGGTACTCAAATGAAAGCTCTTAATGAGTGTAACATCGTGATGAGCTTATATCTTTAAAAATGTCAATATTTAAGAAAGTACAATGCCATTTTAACAAATATCTTGTGAACTATTGGTATTTTTAAAGATATAAGCTCATCCTGATATTACACTCATCAAGACCTTTCATTTGAGTACCCATATGCATTTTGATATATTTTTCATATATTCAAATATATATAAATATATAAAATATATGAAAAATTGATGTGGGTACTCAAATGAAAGATCTCGATGAGTGTTACATCGGGATGGGCTTATATCTTAAAAAACGTCAATATTCAAGAAAGTACAGTGCAATTTAACAAAAGTCATTATTTAATAAAGCAAAATTTTAATTTTTTATAGATTTTTTTCCAAATTTTATAAAAATGATTTTAATATTAAATTGAATATAATAAAAAAATTAAAAAGTTCTAAATTCTTAACTCCTTTTAAAAATTAAATAACTCCAACTCATAACAGGATTGACGCGTTAATAATAAATAAAGTTATTTAGTTGATATTTTTAAGTGAACCTCTAGGGGAGTTTTGAGTGATGGGTTCGGCGACGTGCGTACTGAGACAAAAGCTCGAGAGCTTTAAAAGAGTCTAAAGTCTAAAGATCAAAGCTCATGCTTGTCTTCAATACACTATTGTTTCCAGAATAAACAAAATTTTTTCCCCTTTTAAATATTAACAATTACACTTTTTTATCAAAATAACAAAGGGTTCCAATAAGAAAAGCAAGACTGTGTAATAAACCAACCTATTACACTTATTGGCAGTTGCCTAAAATTTTCCATTTTAAAAATAAAATTACCCAAAGAAACACAAAGGGAGCTTGGAAGTTAATAAAAACGATAACGATCCGATAATTAGATTCTGCGGCTAGGAGTTTGATCGAATCGGGGGATTAGAGACGAGCCAATAAGCTCATAATGATTAATAATGATGATAACTTTGAGGGAATTGACGAGAAGAGAGTAATAAGTAATAAGTAACAAGAACGAAAGCTCGAAAGTAAGCGCGTGTGAATCGGGGATGTTCCTGATTGTGTTGGTGGTGTGGTGTTCGACGAGACAGATGGAGCCATAACGAACAGACAATGTGATGCAAATTGGTTGGACTGAGCTTCAGCTCGACCAGTCAATCGGTTGGTAGGTGTACGTCTACGTCTGCAAGCTCTAACACAGACCAGGAATGTGTGGTTATGTTAGCGATGGTATTACTAACATCGGTATTCTATTATAACATCACCAGACTCACACACGCTCATGGTGCTTCTGCTATCATGGTGCTGTTGTGTTGTGTGTACAGATAGGATATATACCCATTACTCGGTTGCATGGTTCTACCTCTACTCTGCTCTGCTATTATACACTCAGCTATACGATATACGATATACTCCGTTAAATCTACTCCACACTAACTCGCTCCCTGTAGGCAACCAATCAACTAACTCGGTAACTACCTGCCACCCATATGATATGATACGAGAGAGACAATGACAATGAGAATTGCCTTAGGCCACTCGGTTATACAGATGAATAGATAGAGATATATATCTCAGTATGTATCCTGTCAAATCATTTGCTGGGTGGTTTAATTCTATTCTCGGTAATTTATTACTTGGAAAATTACTTATTTGCAGTTACAAAATGCTATTTACAAAGCTGAGTAGTCTTCCAGACTTGTATTAGCTTAAGATTGCTTCGCTGAGAAATTTTCATTTTGTCAACAAGGGTTGATGAGTGATTGCTGATTGGTCATTAGTGACTTTCGTCATTGGAAGGTTCTTTCGGCGGTACTGCGACATCTGTTGGAGAAGTCGTCGGTAAAAAAGAATGCTAGCTTGTTGATGGTCAGCTAATTGTAATGCATCTCTGATGGTACTAACCTGATAGCCACCATGGTGCACATACCCTGCAGGGTATGATAGCCATATCATGATAGCCAGAGTTTCAGACCAACCAAGTTGGTGTCAGATAGTTATCACCAACTTAGCGACAACTTGCGGTCAATTTCCGAATTTGTATTTCTGAGAAAAAGAAGACCAATTGATTGCCGCAATTTCTTGAGAAACTTGTCGTCAACTTGATGTGAAAAAGTTTCAGAAGCAGTTTTTGCTGACACCAACCGAGTGCATTTCCAAGAATTGCTGCCTACTTGGGGACAAATTGCGGCAGTAAATAGACAGAAAGTTGCGACCAACTTGGCTATCAGAGTCTGATAGTACTAATACGCATTTTTTTTGTACATAAAAATTTTAATGTAATTAAATGTTTGTTTATTTTCAATCTATCACTTTTGGATTAATAAGGCTACTAATTATATTGTACAAAGTTTAGGAAGAAGTTCTTATAATTGATTGATGTTATTATCTTTTAGGTAAAAAAAATGCTAACTAATAATTCTTAGAGATGGGTTAAATCTGTATGAACTTAGAGAAGGTACTTTGAGCTTTTGTGAAGTTCATTAGGGAGATAATCTTGAAATATGAGCTTGTTAGATGTTTGAAGGATTTATAATTAGACATATTTAGACTTATAATCTGAATTAACTTTTCGGACAGACGAAGGGATTGAATAAAAGCTTAAACTTTAAGGGAAATCAAATTTGAGTAGATGATTAATTTTTAACGATAATGCAATATTGATTTTTACAATTTTATTTAAACCTACTTCAATTTCTTTTCTGTCAAAGAAATTTATTTCAAGTTTTAGGTATAAAAAGAGATCTAACGAACTTTTCTAAAGTCTTAATAAATTTATTTCAAGAGTATTTATATAATTATTTGTTCAGTTTTTCATGGTCTTGAAAGAAAAAAATAGTATGCAATTCTATAAATCGATGTTTGAAGAATATACGTAAAAATCTAGAAAAGAAGACGAAAAATTCTTTAATCAATTAAAATTTAGTTTAACCAAGAAAAATTTCTTAGTTTAAGAATTTTTTTACGCAAATCAAGAAGATCAAGTTCTTCAAAATTAGTAACTTGATTCAAGTTAATTTTTTTTTCTGTGTTTCTTATTATTTTATAAAATTTTAAGAAGAGTAATTTAAAAAATAAATTTTTTTAAATGCGGAATTTCTCAAGATACTATTAAAAAAAATTAGATAATTTTTTTATTTTTGATAGTAAAAGGAAATAAATCCAAAGTTCTCAACAATTTCTTGTACATTTTTCTGAAAGTTTTATTCGAAAATAATGAAAATAATTTTAAAAAAAATATAATCTGATCTATATCCAAAAAAAAAATTTTTTTTTTTTTTTTCAAAAACTGTATAACACCCATACAAATTTAGAGTTTTATTAATTTGCAAACTAGGTCTAGTAAAATTGCTGATAGCCCTGTTTAAAAATATTTATTTAAAAAAATTGAAAATATATACCTATAGATATATATTGAAAAATTGGAATTATTGAAATAAATTCAAATCTCATAGTGAATTTTTTCAATGAATATTTAGATCACTTCTATTTTTTTACAAATAATTTAAAAACTTTGCCTTATAAATTTCACATTTTAACACCCGACTTTTCAATAAACTGATAAATTTTCATAATCGATTTCTTCATCTAGATCAATAGATAGATATGAGTTTTATTTGTATCACAATTATGTGTTTTACAAAAATATTTTAAATATTACATATAACATACATAAATATTTTTTTACAAAATAAATTCCCCACATTCATTATACATATTACATATTAGGTATCAAACTTTGGTAACATCAATTATTATTCTTAATTATAATTTTTTGCCTTTCCAGCTTCTATGTTAATTGTCTAACATCTAGATCAATATTAGTCAATCATTTTAACTTCAATATATCACTATAAAACTTCAAAATCTGTATTTCCATCCGCGATAAATTCAAAACTTACCATCAAAAGCCGCTAAATTTCCTTCTTTATCCCCAGCAACAAACATGGTAACCAACTGCTTGATCCATCCAGGAGGTGTCGCAGCAGTAAACGATTTACTGCGCATGTGCAGTGTAAAATGAGCGCCTCTTTCGGCAGCGGAAAAACGTGGGTAAAAATGCGATCCTCTCTCGAGAGAGGGGAAGCTGAGAAAAATCTAAGGAGTGAGGGTAGAGTGAACACCCCACCTCGTGGTGGCATGAATCCGGGCTACCGTCGTCCCGGTCGCTAAAATGATGCGGCAGACACTTTTAAGTGACGCCCGTGGTCACGGTAGACGGATAACGCGAGTTTACAAGCGAACAATAGCGTAAAAAATAAACTACGATTTAAAATAATTAATTAATTAGTAAAAAATCTAGATCCTAAATCGGTGCGACGTAACTCGGGTTCGATCTGTGATTGTTAATCGCTGACCGCTGATTGTCGGAGCCTCGGCTAGAGGGCGTATCCATTTAAATGTTTACTTCAAGCCACCCGGTGCAATTTAGGCGTAATTAGCATTAATAATAATAATAATAAAAATAAACAAAAAAAGATAGCGTTGAATGAACGGGAACGAGTGTGGCATAATAAACGACGCCTGCGTGTCTATGCGCGTGTGCTTTGACAGTTTGTGCTTCTCGTCGACGCAGCACAGGCTCGCCGACGAGGAAGACGCATTTCAGCTCCAGTCTAACGGCACGGCAATCGTTGTCTCGTCGAGTTCCACGTCGCCGTCGAATTCTCCGACGGCTGTTCCTGTTCCTGGTCCTAATTTTACCGCAATCACGGCGACCACTTGCAGCGAGGGACTGGGTCAAGTTTTGGCCCGGGCCGCTACTCCTCCGAGCAACTCTACCTTGACTCCTGCCATGGAGAAGCTCCAGGAGCTTCTCAGGACTAAAGATGAAAGGATTTCACAGCTTGAGGCTACTCTCACGAAAAAGGACAATGAAATTCAGGACCTCAGGAGTCATCTGGATAAATTCATCAGTATCATGTCCATCAAGTCTCCTCTTACGCCTACTAAGTCCAGGCCCAGGAAACAACGCGCTCAGGGTATTTCTGCGGAGCCGCCTCTTCATCAGCTGACTCCGCTCAAGTTTTATGACAAGAGCGACAGGTTAGTTTTATTGTTGATACTCTACAAGCGCAGTTTATTAATGTTTTTTTTTTTTCAGTTTTATTTTTGCATTGATAACACTCTTGTTAGCCGATGTTTAAAATTTTTTTTTTATTTTAATTATTAATAAAAAATATTTTTAGAAAATTTTACATATTAAATTTTTGTTTTTATTTTTTAATAAAAAAAATTTTAATTTTTTAATAAAAAAATTTTGTAATAAAAAAATTTTTAATTTTTTAATAAAAAAATTTTTTAATTTTTAAATGTCGGCTAACTTATTTTTCTGTTATTAATTTTTAGAAATTTAGTGTTTTTTTTTTAAAATTTTTTTTTTAGCTGGAATTATTTAGTGATATGACAAAAGTATTGGAGTAGGTTTAAAAAAATGTTTTTTTTTTTTTTTTTTTTCAAGATAAATCGCTGCGGTTTGTACGTGGAATGTTTTTGTGGAGTATTTGCTGTTTAGCAAAAAATAAAAAGTAACCACTGAAAAATTAGGGGCTTATTTAACTCTGTATTTAAACATTTTATTTAGAATTTTAATTTTTAACTGTTACAAGACATTTTAGGTCACTAGTTATTTTATAAATTTCATTTTAATGATTTGAAATACGAATTTTAAAATTTGGAAAAAATGGTCAAAAATTTTGCAATAAATTCAGACAAAATTTTTATAGATCAATGCCCATTTAATTTTCTTGATGAATAAAAATAAAAAAAGTAACAGCATAAAATCGGAAAAGTGAATATGAAATGAGAATGCCGTAATTTGTAGGTCTTTCACCTACAGTGGGTGAACATTTGAATAATAACTCAGAGCCAGTGGAATTAAATATTAAGATGAATAGTGGGAATATGAAGGCATGAATGTTGTAAAATTAGCCCGAGAGTTGCTACCAATTGAAATGCGTAGACGTGTGGTATGATAAAGAGGAATATGTGGACTTAGCTGCACAAGAAGAATGTAAAAGAGTTTAAAATAGCTGTAGAAAAATCAGGGCGCATTGTTCATTGTTCATTTCCATTTCCATCTCCATTTTCATTTTTTTCCGACTTGAATAATAATCCTGGTGAGTCCTTAGGGTCCCATCCATCATATTCAGATTATCCAGCCATGTCTCGAGAGCAGTGTCACTTGTGTCTTAGTCACTACGCGGATCTCTTTGTTCAATTTGGCTGATACTTTTTATACTTTTTTTTATTCTTGCGCTAATTTATTCCCTTCAGAGTTTGTACGGGCTAGAGAATTTCAGGCTAGACTAAACTAGACTGTGAAGATGAGCGAAAGAAAGAGCCAATAAATGGATAAATTTAGTGTTACAATGAAGGAAAGGTAATAAAAATACCCGAGTGATTCTACGGTTTTATATTTCTATAGGAGAATTGAAATTGATTGACTGATTAGTTTACCTCTTATGATATGATATTCTACCGAAAATTATTGCTTTGTAAATTTTTTTATTATTATTATGATTTATTCAGAAAAAAAAATACTTCTAAGAACACGGCCTAGCTAAAGAAAATTTGCGATGAAATGAAAAATACACGGAAAAAAGTAAACTGTAATAAATAATAGTTGATTTATAATAAGCAATGATCAACTGCTAAAAATTACCATTTCAAACGGTAAAATGGTGATTTTAATCATGCTTTACTGTTTGAAATTATAAAAATATTATTATTATTATTATTAATAAAAAATTTAAATATTTTACTACTGCAACTTTAAAAAATAATTCTAACTTTAAAAATTTTACGATCGTAATTTAATAATTTTAACCCAATTATTCTAAAAAAAAAAAAATTAATCTTTCAATTTTTTAATTTTACAATAGTGATATATTTAAAAAAAAAAATTTCTTCAATTATTTTTAATATTCTACAATAATAATTTATCAATAAAAATTTATAATAATATTTCTTTTTTTTTTAATTTAAAAAACTCAATAATAATATAAAAATTTTTTACAATTACTTTCAAAATTTTAACATAATAATTTTACAAAATTTTTTTATTTATTATTTTATAAACTTTACAATCATAAAATTGTGGTTTTACAAATTATTAAAATTAAAATTTTTCATTGGCTAAAATTTATAAATTATGAAAATAATTTTTATAAATTATTAAAATAATTAAAATAAATTATTAAAATAATTTTTATAAATTATTAAAAAAAATTTTTATGCACATAAAAAAAAATTAACTTGAATCAGGTAAATAATTTTGAAGAATTTCATCTTCTTAATTTAAGTAAAAAAATTTTTAAAATAAGAATTTTGTCTTGTCTTAATTTAAGTAAATCTTACTTGATTATTTTTTCAAAATTATTTTCTTAGTTAAAGAATTTTCATCTTGATTCGTTAAATTTTTTTTCAGTGTGTTAATACCAAAAAATATATTTTAAATGTATAAAAATAATCATAAAAAATTTTCCATCAATGAAAATTTCTAAAGATCCCAATAATATGTCCCGACAATATAAGTAAAAATTTATTGAGTGTATAATAAAAATATAATAGTAAATTAAGTGGAACTAGAACCGCTTTTGTTTGTTTGGGCAACTAGTGTATAGTAATACAAACGTGATTTTCCACTCTAGGTCACTTGAATGACACGGCATTGATAAAACGTGTACGCACAAGTAAATACAAAACCCCTATACTTATATTATACTGATATGATATGATATTGAGTTTTTAGTTTGTTATTAAAGAATAATAATTACCACGTTAACTGATGTCGCTGCAAATATAGATTAGATCCCTAATCTAAGCATTCTTAAGCTTAAAGCTTGAAGTTTTCTAGAAATAATTTTTATTAGATTGATAATAGAGCTCCGGGCTACGATAAGGTATCATATCTGCATGAAAATGAAAGTGGAAAATATTTTTCTTGCAGCTAAGTTGGAAAACATCTAATCGGTTTATTATGTTGTGTACGTTAGATTACTACTTGGCTATGTAAATTGTCATTGTATATATTGTATATTCTACATTGCAGAGTTTAAATAAGTATATTGCTAGTGTAGGTTTTAGCTGACATGCTATCGCGCACACTAGGTATGTATTTACATTCCACGCTTTAAGTGACGGTTCATCGTTGACTTAATAATACAGACGATAGTTGCTGATGTGTGTCTGTGATTACAATACACAACTGTGCAGTCACTAGTTGTTATTATATATATTGTACTATTGTATTTATAGATAGAGACTTTTACAGAATATCAGATAGATGTCTATATGTACTTATACTCCCGACTATCTTAATAAATTGATAAACAATTGTTAAATCTAGCTTTTAATGCGATCTTATAATTTTTTTTTAGTGTTGTTTTCAATTGAGCATTTTCTTTTGTCATATTTTTAGAAGACAGAAAAATTTTTTTAATTATAATTGATATTTTTTTTTGATACTTTGAATTTTACACTGAAAAAATTTATTTAAAAAAAAGGGTATTTTTTGGGGCTAGGAATTAATTTGTTGGAAATTTTAAAGAATTTTAATTCTTAGCTGGAAAATTTTTTTTTTTATAAAAAAAAAAGTTTTTTTTTGATAGACAAAGTGCTAATTTTTTTTTTGGATACTGGAAGGAAAAAAAAAAGAAAAATTACGTTTTATAATTGTAATATTTATAAATTTTATAGAAACTAGCAACCTTACAGTCACTATGTGAACGATAAATAAATAAAATTTTAATTTATTAAATAATGATTTTTGTTAAATTGCACTGTACTTTCTTAAATATTGACATTTTTAAAGATATAAGCTCATCCTGATGTTACACTCATCAAGAGCTTTCATTTGAGTACCCACATGCATTTTGATATATTTTTCATATATTTATATATATATAAATATATAAAATATATGAAAAAATGATGTGGGTACTCAAATGAAATGTCTCGATGAGTGTAACACCGGGATGAGCTTATATCTTCAAAAATGTCAATAGCTCACAAGATACAAGGTCATTTCTTAATTACGTATCTAGAGATAGAACATTTTCGAATGCAGCCTAAATACTCATCATCATAAATTGACTATTGCTGAGAATGACATTATTTTATTTCAAACTGCAATTTTTCTAATTTTAAATTTAAAGCGACACTTATTACTATTTATAATATAATTTTTTCCTTTTTTCTTTTTTTTTCCACGTCTAAGAAAAATTTTCTACAAATTAATTTCTTATTACATTACTCATTTTTTTCAAAAGAAATTTATTATCTCAGTGTATTTAATAATAGTGTAGTTTCAATGTATAAAACTTTATTATCAATATATAGAACTTAACTTCTGATAAATCAACGCAAGAAATTCCAAATCCCAAACCCGTTGCAAAAATTCTGGAGTAACAAAAAAACAATCTAAAAATGTAGCGGAATCTCTGGATAAAGATAGCGAGCATCTTAGTTGTCAACAGGCGGCGGCGTCCGTCGATTGACGTCATCCTGGTTGTCGTAGAACGGTGATTGGTTTCATTAAATCACGCATGGCAGCCATATCACGTGGTCATCATCATCATTATGATCATAATATAGAATATAGAATATAGCCAAAGTCCCAAAGCCAAAGTAAAGCTAAGAGAGTTAAGTACAATATAAACTGAACTGGATATTATTGTATGCTTTCGAGTGTAGAGTAAGAAGAAATCTTCCTCGTTTATTCTATTCCCTTTAATCTCGATCTAATCACTCAAATAGATCATCTTAATCATCATTATTCTCTACTAACTTAACTGTGAAAAATCCTTCAATAAATTGTTGACACTGGAATTCATAGATACATTCAATTTGAACATACCTTGATAGAAGGATTTAGTTCTATTTAATTTAATAAGATTAAGTAATAGTTAATAAATCATTTATTAAAGCCCATTTATTTCGACCAAATAAATATTTAGTAGTATTTAACAAATGATTTATTGCTACGCAATAAATCGTTTATTGGTATTAAAGAAATTAATTTTTTAACTAATTTTAACGTACCTAACTTTTTTACTCAAAGTAAATCAAAGTATTTAAAATAAATAATTTTAAGTAGAAATATAAGGTATTACACGGAAAGAACAAGATGACACTGGATATCATCCCAGATTATACTGAGTGAAAAAAATTTCAGATAGTAGCTAGTATAATCCAGATTACAATAAGTATAATCCAGATATCACGCAGTATCATCTGGATTACAATGAGTATAATCCAGATGATCCCACAGTATAATCTGGATTTTTCTAACTACTATCTGAAATTTTTTTTCACCACAGATATCACTGAGTATAATCTGGGATGATATCCAGTGTCATCTTATTCTTTCCGTGTATAGAGAAAAGAATCTCATTAAATTATAATTTTTTATTTGAGACATTCATAAAATTTTAAATTAATCAAGTTTTTAACATATCAATAATAGACTAATTGAACAAATTTAAACTAAACTCCACTGAGAAATGATATATAAGCCATTTGGGAGGATGTGTGTTTTCAAAGGGAAGATAAATCTCCCAAAATCGAGCTGAATAAAATAATCTGAGTCAGTTAATAGGTTATGTATCACATTGGAATTAAAGCATTGCCATCTACCGACAATACTTACCAAAAAATATTTAGTACCGGTACTAAATATTATTTGGTGGAAACAAATATTTATTTTGATATAATAAGGCTTTGTTTATATTAATATAATTTATTTAGAATAAAAAAATGATTTATTAAACAGTAAAAAATAATATTGATGGGTAAAAAATATTTTTTTTTCTCCCAAATAAATGACTAAAAATTTTGTTACTAAATCAGTTTAGTACTCCGTACTAAATTCTTCTATCAGTGCATCTAATTGAATTGGTTTGTAAGTATATGAGATCCCGAAAAACAATTGTTTTGATAACTGGAAATAAAATAAATAATAAAATTGGCAAAGTAAAATTGCTCGTGGCAAATTCTCAAAGAGTAGTTCTCTAAGTAGGCGTGATTTAACGACTGGACATAAATAAGTCCAAGAGGGATATATTGCTTGCGCACGAGTGGAAAGACCGGTCGATGGCGCCTGCCTCTTCTTTTTCACTTGACTTTTAACAGATATACTAACCAGCATCTATTCCATTTGCACTTACTCTGTATGTGTGTTTATATACAGATGAAATATAAAAATAACGTATCAAGTATGTAATAATATTGATATGAGAGTCACTGAGAGTGGGATTGGAATTGGAGGTGACCCATGTCTTCCAAGCTGTATTATATATTATATTATATTACCGATCTTGACGCTAGAATTCACACATCTGATCGGACATCATTCAGCGAACGAATAAACACACTGAAAAAAAAAAAATAACAAGACCGTACACAAGAAGAATGCGGTTTCGCCTGATATATATTCATGTGGGGAATTTAAAAGGACCAAAATACCATTTTTAAGTGTCGAGGGGCCCGTGGTGAGACACAACCGGTCAATGGCGCCTTTCGACGCCCCGCAGTTATTAAAACCCTCGAAAAATAACAGCTACGATCTTGGTCAACACGTACTTTAAAAAATCTTTCACTTTTACTTTACAAATAACGGGACTTGCTAATTATTACCACACAGAAAAAAAAGCCAAGAAAATATTTTTCTTCCTAATTATTTTTTTGATCCAAAAAAATCTTCTTGTTTTGCAAAAATTTAGTCACTTGCTCCAAAAAAAGAGAAATGGGCTTTAATAACTGTTACTAAATCATTTAGTAACTATTACTAAATATTATTAGAAGAAACAGATTTTTTTATAATACTTTAAATAACTCACAGAAAAAATTTTTATTTAAATTAAAAGAAATCAACCATTAAATTTAAATTTACTTGCTAAAAAAATCGGCATTGAATCGTTTTATAAATATTCAACCTCCAAATTTATTTATGGCTGACATTTATTAATTTATGCTAAAAATTTCTTTGAATTTTACAAGGTGTATTATCACTTACTGTTTTCTGAAAAATGAAAAAAAAAAGTAATAATTAATAATGAATAACATTTGAGTGATAATAAATTAATAAAGTTGATTGGTTCGAGAGAAATATTATTCCTTGAAAAAAAAAAAAATTTTAATCCGGTTGTCTTAGTTGAGGATTTTCTTTCCTTGAAATCCGAGTCAAGACTCAAGAGATCTGTATCTTTGATCGGTAACTATAACTTGATACAAGATGAATTATCTCCAGTCGGTACAGAAAATTTGAAAACCTATAACAATTTTCAATTAAATTTTACTTTCTTCAATCAATACAAATAAAATGAGTAATAAACTAGCAACCTTGCAGTCACTATGACTGTCGTGATGTGTGAATTATAAATAAATGAAATTTTGCTTTATTAAACAATGACTTTTGTTAAATTGCACTGTACTTTTTTAAATATTGACGTTTTTAAAGATATAAGCTCATCTACCTGTTACACTCATCAAGAGCTTTCATTTGAGTACCCACATGCATTTTGATATATTTTTCATTATATACATATATATAATATATATAAAATATATAAATATATGAAAAATTGATGTAGGTACTCAAATGAAAGGTCTTGATGAGTGTAACATCGGGATGAGCTTATATCTTTAAAAAAGTCAATAGTTAAGAAAGTACAGAGCATTTTAACAAATATCTTGTGAACTATTGATGTTTTTAAAGATATAAGCTCATCCCGAAGCTACACTCATCAAGAGCTTTAATTTGAGTACCCACTTGCATTTTTAATATATTTTTCATATATACATATATATAAATATATAAAATATATAAAAAATGCCATGTGGGTACTCAAATGAAAGGTCTCGATGAAT
>CAJNRD030001120.1:1941871-1954470 GCA_905319865.3 Cotesia congregata | reverse complement strand
ATATATGAATATATAAAAAATATATCAAAATGCGTGTGGGTACTCAAATGAAAGGTCTCGATGAGTGTAACATCGGGATGAGCTTATATCTTTAAAAATGTCAATGGTCCACAAGATATTTGTTAAATTCAACTATACTTTCTTAAATTTTGATGTTTTTAAAGATATAAGCTCATTATGATGTCACACTCATCAAGAGCTTTCATTTGAGTACCCACATGCATTTTTGATATATTTTTCATATATTTATATATATAAATATATAAAATATATGAAAAATTGATGTGGGTACTCAAATGAAAGGTCTCGATGAGTGTAACATCGGGATGAGCTTATATCTTTAGAAATGTCATTAGTTGACGAAATACAATGTTATTTCTCAATTATTGACATTTTTTAAAATATTAACTCATTTCGATGTTATACTCATCGAGACCTTCCATTTAAGTACCCACATGGTATTTTTTATATATTTTATATATATATGGTATATGTGAAATATATAAATATGAAAAATTGATGTAGGTACTCAAATGAAAGGTCTCGATGAGTGTAACATCGGAATGAGCTTGTATCTTTAAAAATGTCAATATTTTACAAGATAAAGGTTATTTCTTAATTATGTATCTAGATATAGATCATTTTCGAATGCAGCCTATATACTTATCATAATAAATTGACTATCGGTGAGAATGAAATGAAACCTTGAAAAGGCACAAATTCAAGTCAAGACCTTTGCAATTACACTTAATTTAAAAAAAATTAAATTAATTATTAATTAAATCATTGGAAAATTAAATTTTTAATTACGTAAATCTCATTCGAGCAACTTTTATCGTACCATCCAAATTATGATATCAATTGTAATGCAGCTAGGTAATTTTTCAATAAATTTCAAATCAGCACAACTTTTCGATCTAAACAAACGAAAAATCCCACTTTTTTTTATATTAAAAAACCTATATTGGATAAAAATATTTTGTATTCTAGGTGAAAAAAAAAAACTTTTTTTCCTTCTTAACACATACCAAGATCAATGTTTGATACTAGGTCAACGATCGTGAATCCTTATCACAATATTTCAAACCAGTAAATATTATTATTAGATTTTTGTGTCAATGTCAATCGATATCTGATCTCAGAATTGACATCTTGCCGTAAAGTTTAACTTAATACTACCATCAACATTACCATTAACATTAACATTAACGTTTACATTAATGATGAACCGACACTCCTAGAATCTTGTAATCCCATGACCTCTTACTTTCTAAATCAGAAACTGAAAAACGCGACTCCCATAACATTACTTCATACGTGAAGCATAAAAAAAAAATTAGCTATTTACCCATATCACTTTCTGCTGTCATATCACTTTTAGCGCATTTATACTAATACATATAATATCTTACTCTGAATTTGACGACATGTTTTATCACCGCGATAATTTATAAAATTATGTATAAATAACTCGAGATATTGTGTAATTTATCAATGGCTGGCAACTTTCACCAGGTTATAGTTACTTTTTGGTTTATTTAAGTATCAGCGCTCATGTTTTATTAAATACATCTACTAAAAATTTAAAAGCAAAAGGTCTTTGGTGAATATTTCCACCGACTGTACACCAGCCTTGATCCCTTCTTCTCTTATTTATATCTATAAATATAAACACACACAAATAAGTGTATATATATATATATATATATAAATAATAAATAACAATAATAATAATCATGATATTACAATCAGGCGTTTCTCATTACCATAAAGACTCGCGTTGTTGGGCTTAGACTCACTGATCTAATGGAAATCAACGGGTAATTAAATTAGTTATGCATTTGCTATTATCATTATCCTATAATGCAAATTGAAATGTTTACTGTAATTATTATTTAGTAATTGGAATTAATTATAGAGCATAAGATGGATGGCTAATATGATGAATCTTGGTACTTGGAAAAAATTGCGAGATTTATTTTTGGTTTCTTTTGCGGAAATTTAAATTTTTTAAAGAAGAAATCATGAAATATTTTTTTATTTAAAAAATCAGTAATTAAAATTTTGAATTATTTTTTGGCAATAATGGTAAATTAAAAATTTTTCGCGATACGTTGATTTAAAAAAATTACTGACGATATTCTTCATTCGTCCATTGCATCAAAAATTATACCAAGTTCTCCAAATATCCTTAACTATATGATTTTTAACTTTTTTTTTCAGTCACAGTTGACACTTTGAAAAAATTTTTTTTCATCAAAAGCTAACTAATACACGGAAAGAACAAGATGACACTGAATATCATCCCAGATTATACTCAGTGATATCTGTGGTGAAAAAAAAATTCAGATAGTAGCTAAAAAAATCCAGATTATATTGCGTGATATCTGGATTATACTCATTATAATCTGGATTATACTCATTGTAATTTGGATTATACTAGCTACTATCTGAAATTTTTTTTCACTCAGTATAATCTGGGATGATATCCAGTGTCATCTTGTTTTTTCCGTGTAGTGTTGTATAAAAAAATTCTTGCAGCTTTTTAAATCCTACTAAAATTATTGACACCCGTAGATCATTTTACAAACGAGGAAAAATTTTGAAATATTTTTTTGAATTTTTACGATTACTCTTAAACAGTGCCTGGAAAAAAATTTTCTGAAAAAATGATAATCTAAAAAAATTTCACATGTAAAAAATTAAAAAAAACAAAAAAACCACAAATCGACATTCTAATTAGCAAATTGTCAGTCTCCATTTTAGAGAATCTTCCATTTGTACGATAAACAATTAGTTCAAAATTTATTAACAATTTAATGGCTCTCCCCCTTTATTAATCCGCAAAAATTACCTACGTCAAAATTTCTGACCAAAATTTCTCACAACATAAATTAATCTGACAAAAATTAATCTCCATTCAATTTAATATCTAATAGAGGTATAATATTTTCGTTTGAATAATTCAAATAATTTATAATTTGACTATTGCTACCTCAAAATTTTATAAAATCACCCTCTAAATAATTAGACCAATTGCTAATTAGACCGTCAAAATGAAAAAATTTTTTTTTTTTAGTTGTTTTTAATTAATGAAAAAATAAAAAATTTCTGTCTACTAATTTCAATTTCATAAAAATGTTCAAATTTAAAAACTAGACAATTTTAATAAAGACAAGAATATTTAGGGTAAATTTTATATATAAAATATTCTTAAGTCTTTATTAAAATTCTGTAGCAGGGTCATATTGAATCAGAATTTTTTTTGCACGGGAAATTTTCAAATAGTGCATTTTAAGAACTATTTTGTGAATTTTAAGTATTGTTTTTTTTTTTTTTTTTTTTTTTTTTTAAGATTTTCGAAATACTTCTAAGATAATTTTAGAATTAATGCGTTTTATTTTCAACAATTTAGTTAAAATTTTGTTCTTAAAATTTTATGTGGAATATTTTTTTAATAATTTAAAAATAAATTTTGAAACAATTTTTAGAAGTCTTAAAATTTACAATTTTCTTAACATCTTTTTTTTTGTAACTAGCAAATAAATAAATGAAGTTTTTTAAAAATTTTTATTCACAAAAATAATTAAAAAATAAATTATTTTTATAAAAATTAAAAAAAATTTTCTATTTGCACAAAATTAACCAACTATAAAAAAAAAATTAAAGTTGTAATAATAATAATAAAAATTTAAAGATTGTGAATTGTGGTGAATAAAAACGAGTTGAATGACGTCATGGATAATTAGTTATTCAATTCGTTTTATATTATCTTTTTCTAACCGCAATTTCAATGTTATTATTATTAGAAATATAACAATAAAAATAATAATAATAATAATAATAATAATAATAATTATGATACATTAATCTGTTGATTTTTATTTAACAGGAATAAAAATTGTAAAGTGGGGTCTTAAGTCTTAATATTTATTTAGCTTTTTTTTTTCTTAATATCTGAGTAGAGCTTGAGGCCCAGGGATTCTCTTCACGTCTCACCGCGTCACTCTCTCGGCCTCGCTTATCTCACCGTAGTCTAAAAATAACCGTTGTCACGGCCACCGGCGACATTTTAAAAAAAACCTTACCACATTTATACGTATATATTTAGCCGTATACGTACAAAGAGAAGGAGCGAGAGAGATGACTACTTATTTACTTTTACACTTACAAGTGTGTGTACGTGTTTTACTCTTCGCTCTTCACAACAAATAGCTGAATTTAAAGAGGCGATTCTGCCATCTCGCGGCGGCTTTTTTACAACGTGATGGTAAATCTCAACCAGTGGCGCCGCGCGTGGTGAGTTTTTAAACTGAAATTGTAAACATAGGCATCGATAATGTTGTAAGTTTTTCTAAAATGTTCCTGAACCGAAAAATGCAATAAATCCGATTTCGAAAAAAATATGACTTATAGGGTTTCTCAAATAAACGATTTACTTATGTGAACGAATTTTTTTTAACTAGATTAGTAAAATTTTCATTTTTTCTGTTAGTCAGAGGAAAAGTATAATACCCTGATAGCCATCCAATTGTAAAAGTTAACGTTAAGTTGCAGTCCAACTTTTATACAATCTAGGGCCGAAATTTGACTTTAACTTTTATCAAAATGTTTTAGTAAAAGTCTTAATGTGAAGTTTTAGTGAAGTTGGACAAAATGAATGAAAACACTCATTGATATGGCAGTTTATCAGAATTTGTCTCTTTTTTACATCGGTAGGTAATTTATCGGTAAAAAAAAACGAAGCACAGTAAAAATTTTTAACTACTGCCGTGACAAAAAAATTAATATTTTATTGTTAAACCGGGGACTCGAACCCGAATCGCCTGGTTCCTAGCCAAGCTCACTATCATACGAGCTATCTTCGACTCACACCATCGACGCGTTTTCAGTCACTTATATCTGACACAATATTTTTATAATGTAAAAAATGTAAAATTGTATTTGCAATTATGAATATAAAGTGAGTGAATTGAATTAATTTAATAGTTTTTTGTTTTTAGCTAGGACATTGAAGTTAGCAATCACTTGACTATTTTGTAATTTTTTTTTAACAAATAAATTAATTCCAAAAAATTATTTATAAAAAATTACATTTTTTATTATTATAAATTTCTACAAATGTCAATTTTTTTTTTTTCTAATTCTTTTTTACCATAATTTACTTGTTAAAAAAAATTCCTAAAATTATCAAATGTCAGCTAAATTAATTTTCATTATTTGCTTCAAAAATGTATAAAATAAGTGTTTCAATAATTTATTAATAAAAATAAATATCTAAAATTATGTGATGTTTAATTTTCTTGAATATAAAAATACTCTGAAATCTTTGATAAATTTATTTACAAAGCATTAAAATTTTTTTCTATCGTCCTATTATTTTTCATTAATTTTTTATAAGAATTCTTACGAAAAATAAGAAATCACTTAAGTGATTGACAATTAACCTGCAAAAAACTTTTTTAAATCATGGTTTGCTAATCAACGTAAAGGTCCGAATAAAAATAACTTAAAGTAACATTAATTTTTCTATGAAATTTACAGTAATTTTTTTTTTTAAATATCATTCTAACTTAACAATAACTTTTTTATAGATAAAAAGTATGAAAATTAAATTAGCCGACATCTGAAAATTTTTATAATTATTTTTATTAAAAAAATTGTGACTATAAAATAAAAAGAAAAAATTTCACATGTAGGAAATTTGAAAAATTATGAATGCAATTTTTTTAAATTATTTTTTTACTTGCAATTTGATTGTTAAAAAAAATAGAAAAATTTTTAAACGTCGGCTAACATTAGTATCATATTAAAAGTTTGTTAAAACTTGGATTGAAATTGCGGCAGTAGATTAACGTCAAGTTACTATACAACTTCAACACAAATTGTATATAACTTTTACTGTACAAGTTTTGGAGTGAACTTGACGTTAACTTTGACTAAACTTGCTATACTTACAAGTTAAGAATTTGAAAATATTTTTCTTAATTTTCTTAATTTTTGGTCTTATCTACTTGCAAATTTCGAACATCTTGTTAAGTCGAAAACTCGTTAACTCGAAGTTTTTATCACTTCCCTTGAGGTTCGAGTTATCGAGAGTCCACTGTAGTATATTACACACCTGGGGAAATAAAGTAAGAAATGTCTCAGATCACATGTAATTGTTGGCCGAGGCGAAGCCGAGGTCAACAAACATGTGGTCTGAGGCTTTCTTATTTACCTCCCGTGGAGTGTATACTATTTTTTTGCTTTGACACGCAAAATCGTGAAGCGTTCCACATTTTTAACAAATATAAATAATGCTGTGAAGCGGGAAAGAATAGGAGTTACGGATAGTTATTACGTGAAGCGTTCCAACATTCACGTAACAGGATATTTTGGTAGGAAAGGATTGAGAAAGGATTGTGGAGAGGATCATCTTAATGTCAGTGTATAGAATATGCGAGAAAAAATTATTAGATATTATCATGATATTTTTTACATGAAATTTTTTTTTCAACGTAGTTTTCGTAAATTAAAATAATTTTCTGCAACTAATTGATTTGTTGAGTAAAACAAAAAAATTCTTAAGTGTCTGCTAATATTAGTGTAATTAAAAATAATTAATTTTTTTTACTATTAAAAAATTTTCAAATAAATTACAATATTTCTCCATGCAAATTTTTAATATTTAAATTTCAATTATTAATTATTAAAAATTTTAAGAACTTTTACCAAAAAGTATAAATTATTTAACATTTGGTCTTTTGCCTAGTAAACTTTTGTTTTTCTTATCATGTCTTAAAATAATCGATTGATTATTCTTCAATAATCAATATGACTCTTATTTTTATGCTAAAAATAGCAAACATCTGATAATTTCTGTGTTTATATAAAAAATTAACATTTTAAAATATACTTAACCTTTTAGATGATTTTTTAAACATTTTCTGCAAATTTTTAAATAATTTATAACATTTTTTTTTGAGCAAATAAAATAAACTTCTTCTAATAACTCAAAACTTAAATAAAAATTTGCAATATAATAATTATAAAATTAACTTCCAATAAATCACTTGAGAAGTTCCAAATAAATAATCGAAAATCAACCATGGATTCATTCGATTTCTTGATATGATGCGCAATGAATTATTCATCCGCAAATTATTCATCCCGAGATCTAAAAAAAAATGATCAATAAATATAATCACCAGACATCTAGTCCTTGATTTAAAAAAAAAAAAACCGAATTCCATCGAAAATAAAAAACAATTTTATATTTACCAAATCAATATCAGTATCATCAATTGTATAACAGATTGATTGGCTATCTTATCGTTGATCAAGACCTTGATGTGTATCAATGTGTAATGAGACCTACAGATTTAAACCAATTAAGAGAAGAATAATTCCCAGTTGCTACAAAACTGAATGAATTTTTTTTTTTTGGTGAGCAATAAAATTAAAAAAAAAAAATCACAATAGTGCCGCTAAAAATTGCGCAATCTCTTTCTAAACACACCCAGTTGCCCAACAGATAACTATTAAATAACAACAATAATAAAATTGAATGGATAACGATGGTGTGACTTAAATAATTCAAAACCCAACCATGTACGAAACATTAAATTGTCACGCTAACTGCTGACTAGCCATGTTGGGCCGCTAAGTGAGGCAAGGTCTCCGTTACGTCTAAGAACAAAAAATCTTGTATTGTGAAACAATATAAAAACAATACAACTAAATGAACATACTCACACATCAATCACATTAATTTCATATTGAGCAATACGACAAATACCATCTCAGGTCTTAATGGGAGATTTTATTGCCCTCCGGCGGCAGAGTCTAGCTTAACAATCCAGGGCATTAATTTCGAGTCCTTGTTCCTGTCTAACAATAAAAAGTTTGTCTGCAGAAGTCTGAATTCTCAGAATATTAAGTGGCACTTATGTTACCTGGAGAACTGATCAACCATCAGACGTAAACTGTATAATAGTATATGCCTTTGGGCTGATTGGAGAACGTGACCGAACTCTGGATATGTTCATCATCGCTCTGCGGTAATCACAATCGGAATAATGCTCAGTCGCTTGCCATTTGTGATTCGTGAAACACGTAGTTGATAAATTTATCAATTTACAAGTTTGGAGTTTGAGTTTTAAGTACTTGGAATAGTATTTTTTGTGGTTTTTTATTTGCTGTAAAGTATTTTTGAATTATCTGCGAATTTATTGAACTGCTGTTTATGCTGTTTTTGATAAAACTGCAGAAAATTGATCTGTTTTTAGACTAATTAAACGGTATATTGAGAGAAAAGTGCATAATTAGCTGAATTATAACGTCAAAAGTATATAAATATAGTTTTCAGAACTTTTTTTTTGTATTTATGGATTATATGGACTATTTTTTAATACATATTGCACGGCTCATGATGCGAAGCATCAGAGAGTGCTTTACGATCGAAAAATATTTTTCGTCTTATTTCGGCAACTATTTTTATTATTATAGTCTTGTTAGTTCACGGAATCAATATATTTTGCATACTATTGTCAAGATAATTTAATGGAAATTAATTTGACACTTTTAAAAAATTGATTTAGTGCAAAAGAAACGGAAAAAAAACATCAAAATAGGTCAAAAAAATTTCCTGTCCGTCATGTATGAAACTCTGACAACACTGTAGCTTGCGAAAAAAAATGCATTAATTGAGTTGAATTTTTTTTTTTAATTCTTTGGAAGAATTGTAGGTCACCGAATGCGAATGGCTAGGCAATTCAGTGTCGTTTATGTACAATTAATAAAATAAAACAAAAACCAAAAGACTGTATGTGTATGTATATTGTGTATATTTATCCCACTAGACACGTTTGCGCATATCGTGCAATTTTAGCTGTTTCATATATTCTTTTTCACATTCTTTATTTTATTAATATTTCATAATTAAATGAGCATTATGAGTCATGCACTTTTGGATTTTCCAAACTATTTATTAAATTGATACATACATATTTTTAGATGAAGTAAGAGTTCCAGTTACTAGGTATCATTGGTACTCGCGTAGCTTATAATTAACTGTGTTTCAAAGATTTTTAATTATTACTTAAATGACCATTAATTACAGTAAATTAATTTCACATTAAATAAATTTTCTATAAAATAACACGGAAAAATTCAAATTCCTAAAATCGTCGTTAGTTAATTTAACTATTTACAGTTAAATACAGGCTTGATAGTCATCTTGAACAACATTAACTCAAAAGACAGAAAAAATAATTCGGATAGCCCAGACCGGGTAATCGAACCCGGATCTTTTGGTTACACACTACGGGCTCTTTCAGTTGAGCTATCTGAGTCATAGACATAATTTGGTGACCTTTAAGTCACCAAATAATTTTTTGTTTAACAAGATAGAAAAAACGTTTGGAACATATCCCGGGAAAAACGGATTAGATCTGGCCAGATCTTTAAATTGTTTCTATCTGACGAGATCTGGCCAGATATAATCAGATCTGACCAGATCTGGTCAAATTTTAAAATTGCCCAGGTAAAAATGATTATATATAATTATATATACTCATACATAATTATATACGAAAAATGGCCATATATAATTATATAGAATTATTTTCATAAAAAAAAAAAAAAAAATCGGCGCGCACGGGAACCGATCCTGGGACCTGACGCGTGAGACTAATTCATTACCTGTTTACCAACGAGACTTGCTTGAAACGAGAGTAGGTAGAGTTTGTAATAACTATAGTTAATAGCCTTAGCAGATCTGGCCAGATCTGTTTATTTGGGAGGAAAGTATATTTAGTAAAATAGTTTATAAGTATTTATTAATAGTTAACAAATATAGTTATATCTGGCCAGATATAATAAAATCTTTTTATGTCTGATGTATTTTTCCACTCAGATATAGTTATATCTGTTTAGATCTGATCAGATATGACTAGATATGATCATGTCTGATGAATTTTTCAACTCAGATATAGTTATATCTGTTTAGATCTGATCAGATATAGCTAGATCTGATTATGTCTCCAATCCCATGTCTGATCAGATATAAATAGATCTGACCAGATATAATTATATCTGGTCAGATCTAAACCGTTTTCCCCGGGATCTTAAAGTGCACGACTCATAATACTCATTTAATTATGAAATATTAATAAAATAAAGAATGTGAAAAAAAATATATAAAACAGCTAAAATAGCGCGAGCGCCTCTTCTGGTTTTTTTTTTTTTTTATTTTATTAATTGTACATAAACGACACTGAATTACCTAGCCATTTGCATTCGGTGACCTAAAATTCTTTCGAAGAATTAAAAAAAAAAATTCAACTCAATTAATGCATTTTTTTTCGCAAGCTACAGTATTTTCAGAGTTTCATAAATGACGGACAGGAAATTTTTTTGACCTATTTTGATGTTTTTTTCCGTTTCTATTGCACCAAATCAATTTTTTAAAAGTACCAAATTAATCTCCATTAAATTATCTTGACAATAGTATGCAAAATATCTTGATTTTGTGAACTAACAAGACTATAATATTAAAAATAGCTGCCGAAATAAGGCAAAAAAAATTTTTCTATCGTAAACCACTCTCTGATGCTTCGCATCATGAGTCGTGCAATAATTTTAGTTATAAAAACTTTAATTAAATCATGATACTATTTAACTAAATTTTCCTAATTTAAAAAACCAAATTTTTCATTCAGTATACTTGAACTTGCTGTTTTGTTTTTAAAGTTAACTAAAAATATCCTATCTTTTTTTATCGAAAATTTATCGAAATAGTATTATCACTAAGATAAGATTTATTCAGGTGCTTGGAAAAATTTTAACTCTAGATGTCTGAGTGATAAAAGTAGACTAAAGTTAGCTCGGGTGCAATAAAAAAACAGCTTAGATTGAAAACAGATCTAGTTTAATTATTTTAGTCAAATGTTTTAACATTAAACTTAAAAGTATACTTTTGGTGATTAGTGCGTCAAGAGACATATTTGTTTGTGAATTTTATAAATAGACCTTTGAAAGTGAGAAAACAAACGGATTAACTACTTTAAAATCCATAAAATAACTTAAGATCACGTGCTGGAGAGTTGATTCTTGATCTGTAGCAAGATGCGCTAAGTGAAGACCGCACGCGATTGATTTTTCTAATAATAATTCCTTGCAATTGGGAATTTTAACTCCGGGATTTTGTGAAGCTCAGTCTTGAAAAATCGGTTAAATGTTTTGCAGCTGTGCGCGGTTTCTAAAAAAGTTCGATGATATGGACTCGATGCAGGACTTAAAGAGGCTGCTGTACGAGCGGGCGGAAGTGTTGAAAAAAAGAGAGGAGAAAATTGAAGCCCTGGAAAAACTCGTTGAAGAAAGAGAAAATACTATCTGCTATTTGCAGAATGAAATTGACAAATTTAGGCAGATTGTCGAACTGTCGATTAATACTGTTGCGCTTAATCCAAGGCTGAGGGCCAAAAGGCAGGCCATTTCTGCGGAACCTTCAAGTTATGATACAGAACCTTTAGTTAAGTTCGCAAAACCTGCGAGGTAAGATTTAAGTTAGTTTTTATTTTTTTTTTTTTCTAGTGTTCAGGTTTTGCAATCAGATTGTTTTCATTTTTTCGCGGTGTTATTGTATTGAGAGTGAAATTGGGTTTAATCATGATCATCGGGGTTACTTTGGCTTACCGGCTGGCGTGACCTATTATTTTCCAAGAAAAATCAGCGATTGTTTCTTTTAATACATTGAATTATTTTTAATGTATTGCGCAAGAGTTTATTTGTCTGTCAGAAAGGTTGATTTCTTGATTTTAAGTGACCTTGATATGGAGAAACTCGGGAAGAATTTGTCCTAGAAATTTTTATTAACGAAGCTAAAGATTTTTTTTTTTTTTGTTATTGAATTTTGGTTAAAAAATTAATTTTATTATTTATCGTAAAATTTTATTCAAAAAAAATTAAATTTTCATTTTTCCATTAATTTTTTTAAATTATCAAATTTTAAATATTTTTAATTAAAAAAATTCTTAAAAATCAATCTCAAAATTTCTAAATAATTAATGAAAACTAGCAACCTTGCAGTCACTACGTGACTGCCGTGACTTGCGAACTATAAATAAATTAAATTTTGCTTTATTAAATAATAAATTTTGTGAAATTGCACTGTACTTTCTTAACGATTGACGTTTTTTAAGATATAAGCTCATCCTGATATTACACTCATCAAAAGCTTTCATTTGAGTACCCACATGCATTTTCATATATTTTTCATATATTCATATATATATAAATATATAAAATATATGAAAAATTGATGTGGGTACTCAAATAAAAGGTCTTGATGAGTGTAACATCAAAATGAGCTTATATCTTTAAAAATGTCAATAGTTCACAAGATATTTGTTAAATTGCACTGTTCTTTCTTAAATATTGACATTTCTAAGGATATCAGCTCATTTCAATGTTACAATTATCAAGAGCTTTCATTTGAGTACCCACATTAATTTTTCATATATTTATATATATTATATATAATATATATAAATATATAAAATATATGAAAAATTGATGTGAATATTCAAATGAAAGGTCTCGATGAGTGTAACATC
>CAJNRD030001120.1:1862396-1900653 GCA_905319865.3 Cotesia congregata | reverse complement strand
TATATATATATATATATATATATATATATATGGTATTTGTGGAATATATAAATATATAAGATATATGAAAAATTGATGTGGGTACTCAAATGAAAGGTCTTGATGAGTCTAACATCAGGATGAGCTTATATCTCTAAAAATGTCAATATTTCACAAGATACAAGGTCATTTCTTCCTTATGTATCTAGAGATAAAACATTTTCGAAGGCATTCTTAAATATTTCAATGTAAAATTGTACTTAAAATTTTGAAAAAATTATTAATTGAATTAATTCAAATCCGCTTTTCAAACAAAAATTATCAATTTAATTTTAATTTTCACGTTAATGAACAATATTTTGTGATAATTAAAATCAAATCAATGATTAATTTTTCAAATTTTTATTTAAGTTTAAAAAATCTGTTTGTTAATTTAAATATTTCTAACAAAACCAGTATTTAAAATTAATCTTGAAGAATATTCAATTTAATACTTTAATTTATTATTAAAATATAAATTTAAGTTAGCGATTAACAATATTCATAATCATCCTTTTAAAAAATTATTATAATAAATTACTATGATTTTAAAATAATTATTAATAATAATAAAAATTAATAATTAAAAATTTTTTAGAAACGATCGTTACGCAGCAATTAAAAAGCTCTGCTGCGTAGAATCTCCAGTAAAATCCCAAGTGATAGTAACCAAGACGATCTCACAGGACAACAAAATAAAGAGTGTCACCGAGAAGATCGCTTTGCAGATGAATTGCAAATTAGGAGGCGCCTTATGGGCCCTCAAGATCCCAATGAACGACATCATGGTGGTGGGAATTGATGTCTACCACCCAGCAGCCGGATCTGCTTCCAAAGCAAGTGTCGCCGGTTTTGTAGCGAGTTTGAACCAGAACTTGACCCAGTGGTACAGTAAGGCGTACTTCCAGCGCCCGGGTCAAGAATACGTTGATGTCTTACGCGCTTGCTTTGTTTCCGCGCTGACTGCCTATAGAAAGGCCAGAGGAGAGTACCCGAACAGAATTGTCGTTTATCGAGACGGAGTCGGTGATGGCCAGCTCAGCACTGTCGCTGGATACGAGGTTGAGCAGTTGAGCAAGACCTTTGGTATGGTTGATGCTTCTTATTCGCCGAAATTGACGGTGGTTATCGTTCAAAAAAGAATCAACACTCGTGTTATGGCTTTGGTAATTTTTTTTTTTTATATTTAGTTTTTAAGTAAGGTAAAAGACTCAGTTATTGACACTTGCGATTTTATTTTGATTAAAAAAAAAAAAGCCTACTCCAATAAATTAATTAATATAATTATTAAGAATATTTTTTTTTAGAAACATTTAATTTTTTTAATTTAATAAATAAATACAATTTCACCAAAATTTCCATTTAACTTAATTATTAAATTAATTATCATTAAAATTTCAGAGAGGCCAAAGACTGGACAACCCACCTCCGGGTACCATCGTAGACTCAGAAGTGACTCGCCGCAACTGGTACGATTTTTTCTTGGTACCTCAGACAGCCCGCCAAGGCACAGTGACTCCAACTCATTACGTCGTCCTCCGCGACGACGCCGAGTTCAAGACTGACTACATCCAGCGACTGACTTACAAGATGTGTCACTTGTACTACAATTGGCCAGGAACCATCCGAGTTCCCGCTCCTTGCCAGTATGCTCATAAACTGGCTAATCTTGTAGGTCAAAGCATCGGCTCTGAGCCCAGTGAGTGCTTAGCCGAGTCGCTTTATTACCTTTAAAATTGCTCCAAAAATACTTAAAATATTTAGTATTATTTACTCATAAGTAAATTATTTTTGGTTTAATTTAATAAGTTAAAATTACAATTTTTACGTTTGGAAAAATTTAAGGTCATTAAAAAATTTTTATAAAAAAAATTCCGAATTTTTTTTTACGAAAAAAATTTTGAACTTGAAAAAAAAAATTTTTAAACTTAGAAAAAAAAAATTTTGAATTTTTTTTATAAAAAAAAAATTTGAAATTTTATAAAAAAAAAATATTTTCATAAAAAAATTTTTCCGAATGTAATAAATTGTAAAATTAAAAGCTCTCTAAAATAAGAGTTTATTTTTTTCTTTTTTTATTTTTTTTTTTTATACTTAGAGATTGAACATAAGTTTTTTTTTAAGTATTTAAATTATTTTTTATTATAATACTATTAATTAAAAATGAGTTACCAGAAAAAAGTATTTCTAGTTAAGAAAAAAATTTTTATACTTTGAATACAAGAACTTGAGTTTTATTATTGCGAGTGAATAAGTCTAGTGTAATAAGTTGTTAAGCTGGTGAGTTAGAAGAAATTATTCGCAAAGATTAATAATGTTTCTTTTTATAAAAATTATATAATTTATTGAAAGCTGTTAATTAAACGGCAGAGTATTCAGTCGGTACCTATCAGCTAGGTACTGATCAAGTATTACACAAGTTACTAAGTTAATTTGCTATATTTATTTGATTATAGTGCCATTGTGTAAACTAATAAATAATAAGTTCTTTTCAAAGAATATTTCTCATTATTTAAAATCAGGTTTTATTTGAGAGGATAAAAAAAATTTAATTACTGAAGATAATAGCAAAAAATCTTTAATTTTTTTGAAAAGCTCTTTTATATTATTAATTAATAGTGTAATAAATATATTTCATAAGAAGTATTTAAAAATTTCAATCATTAAAATTTAATAAATTTTATCTGAGTAAACTTCTAACTGCGATTTAAATTTATGAAATTTATTTAAATATTAAAAATATGAAAATATGAATCCTCAGTAAAGGCTTGAGTTGAATAAAAAAAATTTCTCGTCAGAATTATAAAAAATATTTTTTTTTATGATTAAAAAAAAAAAAGTTGCGCTTTATCGTTTTGTTATCGAGATTTAATAATTAAAACATTTTTTTTTAAATTTATGATATTTCGATGGTAAATAATGATTTGACAATAGTATTAACCTTCCGACAAAAGTAAATAATTTTTTTTTGATTTAAGGTTATTTATTATTACAGTACAACTTAGTTATAAGTTATATTTTTTCTCTCTTCTACTTACATGAAATATTTCATATATAGATATAACTCCCGTGAAAGTGAGTAAATCATCCGATATAACTTATAACCAGGTTGTACTGTAGTAACAGTCTTACATTTTTTTGAAGGTTTAAATAAACTAAATAAAAAAAACTTAGTCTAATTTTGATTTTTTAGTGAACATGGGCCGGTGTTATCAGTACTCCTGATAGCTTCTTTTTTTTTTTTAAACTTGGGAATTTTTCATGATTGTGAAAATAAAGAAATTTGGGATTCAAGTTTTTTTGTTCTATTAAATGTACATTGAAGATTAATATCCTAAATTTTCATTAAGAAATATCAAATCGTTACAAAGTTATTAACATCTTTGTCCAGTTAAAAAAAAATTCCCTCTACATGGTCGTATTGCTATCTCGAAAAAAAATTTTTGGATAGTTAGTTATTGAAAATTTCTTTATATTTTTGGCCTTTTTTTTTTATTCTAACAGCTTTAAAAAATCTTAAAAATCAAAATTTTCAAAATCGGCTACGTTCAACCTTAGCCACTGTTGAGACGAACAAAATTAAAAATAACTCCGAAAATTTTCAAAATTTTGATCTAAAATTTTCTACACATATTTTTGAATGTATTAACTTAGATTTAAAGTAAAAAATAATTTTTTTTTTTTTAGATTCTTTACAGTGACTATTTCCATTAAATAATGGAAAATATTACACTGAAAAAAAAATTTATTTGAATCAAAAAAATAATTTTGAAGAGTTTAATTATCTTGAGTCAAGACACAATTTTTTAATGAAATAAAATTCACTTAAGGGGTTAGAAGTAGCCAGAATGAAAAAATGAGAATTTTCAAGAATTTTTTTTTTGCCAGTAAATCATTTTACTTTATAAAAGTAATAATATGGCATCATTACACAATGTTTTGACTTGACTTGATAGAAATTAAAAAAAAAAAAAAATTGATAATTTACCAAGTTATGGCTGTTAGTGTTGACTCATATCTAGTGATGCGAAATGACGGTCATTTTCAACTTTGGTCAAATTACGAGCATTTGACGAGCAAATGCTCGTCAATTGACGTCATTTTTTTTTTGGTCAGTCACAAAAATTCATGAGCATTTTTTTTTCTTTTTACTAAAATTTCTCTCAAAAAAAAATCAAACCAATCTATTTCATATGCAACCTCAATATTTTAAATATTTAAAACGAAATTTATCTAAAAATTCTGACTGTAGTAAACAAATTTGTCTTGCTCAACTTGGGTAAATGCACCAATTATTGACCGATTAAGGTTTTCTTTTTCTGTATTAAGCTATAAAAAATTTATTAACCTTCTAAAAACAATTTGTAATGGATTTTATTAAAGTTAAATACTTAATTAATAACTATTTATAATAAAAATTAACAAAATTATATTAATTTTGTTATTTGAATGTTGAAATACTAAAATCACCAATTATTGACCGAAGAAACCCAATAAATGACCGACCGTTCTCCAATTAATTGACCGCTCAAATAATTATAAGTAATTTTGTTAACTACATGTATGTAATTAAATTTATACAGTACTTTTGAAATATTAACGACATCTTTAACAAAACTAATCATACAATATAATTTTAAATCGTACTCTTTTTATAAAATAATATAAATAATAGCAATAATTAACATTAAGTGACATTTCTTTAGGTCACAAATAATCACAAATTCATTTTGATGACGATAATTCTTCTGATTCACTTGAAATTTTTTTATTTTTCTCCTTCTTTTTTTCAATTAAAGCTTTTTTACTAGCTTGTAACTCTTTTTTATTTTTTTAATTGCTTAGCAATTTTTTCTTCTAATAATTCGTTCTTTGATATAACCGTTCACTAAAAAAATTACAACAAAATAAAATTTAATAATCAAAAAAGATTTTAAGTATTATTTTAATTATAAATATCCATTTTATAATGATTATTTTTATATTTACAAAATATTTAATGACTAAAGTACTTTAAACACTTGACAGATTTAATTTTGAGCTTAAGAAGTTAGTATTATAAATATACGGTGATTAATTGGATTGTGATAAAATCAGAGGGTCTAATAAATGACCGAATGAATTTTTTACTGGGTATAAAGGGCTTCTGACGGATCCAATAGTTGACCGGTCTTAAAATAATATTAAAACTTATAATTTAACTTTATTTTTTCAAAAAAGTTGGAATCTGATCTTTAATTAACATAATAAAACTAAAATATTTTATATTATGCCGATAAATATCACCAAATTAATGATGAAATGCACTCACTCTCCAATAATTGTACGCTAGTTATTTTTGACCGCTTTATGACTGGTTGCGTTGTAAACAAACTCTGAATATTTTTTTAAAGCTATAATCACTGCGCAATTAATTGCGTAATTCTTTATTATGATGATTAAATGCCATATTTTTTTATTTTAATACTTTAAGAAAAAAAAAACCTTGTAAAATATGTAATTAATTAACTTTTTTATACATCGGTCAACTAATTGGTGACCGGTCAACAACTGGTGCATTTACCCTACCTAGATGGAAAATGACCGTCAAAAATTTTTCGGTCATTTTTTGGTCAAGTTTAAAAATTTTTTTAATTTAGCTTTTAAATTAGATCACCATTTAATTCGAAAAATGACCGGCGGTCATTTTTTTTTAGTTGGTCAATTGACGAGCATATGCTTTGCTTCACATCACAACTCATATCTAACAGAAGGTCCTTGCGGTGATCATCATAAATCCTTGGAGATTCATCGAAAATCAATTGGACAGTAAAAAATAGTTTTGTTAATAGATAATCTAAGAGCTTATCTGTTCTCTAGCGTTCTGGAGTGCTTTTAAGCGCTCTTTGTTATTTGTCGAATAACTAAAAAATTCTGACTACCCCTAACCCCTTGAACCAAAAAAAATTTCTTCAAAATCATTTCTTTGATTAAAGTAAATTTTTTTTTTCCGTATGAATTTCACTCAGGTTTAAACAATTTAATAACAGGATTTTTAACAGGCGTAATTTTATCAACAGCCTGTTCAATTCCAGTAAGAACCATGTTCATTTTATGGTGATTTACAATCTTAGTTTTTCCCATTATCAAATAAGTCATTTGATCTTCAAACATCGAAAAAAACTCAGTCTCCGACAGAATAACCCTCGACTTAGCAACATCCAGTAAAGCAACCACGAATAAGTTATTCCGATTTCCTAGGATTTTTATTCTTTCCTCACATGAGCTAGTATCTCGTGTTTTCTCGTAAAAGAACTGCTTTCCTTGAAACCCCTCTTCGATATCAATCTTAAACCCGTCTGATTTCCCAGAATAATCTCTCAGCTTATCTTCCTTCGCTTTGATCGTCGCAAGGCACTTTCCGTAAATAGTACTTTCCGACCTAGAGATCAAGTGATCGCCTAATTCGAGGTTTTTCACCCACAGAACGTTGAAGCGGTTCGCGATCTCCCACCAAGATCCGTGGGTAACTTCTGTAGTTCGGCGATCCGTCACCAGTTGCTTCACGCCATTTTGATCAAAGACTATCTCAAATGGCTGACCCAGCGCATTGTTCTCTCCCATGTCCTGAACGTACTTTGGGTTCTCCGGTTTCGTAGTACCGTCGGGGACTTCCGTGTAAGTTCTCAATTGACAATTTTTCACTGCGCAAATGATGCTAGTCATCGACGAGTTTTGGCACCTTAAAATTGTCACTATGTTCCCGTGCCCGATGGTTCCATTTTCGAACGTTCTTTCCCAGCTCTTGGTGAACTTGAACTGGTACTCCGGCATGTAGTAGGTGCTCGGGTCGTTAACTGCATACTGGGCCGCTGAAAGAAACTAGGTTATAAAAACTGCTAGGTTTTTATTGCATGCCTTAAAATAAGCGCGAAAGTGAATTTTTAATCCATAAGCCTCGAAAAATGTTTAAAAAAGTTTGGAAAATCCAAAAGTGCACGCCTCGTAACGCTCATTCATTTTTAAAAAAAAAAAACAATTAATTGTGTAATTGATTTAAAAAATATGTGTGTGTACCAGAGTACACAAGTAAGAAATGAAACTTCTTTATGACATATCATTATTATTACACGCTTTTTATTAGCTTCACCTGTATGTATGTTTGTATGTTTGTAACCGACTTCTTTGGGCGCGATTTTGACCGACTTTAAACGGCCAGATTTCGTTCAAACTTTGTAGATTTATCGAGGACCGATGACAATACACTAATTTGATAAAATAATTCCATTTTTCAATTTGCAAAATATGATTTTTGTTAATTTATATAATTTTCATCTATAGTCGATAAGGTAAGAAACTTAATTTTAATTTTTTATAATTTTATTTTAATTTTTGCGGCTGTGAACCGACTTGTGCTGTCTGTACCGTATTCACACTGAACCTCACCTCTCAGGCTGTTGGAACAGAACCATGGAGAAACCACAGAAAAAACCCATGATAGTACAGTCGGAGCTGGGCTAAGTCTACAGTAATTGATACGGAACTCTTCCTTATCGACCACTGGAGCATTAGGCCCTTCTCCTAGTGAGCAGAGATACCTCGTGCTAGCCAACGCTGACTAGAGTGGTCACCCATTCAAGTTATTGCTTAAATGAGTGATCACCCAAATCAGACGTGTGCCGCCCGGCTATCTCTGCCACTTTCAGTGGCTCTGGCAATGTACCGCACATATTTTTATTTATAATCACTGAATAAATAATAGTTTAAAAAAACTAAAAACACGCTTTTTATAGAAAATCAAACTAAAAAATAGAAAATAAATTTTAGTAAATTTAAATTAAGAATAGTGTTATAAATTTCAATAAAATATTAATTAATAATAGTGTGAATAAAAAAAAAATTATTTTATTTTAAAAAAAGCGTGGGGTGTTTTTTAAGATATCAAAATGATAATAATCACTCTACTTATATCTGTCAATAAAATATTTATAACTATTGACACCATGCGCCCCAAGCTTTTTTTAAAATAAAATACATTTTTTTTTATTTACACTATTATTAATTAATATTTATTGAAATTTTTAACACTATTCTTAATTTAAATTTATTTTCTATTTTTTAGTTTGGTTTTCTATAAAAAGTGTGTTTTTAGTTTTTTTGAACTATTATTTTTCAATATAGCGATGGTTAGTACTGGTACTTACTCAGAAGAAATGGTATCAAGTACTCCATGGTGATGCGCTCGAACTTTTATCGTAAATGAAGTTCTTTTACACCGGTATTACAATATTACTCTGGTAGTATAGGAATAATAAGTGCCTTAACAAAGCGCCTATTTATTCAATAAAGATTTATTATCTTCAATTTCATCAATCTACTCACGGGTAGTGATAAAATCTTTTATTGCTTCGACCTTTTTTCCTTTTATTATGTTAAAAAAATGTAAAAAGTTTGGAAGGTCCAAAATTGCACGCCTCATTATCTCATTTTTCACAATAAAATTGATTAAAATAAAATAATAATAATCAGAAAACTCTGCTACGATTTAGTGGCGCCATAATTCTAAGGTGAGTATATCTTATTTATTTAATTTGTCTAAAGGTCACTATTTTTTCAGTTATGCAATATTTATTAATTACTTTCACGATTCTAATGCTCATAACTTCACAGTTTAATAATCTTTGAAGTATTAAAAATTCCACCCAATAAAAAGTAAATAAATAGTTTTAATTCATAATACAACAGTATTAAAAAAATAATATTTAGATTATTAAGATGACATCACTGTTAACCCACAAAATTTTTTTTATTTTCCAAAAGATAAAAATGACAATAAACTTTATTAGTATCTAAAAAGAACAAGTAAGAGAATAAAAACAATGTTAATTACTTGACTATCTACTAAGAGTGGCAAGAAATGTAGATTATGTTTATTTAACGAAACATTTCGAAGAATTTCTGTTTACTTTTTTTTTAATTATTAATATCTGTAATTGATGTTTGCTTCTTATCAGCAGTCACCAGTGACTGTAAATATAAAAGTTGTTATTAGATTGTTTGGTTTGCCGAATTTACACGTTTATAAATTCAATTGCGGAGCTTGACTTTGTAGTAGATCGCAAAAGTAAACTAAAGGAGAAGGTAAGTCTTGAATGATAAATATTTATTAAATTAGTCTGACAAAAAAATGATTAAACTAATTATTTTAGTTTAAAATTCAAAATGAAGATATTCAAAATACTGGGGTGCATTTTTTTGGGACTCATTTTTTAAATAATAATGGTTCAGAGTGCTGAGATTTGCAGGAATCCTAATATAAACGTAAGTAATCAAAATCATTAGTATCATAAATATTTACTAGCAAATTTGCAGTCACTATGTGACATCCAGGACTTGTGAACTATAAATAAATAAAATTTTGCTTTATTAAATAATGATTTTTGTTAAATTAAGCTGTACTTTCTTAACTATTAACGTTTTTGAAGATATAAGCTCATCCCGATGTTGCAATTGTAGTACATTCAAACCAATTGCAATTGTAGTACATTCAAAGTTGTATATTATACTTAAATTACAAAAGCACATCTTGTAAGTTCCAAATACACTTGATTAACTTAACTCTCAGCTTCCAATAGAAATTCATCTAATTAAACAGCATATTTTTTAACAGTTAACTGTAAAATCTTTTGAATATCCTGCAGAATCTCGAAAGAAAAAAGCGCACGATAAATTTTGGAAATTGTTTCACTTTAGATAAACATTTAAAAATTTTTGTTTTGTTTAACGTGAAAATTTTTATTAAGTATTCTGCAATAAAACAAACAATTGAAGAAAATAGACCTATTCCAAGAGAAATAAAATGAGAATATAATGTCCTCCAGCTCAATCGGTCGATGATAGTTTTTGATAGAATATTCGATTACTTTAAACTTTTTTTTAGTATTTTCTCCCGCATTTTTTTCCCAAAAATCCGAAATTCCAGACTGTGCCAACCGAATAAGCATATTGTTAACACGGTGTCTTAAAGCCCAGTTGTGAGATATTTTTAGTGTGGAATAGGTGAACCTGACGGAATTTTTAGGAGTATGCAAATTATGGCGAAGTATTAAGTTTTTTTAAATATTCCGCTGATTAATGCAAGCGACTGATGTATCGTTGATGTAATCTTTACATTTATCGCGAAATACAGTTTTGTACAACTTTTGATAACTTTTGATAACAATAGCCACGCGGACATGTAAAAATGAAGACTAAATTTTTTCCAAGTTACTAATCTAATCAACTGTTTGGCCTAGAATCCTTGTAGAGAATGTGAAAACGATTCGATTGATGCATAATAATGATTAATAACAATACCCACGCGGACATGTAAAAATGAAAACTCTAAATTTTTTCCAAGTTACTAATCTAATCAACTGTTTGGCCTAGAATCCTTGTAGAGAATGTGAAAACGATTCGATTGATGCATAATAATGATTAAAAATGAACTTATCGAAAATTTTAAACCTTACTCTAGTTAACTTTTGATAACTTTTAATAACAATACCCACTTTAATAGTCTGCGAAATTCGAAAATAACACAACGCACCATATGTATCGTAGATCGTTTCACTGTCGATGACCATGAACTTATTTTGATTTTGTCTAACGCGAAAGTTTTCAATGAATTTTCTAGAATAAAAGAAATGATCGCGAAAAATAGACCGATGCCCAGCAAATAAAATGCAAAAGTCAGATCTCCTAGCTCAATCGGTCGATGATAGTTTTCAATATCTTCCATTTTTTTCAAATCATCTATTGCAGTTTCATCAGACCATTTCTGCCCAGCTTTATCCCAAATATTTAAAATTTCAGACTGTTCCAGACGCATAAGCAAATTGTTAATACGGTGTCTAAAAGTCGAGTTGTGAGACATTCACAATGTGCTGTAACTTAGTTTAACAAATTTTTTGGGTGTATGCAAATTATAAGTTGCTATCAACGGAGTTAAATAGTTTTGTTGGTCAATGCAAGCAACTGATGGATCTTCGATGTATTCTTCACATTTATTTACGCCAAATAAAGTATTGTTGTATAGCGGCGTGAGTTCGATGTAGTTATAAAGTGACTCATCTGCGTAAATTTTAGCGTAACGAGGGTCCTCTAGATCTACTAGAGTCTCGACATTTTTTCTGTACACAGGTTTGGTCAAAAAAGCTGCGAGCTGACCGGAAAAAGTTGTCTGGATGGCCAGAAAGTAGAAGAATATAACAGAAAAAAATATTCGTATCTTATCTGTGTCCATCCGCGTGTAAATCGAATTGCCTATCAGTAATCTCAAGCACTCAAAAGCTGCAAAAGATAACTTGGAATCATTTACACTGCTTGATGGATAAATGACGACTAATACAATCAAAAGGATGATTAAAGTTGCGACGGGGATTAGCCATCCGTAAAACTCAAACATTTTTTCCAAAGGCGTCGCTAATCCACGATTGTGCGTTACTATCTGGTCCTAATATAAAATTGAGATGAAATATATGTGGCATCAAACTATTCGTAACGTGATTGGTCGAATATATCATAAGCATGAAAATATATGCAAACTCTATAGTCAAGGCGCGCGCTTGCGCACGTAAATTCAATTCTAGTCTAGAAAGTTTAGTGGTCGAACTGAAATTGAACTTCAAGTATACCAAGGTAAGAGAGAAGGATTTTTCTTAGTCCCACCAGTCACTAGTCACACTCAGTCAAATGATAATTACGAGAAACTTAAAAAGTAATGGAGGTTTTTGACAAAGGGATGTTGTTAATTAGTTATTCTTCTATATTATGAGATAAATTTTACTATAGTATAAGTTTCAGTTACATAATTAGAGCTTATAATTGATGGAATTCCAGAGTCAAATGTCCCACCAGTCACTACAGAATGCCCTATATGTAATAAATTATAGTAAATAAATTTCAGAACTAAAGATGCTTTTTTTGATTATTAATCAACAAACGAATAGTCATAAACAATAGTCGAAATTATGTGTTATCTTTTGAACTCACCATAATTAAATTTAGTTTCTTTTATGTATATTGCTGTGTACATCCACCACTGTACGACACTATTATCAGGATTAATGTGCGGATATGTTTCATAACCCCCTTCCAAAATACTGGAGCAACATTTGCAAATGAATTTAAAGCTATTATGCCAATTTGTCCATCCCACTCGAAACAATAATAAACTTTAGAATTTTGAAACCTACGTTGATACCATTCAAATTCGTCATTGGCAATCACAGGCCTGTAACCACTTTTGTCAAAAACAAAAACCGTTTCTATTTCCGGCGTCGGTAGCGCTGCGGACAAATTTATCACTGGTCTGCTAAGATTCAATTCTTTGTAAATCTTTACCAAAAATTTTATTTTTCGGGTCGGCAATCTTTCAAACACCTCATTGTCGTTCAGCAGAACGAAATCAACTTCATCGTCTGCTAGAAAAATTCTCTCCGTGCCCCAAAATCCTATGGTTCCAAATTCCGTTCGACAATTATCGAACAAGTATCTCTAAATTCAAAAATAATTAGTTAATAAAAAGCCTATTAATATTTTCTATTCTTATAAACTTACCATCATGTCATTGAACAAATCTAAGCCGTCTTTAGGTAAAACTTGAATTTGCCCATCAATCACAATATTTTGAACCAACATTAAAGTAATTAGTTTTTTCATTTTCAAAGTTAGACTTTCTATGAGCAAGTTTGAGCTCTTACTGCTTGGTCACTGAGCATAATATTGATATTTTTACTAATAAAATATTTATAATATAAAAATAACGTATCATGATCTTCTCGATAGCGTGACCGTCGAAATAGTAGCACATGTTTGTAGAACTCAATTTATTTACTTCTTTTACATATTTTATAAGTTGTGTATGTTCAGTAACAAAATTTTGAATTACCACACTGAAAAAAAAGTTTTTTTTTACCTAGGAAATTTTTCCTGATGGATAAAAAATTGGACATAAAAATTATATTTTTGAGCTCGAAGAGCTCAAAAACGCAATAAGTGCAATTTTTAGCGCTTAAGTATGGAGTTAGCGGGAAGTTGCAGGGATGGCCTTTAGGATCAACCGTTTCTCTAATTTTAATTTTTATTTTTTATTCATCTTTTATTTATTCCTTCACCTATTCAATAAATCGTCACGTTGGTTGCACCGAATAAAAATACTCGACGATTAAGTTGGTGATGTGTGTTATTATATGCTTACCGACGAAATATTAGTGGAACGAAAGAGCTAGACCACAATTCCCGGGCAATTTTTGGTCGATAATTTCTATAGCACCAGCAGCTTTTGTGGAGGCCTCAGCCAGTTTTATGGCAGCAATAAAAACTCCATTTTCAGAACCAAGTAATTAGCTGACCTAGTTGACGTGTCTTTTACACAAAGCTCATCGCTAGATTTTACGATGTTTTGCCACATCGTGAGCTGTCGTTGTCATTAGCAACAATTAAAAACAGAGTCACACATATTGCAAAGCATTCAGTCGGCAATTTTACCTCAAACTGCTCAGTCGCTAGCTCGTCCGACGAATTGTCGTAGAGTTTCAAAACATTTCTGATCTTTAATTCTGCAGAATTCATTCTCTAAATTAATCATCAACAGATTAATGATGCAGCTGATTAAAATTATTTTATGCTGCTGTTGCGTATTTACTGGTCACTTTTCAAATGGAAGCAGCATTAACAGTTCAGAAATCAAATCACACCTTATCAATCATACGGTAAGTTGATTATTTTGCACGCCTTGAGCTCAAGCGTGACCAAACTTTTTTTTTTAATTTAAATAATTGTTAATCGTTGTTACAATCACTTATTTTTCTTGCAGATGGAATTGATTGATAGAAGTTTTGCAAATAATTCTAACCCACTGATAATATCTTCTGACTTGGTTGATGACCAAGTGGCAAGCAAGAGTATTGATAATGGAAGTCCGCTGATTGTCATAAATCATGATCAGAGACGGAAGCAAATCGAAGGATATCTTCTCAGCTATCCTACGTACATCCTCAGATTTGAATCTCTGCAGAAACTGGCACCACTTATTTTTGGGTTCATGGGCTCAACAATCTGGAATATAAAGTCGCCAATTTTCATTCTTGACATTTCTGGAGGGACGCATGATAGAAACGCTTCTATGGTTCTTAGTTTCCTTGGAAGTATCGATATATTGGTATCGTACTATGTCTGTTATGATGACGACAAAGATTCAACCATGCTCTACACTCTGAACCCTTACACACAATACGCTCCGTCACCTTGGAATCAAGTTAAATTTCCAAATGCAAACAGCAGTAGTAAAACAAAGTCAGCACTATACAGTCTGCAGTACCCCAAAGGTAATTAATCCTCAAGTTTAATAATATTATTTACGGTGCATTTGTATAAGCTAAATTATTTCTCTTAATTGATTTTCAGATTTGAAGAACAATTATAATAATATTCATTTTGACAAAACTGAGCACTTAGATGGTCATGAAATAAAATTGTTGGCATATATCATTCAAAAAAATGTACCCGAGCAGTACAAACAGAGACGTATTATTGAGTACATGAAATCTGTTGAAAAGTTCAAAGACAGCACATTGAATTCATTATCTGATTATATGAAAGTAACAGCATCACTTCAACTCTCCGAAATAAATTCTGATTTTTTAATTATAGATGGGGGTTTTGACAAGAAACTTTTCAATCGTCAGTATGATGCAAAAAATCGCATGAACCAATTAGCTGATACAAATCCTAGATTTACTGATTTTGTGACAGAGTATCATCAAATGGACTTTTCAATTCTGACGAAGAAAACAAATTATTTGACGGCAGTCACTGAAATTCACATAAATTTTCAGTTTATCCTCATCACACTCTTGGTGTTGTTCTTGATTGCACTATTCATAATCATGAACAATAAATTTAACGTAAGCAGAGGAATCATGGACATTGTAAGTATGTCACTGAACATGGGGATAATATCTCCAATGGGACGTCTTTCGATGAAGATCATTTATTTCTTTGGATTTTTATTCATTTTTGTGGTGATGCCCGAATTCCAAGGACAAATTTCGGCCATTCTATCCCAACCTGCAAGACGCAATGTCGAAACCCTAAAGGACTTATTTGACAACAAATACCACGTGTTTTACGATGGGGCATTGACACTCGACATGATTAACGAAAAATTGTGGGTGACCGAAGAGGACCAGAAATATTTGCATCCATCGGGTCCTCATGATCGGTACAAATGTATGATAGAGGCCCAACAAAATTCGACCATCGGTTGTATTGACTTAACTGCAAACCAACTCCACGACGTCTTGAAGTTTCAAAATCTTCATGTGTCAAAGGAAGTCACGTTTAAGAAATATTTTGTGTATTGGACAAAGAAGAACTGGGCGCTGAAGGACAAAATTGATAAAGTCCGTTCGATACCGGTGGAAATCGGATTAATTTACCATAGCGATGAAGAGATAACAAAAAACCTAAGGAAAAAAATAGAAAAGATGGAGAAAATCAAAGAAGCTGAAAATTATGAACGGATCGACTTTGATAACTTGGTGTTTTATGTAATTGTTTTTGCGTCTACTTTGCTGTGGAGCTTGGTCATTTTTGGAATTGAACTTCTTGTCTCCCACATTCGCTGTAAATATCTAAGACGAGAAAAGGAGCAACGACTGTTCATTGAGAGATTGAGAGCACAACCACGGAATATTTTATCCCCGGGTCGAATAGTTCCGTCAACTTCTCGCGTGTGATTCAAATCAAGAAATGTCAACCATTGAATTAGTAGATAAGTTTTGTTTTGCAATTTCAACACCGATTATTGTGATTGATTTGTAAGTATTTTTTTGTCTTTAGCGTGTGATTTTATATTTTTTACACAGAAATAACGGATTTCTTGCCCCGGGTCATTTTTATTTCAGCTCAAAAAATTTTTGTGCATTTTGGATTAGAATCGAAAATTTCATCTGGTCAAAAAAGATAATTTTCGAGAATTATATTACTTAGACTTGAAATTTTCAATTAGTTCGCTAGTAAAATTTCACACTGTCCTCGAGATTATTTTATCTCATCTTGATAAAATAGTTTATTAAACTAAGTAATATTTTTTGTCCATTAAGATTATTAAATTTTAGCTCAAACAATTACTTAATCTCGAGCCATAATTGTCTTCGTTCTAAGAAAATAGCATTATGCGATGAGAAGAGCGTTTAAAATTTTCGTGGCTCAAGTGAGTACCTAGTACGCTTAAGCAGTGCTTAGTTATAACCATAAAAGTATTTTTAATTGAAATATAATTGACGTGTTATGTTTTAAGAGTGTGAATTAATTAGTATTTTAAATCAAATCTTAATGTATGCTATTTTGAGGTATTAAAGAAATCGATTGCAAAATATTATTGTATATTTATTTTAAAATATTTAAATTATTTCGAAAATCATTTTGCAAAAGTTTTTAAGTATAGTGCAGCCTCACTTTTTCTTTTTGTTTTTAACATCCAATAAATTAAATTAAAAACAACTTCATTCGGCCTTACCCGAGATGGAAGGTGGATTTCTTAGAATAGATTTTTTAAGGTAAAAATTTTTAAACAGTTAGAGTACTTATGCCGTTTTTGAGCTCTTCGAGCTCGAAAATACAATTGATGTGTTGTTTTGAGCTCTCCGTGCTCAAAAGTCTGATAGAAGTTTGATAAAACACTATTTTTTGAATTTTCAAAGCACAGTAACTTTTAAATGAATGAATCGATTTTTAAGCAGTTAGCGGCATTCGACGCAGTTTTTTAATCCTCACGAAGGATCTTTAAGTTTGAATCGATCGAATTAAAAAATTTCGGAGTAATTTCGAAAAAACACTTTTTTTGGTTTTCTTTCCTTCACTTATTCAAAAAAAAATCACTTAAAAAAAATTTCTTTTCACAGTTTTTTGGAGATTTCTCGAAATCTATTGGTCCAAATTGTATTCAAAATCTAAGTCTGGCCAAGCTAAACTGTAAAAAATAACAGTCGATTTATAATAAGTAATGATCAGCTGCTAAAAATTACCATTTCAAACAGTAAAATCTTATAAGATTTTACTATTCACTTTATAATATTTACCATTTAAACGTTATAATTTACTCTGTACATGGAAGAAAATACTATTTCAAATAGTAATATTTGCTATGTAAATGTCGAAAATGTTAAAGTATAATAATTAAATTAAGAATTCAGACTTTGATATTTATCATTTGGTACCTAAAAAATGATCTTATGATATGTAAAAAGTATAAAATAAAGTTAGTAAATTTTTAATACAAGCAACGTAAATCTTTACAAAGTAAAATGGTAAATTTTAAACGCAACGCTAAAAATCAAACTGTAATCATTGACTTGCTTGGACTGGTAAAATGTATATTTTAAAAGTATAATTTTTACTGTTTCAAATGTTAAATTCTCCCAGAGTGAGACCCCCTTCTTTTTCATCTGAGTTCCCCTTCTCCTCATAATATCGACTATATATTGAAATGCAAATTTTTACTGTTTGAAACTGTAATTTTTTAAGATGAAAGAGTCGTTATTTACTATAGCGAGAGCTACTAATCACTTATTTTGGATATTAAATTATAAATTGTGGCTTTTATACTTTCTACATTAAGGTCTGTAATATTATTTATATTTTTGCCACCCCGTTGTCCGCTTTATAGTTTGAAACTATAAAAATTAACCGGAATCCGAGTGAATATTAGTTTACTTTTTTCCGTACAAAAATCTACAATTGGTAATTGAATTAATTACAAATTGAAGAAAAAGCTTTAGTACAATTTATAAAACAAATTTTTGGACAGTTACAGTTAACTTAACATCAAGTTAGCAGTAATTCTCTACTAAATAACAATTGTAAGCAAATTGACGAATATTTACGGCCGCAATAATTGAGTATAAGTTAACAATCAAATTTGTAGTTAAATTTCCTTTCAACTTTACTACAATTTGACTGAAATACATGCGTACAGTAAGTCTTGACGTCTAATTGCAGAGTAACTTATAGGTAATTAAACTAAAACCACTTACTCTTTCCGTCAAGTTTGATTCAAATTGCTGCTGTATATTTACAGAAAGTTTCAGATAAGGTTGCTATCAGGGTACAATTCTCTTTTTTTTTTTTTTTTTTTTTCATTAAAATTGTATTTAAATTCCTTAGAAATTTTTATCTTCGAATTGACTCCGACTTCCAATCTTTGATTTTCCACTTACCATCAGCCGCTATCTAAATTTGATCGTCAGTTGTTCTGCGAACGACGGGCAATAATACACCGTATGTAAGTAAACAAAATTAAACAAAAAAACAATCCAAAATACCGACTCTTACGTTACAGTTTGTTTAGTTTGTTATGTTACATTATGATTATTCGGATGTATCAGTTTTACAATGGCCGGCACTAAGAAAAGTTGTTGACACTTGTGTCTTTTAAATTAATACTTATTTATTAGGGTAATTAGGGGTAACGATTAATTGTAATTAATTAATATAATTTATCTTGAGGTTTTATTATGATAATGGATATACCTGATCGTTACTATAGGTTTATTGTTGCGCTAATTGGTGAGTAATCAATAGATTGTTTACAAACTGTTTGTTTATTTATTTTATTTTTTTTTTCAGCGCTGGTTTGCGGGCTATTGCACAGAGATTACGTGTCGATGCTTTTTGAAAATGATAGGCATTTTTCTCACTTGTCTGAAGTTGAGCGAGAAATGTCATTCAGGACAGAGATGGTATTTTTACAATTTATAATATTATTTTTATTAAATTAATCGATAATAAGAGAAATAAAAATTAACAATTTTTAAAATTATTAATTGAGAGAAAAATTTAGCATTTAATTTTATTGCTTGAATTATTTCCGTCGGATGATAAGCTCAATTGTTTGATAAATAATTTATGGCTCGTAAAATTGTATTTTTTTTTTTAAGTTAATTCCATTTTTTATGGCTTGAATTGTATAACAAAATGTTTAATTAATTTTCTAGGGAATGTATTATTATTATTTTAAATTAATAACCGAAGCGCCGACATTTTTTGAGGGCCTAAAATTACTGTGGAATGACAGCAGTTCTCAATATCCTAGAGAAATTAATGCACAAAAAATTTATAATTTATTTCCAGAGGTAAGTTATAAATTTTTAATTTAGTGCTTTATTGATACATACACGGAAAGAACAAGATCATACTGGATATAATTCCAGATTATACTTAGTGATAAAAAATTTCAGATAGTAGCTAGTATAATCCAGATAACAATGAGTATAATCCAGATTACAATGAGTATAATCCAGATATTATTCAGTATAATCTGGATTATACTAGCTGCCATACGAAATTTTTTTTCGCCTTAGATGTCACTGAGTATAATCTGAGATGGTATCCAGTGTCATCTTGTTCTTTCCGTGTAGAAAGAAAAATATTTTTTTGGCTCAAGTGAACCTTTTTTTAATAGATTACAGCAGGTTTTCTGTACCATAAAGCGAAAGAATTTGACTTACTTGACGCTCCACAATGTTGGCAGGTAGCTAATTACTTTGTAATTATACCAAGTTGTCATGATTGGCAAGAAATTAATTTAAAAAAATTTTTTAGATAGAAAGAGGCGATGGACTGTCGACAGTAAGAAGCTGTCAAGGTTTGGCAGTCCCCTCGTATTTTTACACAGAGTTCGTCTGGTACTTCGCGGGTATGACCGGGGCGATTATTTTCCTATACGGCACTTACCTGAGCGACTCGATATTCGGGGGACTGATAGCCTTCCTGTCGTTCCTGATCAACCACACAGAGTGCACGAGAGTCCAATGGACGCCGCCATTACGCGAGAGCTTCGCGTACCCCATTTTGTTGTGGCAGATGTACGCCGTTACTGTTGTCGTTGACAAATATCGGTACAAAAACGTCGATAAAAAATTTAACTGGCGATATATTTTCAAGGATTTTCCATTCTTGGTAGGTTAAAAAAATAATTATTTAGAAAGTTTTTGATTTGCTTCGGGGCACTTGACTTGATGATTTCAGTACATCTTCATTCCAACGTTACTGAGCCTAACCTGCTGGCAATTCTCCCAGTTTGTGATGATGACGCAAGTAGTAGCGTTACTAATCCTCCATTGGCTGAGAATCCTCCCCAAAATACTAATCCTGCAACTGACATCCGTGCACTTGCTATCAATTGTCGCCAGTGGGTTCTTCGGCAACCTGAGCTCGTTCTCCGTCTACGCGACCCTGGTGGTCGGAGTTCTGTATACCAACGACCTGCTAGTCCGCCTGGAGAACATCCTGAGCGCCAACACTTTAGTATTCCTCGAAATAGTGACGACCTTCGGGTTCACCTACCTTCAGCAGTTCATTCTGATAGTGGCCTTCGAGGACCACAGCCACATCTTCGACATCCTGAAGGCCAAACTCACCAACTACAAGAACTTCCATACCCTGCTGTACACCTGCTCAGCAGAGTTCGACTTCCTGCCCTACGAGAGCTACGAGGCCATTGTTCGTAGCTTTCTTCTGCCTTTTGCCATCCTGGCGGGAATCATGGCGCTGTATTATTGGTACCGGAACTTCAAAATTGCTGGGTGGCCAGATTGCATCGAGGCCAGTGTGGCTTATAACGCCTTGCAAACTGGAGCTTTTGTCCTGATGGCTGCGATGATCATGCGGCTCAAATTGTTTATGAACCCTCATCTGTGCCTGATTGCGGGGTTGGTGGTCAGCAGAAGGTACTTGGAGAAACTAGGACTTAGAAACGAGATTTTTAGAGACGTTTTTGTTCTTACGGTGATTGCGGGGTTGTGCTACAATGGATTCGTTGGAATTGAGAATGAGGGGAAATCTTATGGCGAGTTTAGTAATGTTGAGCAGGAGGAGCTTTTTGATTGGATCAAAGGAAATACACCCGAAGATGCGGTGTTTGCGGGGAAGATGTCACTGATGGCGAATCTTCTGCTGACCACCCGCAGGCCTGTTGTTAATAATCCTTTCTATGAAAGCAAGATCATGAGGTGAATCTTGATCCATTTTTTTAAGATTTTGTTCATGGTTGCTTACAAGGATTCTTTATTTCAGGGATCGTACCTTGAAAGTTTACGAAATTTATGGACGGAAAGACGCTGCTGCGGTTTATGAAACTTTGAGAAAGATGCAAGTTGACTATCTGGTCATTGACGAGGGATTATGCTATGGATTAGGCAATCCGTAAGTATTTTTTTGTTAAATAATTTTCTAATATGTTTCTATATAAGTTTTTTTTTTTTTTTTATGAAAAATGATAATATTAGGTAGTATGCGCCTTAATAAAGCCTAATATAGCCGTATATAATTTTTTTATCAAAATTAGTTTTAAAAAACTCCAACAGGTGGCGCATGGTCGGTAAATTTTCTCACTACTAGAGAGTTAATTTTTAGGAGTTAAGTTTTAGAATAAAAATTATTATTTGACTTTTTTAAAGTAGTTTTGAAAATCTCCAAAAGGTGGCGCATAGTCGGTAAATTTTCTCATTGCTAGAGTGTTATTTTTAAGGAGTTAAGTTTTGAAGTAAAAATTTTTTTTTTATTCTTTTGAATTAATTTAGAAAACCTCTAATAGGTGGCGCATGTTCGGTATATTTTCTCACTACTAAAGAATTAACCTTGAGGAATTTAGTTTTGAAAGAAAAATTATTTTTTTTAATTAATTTTGAAAACTTCTAATAGGTGGCGCATGGTCGGTAAATTTTCTCACTACTAGAGAGTTAACTTTGAGGAGTTAAGTTTTAAAGGAAAAATTATTTTTTGATTTAGTTTTGAAAACCTCCAATAGGTGGCGCATGGTCAGTAAATTTTCTCACTCCTAGAAAATTAACTTTGAGGAGATAAGTTTCAAAATAAAAATTATTTATTTGACTCTTCTAAAAAACTTATTTGTCATTAATTTTTTATTTAATTAATAATTCAATCTTTGTTTAACTCAACATAATAATTGACGGACTTATATGGTATAAAATTTATAAAAATAGAAAATTACTATTGAAATTTTACTACACTAGAAAAATGATTTAATTACAATTTTTTGATTATTATTTTAAATTTCAGTAAACCTGGGTGCAAATTAATAGACTTATGGGATGTAATGGACAATGGTCAAGCAAAAAGACTCGGTAAGCGTCCGCTGTGCCCGACTTTGTCCGAAAGAAACAGCCACCCTTTCAAAAGAGTCTTCGCAAACAACCACTACGTCGTTCTCAGGTTAGACTACTCGACGTACGTCGAATTTATGCCGAGTTCTCCGATGGTTCTGCAATCTGCGTGATGATTACCTGAATAACTATTTTATGTTTTTGAGTCTTGAGGCGCAGCTACTACCAAATGTTGATGTGAAATTATAAATAACGTTTGTGTAAATATATAAAGTTTATTATTAAGGTATCTTATGATTATATTTTCGCGACAAAAATAAAATGCTATATATACTTAAATAAAAATTATTTTATTTGAATTATGGAAAATTTTTATTCACTCCTAGAATTTTATTTTTAGAGAAAAAAAAAAGAGTAATTTTCGGGAATTTTTATGACCGGGAAAATAAATAAATATAATTATTTTTTATCCAATCTATTAAGTCTACATTCAACAATTTGTACATAAATTTTTTATTAAACAATTTTTTAATAGTTTAAAATTTCCTTCCAATTTTTTGCAGTCTAAAAGTGGCTATTCTACTTATGACGCAAGACTTATTTAATTCCGATAAAAAAAATTGCTAAAAAATACCAGCGAAAATTGCGAGAAAGCGTAACCGAATATTCATCTCAGAAAGACGATATAAGGTATAACTTTAGCTCGAGGAATATACTTACAAAAACTCAACACATAACGCTATCTATATCGACAGTCAATTCTCAGCTCTCAGTTAACTCCAAGAAATTTATTTCCGTGTAGAAAATGACTTTTCATCACGAAAATACATTCCTTGATACGAGTTAGCTTGAGTCTTACCCGCGGAATTTATATTTAGAAGCGGAATGAGGAAATTCTCACCGCGAGCCATTAACCAAATGCTTGGAATTATTAACCATTCACTATTTAATTTATTTAGATTAATTAACCCGCTCAAATTAAAATTAATCAAATTAATCTTTGATGTTTCCTAGGCTTTAATTTTTCAATTTTTAAAACACTTAAAATTTTATTTTAATTTAAACGTGTCTAAAGTCAATCATTTTGAGTTAATTTCAATCTTACTTCATTAATCACTCGACATTTCACGGTATCAAATGTCCATTTTATTGAGCTGGAACGTGAACCCGAATTACTTACGGCTGATCTGAAAGGTGAGAGTTAAGTTGCAATAGTGTAATGCATGCTTCAAATACTTTTATTATATGTTACACACGGTAATTCTATATGTTATTGCTCTAATAAATGAAAGTAGTTCTATTCAGTAAGTAATTTAATTATTTATTATTTTAGTGGACAGAAAAAAAATATCTTTGCTTAAAAATAATACTCTTGCCCATACAAAATATTTTGAGACATGCATTTCTTGATTTTTTTTTGTACCTCTAATTATTTAGCCAGAATTGGACGTAATAGTTAGATGTCACTTCTAATTAAAGTGATGACCATAACGTCTTCTTTAAAAAAAAAATGAAGTTTTTGTATCCTTAACTTGATCTGGAAGATATTTAATTAATCAGGAGTTTTTATTAAAAGTTAGTTTTTGGTTTTGCCGCTAGATGGCTGTGCCCTCTCGCTATTAGAAAAATTTAACTAGAGTATATATAAGCGTAGAATTTTCTTTTATCAGTAAAATATTTTATTGAAGAACTAATTAGCTATTAAACAACAAAATATTGTATTTAAAGAAAATCTTTATAGAAAAAAAAGATATATTGGGTGATATATAATGATATATAATATAAAAAGATATATAATGTCCAAGTTGGGAGCCTTAGGGGAGATAGTCTCCGGGACTTCCAAGTGGAAGAAGTTGAATTCCTTCACCTACGACTCTAAAACAGGCACCTTCCAGATGAAGGCGATACCCACCAGGAAGCAGCTGTATGATAATCTTGACTACAAGATCTTCACCATGGAAAGCAGGTTGGTGAACCTCGACTTGGTGAGGACTCCGATAGGGGAAGTAATTGTTGGAGTTTCTCTGAGATACAATGAAGATGACGATGCTGTCGAGCTCCAGATCTTGTCATGGCCGTTTGACTTCAAGACGGGAGAGTTGAAGGATCCAGTGGACTTGAAAGGGAGCTTATTAGAGATATTCGTGTTAAATCTCCATGATGATTCTTTGTTAATTTTTGGAGGTTGCTAAGAGCGACACTTTAAACAATTAATCTCAAGTTTAACTTTATAAAAATTATTAGTATTTTCAAGAAATTAGACTTTGGAACGTTGAACTAAATTTTTATAAAGATTATTTTGATTTTAAGTTTCGTTGATAAATTCTGACGTAGAAAGTTAAAAATAAATTATTAATGTTATTACTTTTGATTGAATAAAATTAATTACTTAAATGTAACTGAAATTTACTTTTTTAATGCTAATTGTAGAAATTTAAAAAAATATTGGTGTAATTTTTTTAGAATATTAAAGAGGCACGCAGTAGCCTATCGGATCCGGGTCTTGCTTACCAAAGCATTGGACCGGGTTCGAGCCCGGCGTAGACCAATTAATATTTTCAATATTTAAATGTATTATTCTGCTCAGCTCAAAAAAATAAAACGAAACCAATCACAAAAGTTTATCCCCTATTGTAGTCGCTTATGACCTTAGTAGTTTATGCAACTTTAAATAAATTAAAAAAAAAAATTAGGAAAACGGTTGACCCTAAAGGTCGTCCCTGCAACTTCTCTCTAATTCTATACTTAAGCGTTCAAAATTGCACTTATTACGTTTTTGAGCTTTTCGAGTTCAAAAATATAATTTTTTCGGTTTTTTTCGACAACGAAACTCACGAACAAATTAGCCGATTTTGACCGGACTGGCGGCGATCGACGTGGTTTTTTGATGTTAAAAGCTGATTAGTTTTTGAAATCAATCGGTAAAGCCGTTTAAAAGTTATTCCAAAAAAACTACATTTGAAAAAAATTTTTTTTGAGATTTCTCAAAACCTATCGGTTCGAATTGGTCCAAATTATATTCAAAATCTATGAAATCGGTCAAGCCGTTCAAAAGTTATTAGAGGTTTACATACAGCAGTACATATAGACATACGGACATTATCGCGGAAGCTTCCTAGGACCTCAAAACGTCAACATCCTTTGAAAACTCAATTTTTGAAAAACGGGTTGAAACCAATAACTTCCCAACTTTTGAAAATTTTCAATTTTCTTGGCGGGAAATTAAAAATGGTTTTCAAGACCAGCTTGGGATTCGAACCCACGCCTGGCCGGTTAGTTAGTTGGAGTGCTCTACTGGCCGTGCGCCTTTGACCGCTAACGTCGCCGCTTTGAAAATTTTTTATATTAAACTAAAAAGGTTTTGATAAGTTTTTTGGTTAAATACTTATTTTTTTTAATTTTAATTTTTATCTTTATTAAAAAAAAATAAAAAATACCCGGAGTTTTTTTCAATAATCTAAATAAAATCCGCAAATTGAATTTCAATTAAAAATCATCCAATTTTCCAAAATTTTTGGTATAAATTCAAGTTTCCAAAAGCTGCAACTTCTCGCTTAATATTCCTCGAGGATTTTTACACCCAAGACTGAAACTTGGTCCCAAATCCCAATAGAAGAATCAAATACCCAGACGAAGCCTTAAGAAATTTCTGCCCTCAAATAGAAACCTATCGTAATTTCCACACTCTTACAACTAATTTAATTACACACACACACACTCGAATTACACACAGCTTGTTAACATTCCCCCAGCTTTCTACGGGTTCGACACATTCTCCAGCGAGCTCACGCTTGCTTTACCACATAGTAAGCATTGGCTTTAGTGAGTACGAGCCGGGACCGTAAGAAGTACGTAGTAGTAAGTGGAGAGCAGTCCGTTGTTTTCAGTGTGGCTGCACTCTGCTGACCCAAATGAATCCTACCGCCCGTCAGTCCTCGTTCGGGCTTCTTCGTGCGAGTTCCTTTCTATTTTGACGTTTAATAATTTTTCAATATTTTCCATAAATAATTCATATTTTTCATTGTTTTAGTAAGAAAATAATAAGTGCGCAATTTTTTTTATTTCGGTTAAATTCACCTTGATTTCCCCGAAAATGTGAACTTTTGGGTTCCCGGTAAACTGGATGTTGAAGAACTAAAATATCGGAACATGTGTGCGGTTTAAATAAGATTAGTAGCAGCTGGGCTCGGTAGTAAGAGAAAATAAGTGCGTGACTTAAATATACTTGGATATTGTGAAGCTTTAAATATAATACACTGGTTTAATAATAATAATTATACTAATTGTTGAGGCCGATGTGTCGAACCAAGGAATTAAAAGTGTGATTTTTGCTTCAAGTGCGAAAGCAATACAATACACTGTTGAAAATTTTTATGGTAATTTTACAAATTGTTTAGGAATTGATAGGCAGAATTTTGAAAAGCGGTTCCCGCTTTTCAATCTTTCAAGCTCTTCGAGCTTGAAGAGTCAACAGTCATATCAAAAATACAATTATTTAGAAATTTTTGGCTATAACTCCTGAACGCGTCCAATTTTGATTTGCTTCGAGGCGTTCGACGCAATTTTTTAAGTACAAAAATTGTTTACAAGCTCTTGAGTCGATCGATTGAAGAATTTAAAAGTTATCTCAAAAAAACGAGTATTTAGAAATTTTTAAATGGCTAGAATTTTTGAACTTGTCGTTCGATTTTGACTTGCTTGGCGGCATTTGACTTAGTCTTTTAAGTCCAAAAAAGTGTCTCTGATGTCTGGAGTTGATTAGTCAAATATTTTGAAAGTTATTTAGAAAAAACTTAAAAAAAATTGTTTTTTTGGTTTTTATTTGTTTTTCATATCTTTTTCTCGGGCAAAGTACAATTTACTTTAAAATCAAATCAGATCGAAGTCTCAATGAACACTTTCGAACGTCGTGTCGCTCATCTCGATCGGTTGATTCGTTCTAAAGATATCCTACGACAAAATTTTATTTACATACATACACACCCACGCGGCCGGACTTCCAGCCGGGAAAAGTCGGATCGGCTTCCTAGGACCTCAAAACTCGGAGATCTGATGAAAACTCTTATTCTCAAAATCTTACCAAAATCACTTCCTACTTTTTAAAATTAGAGATACTTTTTTTTTATAAAACACTTGTAATTTTACAAAAATTTTCAACAGTGTAATAATTTGTTTTTAAATACTTTGTGCAAGTGCAGCTCAATGATCCGGTTGCTCAGGATACCTATCTGATAACAATTAGCTTTAATGAGAGCACGTGGGATTTTATAACGGATACAACGCGATGTCGCTGCGCTTCACGGTGTTAATTATCTACAAAAGACACTGACTTTACCAGTAAGTAATCATAATGCGTAATGAGTTGTCAGTTTGTATTTTGGGGGCTAGAAATCGGGGATCGGCGGGTCACCTGGTGTCCCACTTGTGATTTTGAACCAGTTATTTAGATTTTATGTTTTCTCCGGACGATTATGTTTTTCGATCGACTAGAACTAATTTATTCTAGTGACATGATTTCTCTTTCGAGATTAGGCTTAAGCTTACGCTTTACTTTGTTTATTTTCAGTTAAGTGGAAAATTGGAGGGAAATTTTTATGAGTTCAGTGTTTTTTTTTTTTAATTTGCATAGATTTATTTGCGATTTTTTATGGTTTTTACAAATAAGTGCGAATTTAGAAAGCATTGACCTGCTTTGATAATATTTATCACAATTTTTTAATAAAAATTATTAAACTTGATTATTTATAAAATTTATTAATTTAGAGAAAAATTTTTTTATCACTGTAATAGTTTTTTATTTGACGGAATTTTGTTAATTTAGAAGAAATAATTTATTAATTAAAAAATAAAAATAAACATTAATAATATCAATTAATTAATCAATAAATGAATAAATTTAATTAATTAATTAAATTTATTAATTATTAACTAAATTATTTTTTTTAATTTTTATTAAATATACATTTAAGTGTTCATTTTTTGGTTTTTTTTTTTTTTATACTTATAAATAAATAAAAAAATTCTATACAAAAAAAATTTGTGAATTAATATTTTAATTCATTCAAAAATCAAATTTTTTATTTCTTGGGTTTTTTTTTCACTTTTAACTTAATTTTTCTGTATTAAAAAGTTGAAAAAAAAAATAAAACAACTTTTATATTGAAATAATTGATTTTAAATATAAAATTAACTTATATGAATTAAAAAAAATTTTTTTTATCCCAAAATCTAATTTTATGAATGCTGTAACTAGTAAAATTTTCTAGAGCCGAAAATTGGCACCTATATCAAGTAAGCTTCCAAAAAAAATGAAAAAAAATTTTTTCAAGGTCGTAAAACAAAATTATAAGTTTTTTTGCATTTTTCTGACAAATGATAAATTTTATAAAAAAAAATTAAAAAATGTGTAATTATCTACGAGATTTATTCTTATACTTTTTTTTTTTTATATATAACTCACCATTTTTTAAATATTTCTAGAATCAAAAAAAAATTTTCTTAACTCAAAAAATAATTTTTTTTATGCGTATGAAAATAGTACCTTATAATAATAAATAAAATAGTTATCCTTGAACTGGAGTAGATTGCGTGGGCGGGTTTATTAAAACGACCTCCGACCGATTGTAATATATTACACATAATGTAATGTTTAAATCCAGCAATGTCGACGAATTTTTCCTGCTCTCTTCTAACATCAAGTGGTAATTCATGCCGTGTCTCATGTAACGTGTCAGTATTCCGTTTTCCGTGTCTCAATCAAGTACAACTTTATTCTAGTTTATTTCCAGATCCGTCTCCGCTACAAACGCGGTCATGAGAATTATTTGTAATTGTCCGTGTACATACAATTTATGTTTGTATTTACACTAACTTCATTCAAAAGATCTAAATTTAATTTAAAGAACTTCAAATAATAAAATGATTAAAATTTTTTAACTTGCTTTTTGAGGTGTGCAATTTAAAAATTTTTTTATTTTCAATTAACAGCAATAATTTAAATAAATTATTATTAAATATTGAATTAATTAATTAATTATATTATTGAAATATTTTTTAGTATAATGATAATAATTATGATAATGATAATGAATAATAAATAATGAAAAGTCAGTACGGTTTTTACGGCCGGTATTTATGATACAGTTACCTCAAGGCTCTGTGAACTATTGTAGCAAGTACGGAGAATAGTAACTAGATTTCTTTTTTATAGTGAGTTGCATTGTAATTATTAAACATGAGAATTATTTAATCGAATATATAGAGAGAGTAATTAATGCATGTTTTTTTAATTATTTTTATACCAGTAGGGTTGAGTTTGAATAGAGCTTTGATTTATTAACGATTTTCACGGAGAAAGTGACCAGTTAACGTTAATTGGTTATGTAAGTTAATTAATTAAGGAAATGGTCAAAGTTACTGGTAATTAAGTTTGTTTGATTTATGGAACGTTCGCAGAAGTTTAGCTTCCGAGTTAGTATTCGATTTATAGGAATTAATTTGTGTGGCTGATAGTGGAGATATTTTTTTTTTTTTTCGCAGATTGTTTAGTTTGTATGCTATAATAATGATTATGGTAGCTCTTGGGGGAAAAAGTCAATTTTTTAATTAATTAAAAGTTAATTTAGTGGGAAATTAAAATGGAAATAAAGAATAGTGTTTTTTTGGGTGAAAAAAATTTATTTTTTCGAAAATTGTTTTTGGACTGTATAGAGGAGTATTAAAAGATACTTTTAGGCTGAAAAAAAAAAATTTTTAAAAGATTTAGAACCATAATTATTGAAAATGATACATTAATCATCAAAAATAGTGTTTTTAATGGTATTTTTCGTTCAAAAAAATTATTTTTTTTTTTAATTTGATCATTGTTGAACATAGAGTAGCTTTTAAAGTAACTTTTGAGCTGAAAAAAACATTTTTAGAAGAATTAGAACCATAATTATTGAAAAATATACGTTAATCATGAAAAATAGTGTTTTTAATAGCATTTTTCGTTCAAAAAAATTTTTTTATTTTAATTTTGTTTTTGTCTAGCATAAAGTAGCTTTGAACGTAACTTTTGAGCTAAAAAAGAATTTTTTAGAAAAATTAGAACAATAATTACTAAAAAAACATACATTAATCATAAAAAGTAGTGTTTTTAATGGCATTTTTCGTATAAAAAAATTTTTTTTTCTTAATTTTGTTTTTGTCTAGCATTGAGTAGCTTTGAAAGTAACTTTTGAGCTGAAAAATAAATTTTTAGAAGAATTAGAACCATAATTACTAAAAAAACATACATTAATCATGAAAAATAGTGTTTTCAATGGCATTTTTCGTTCAAAAAAATTTTTTTATTTTAATTTTTGTCATTCTCCAGCATAGAGTTGCTTTAAGAGTAACTTTTTAGTTGAAAAATCTACTTTTAGAAGAATTAGAACCATAATTATCGAAAAAGACACATTAATCATGAAAAATAGTGTTTTTTATAGCATTTTTCGTTCAAAAAAATTTTTTATTTTTGTTTTGATTTTGTCTAGCATAAAGTAGCTTTGAAAGTAACTTTGGAGCTGAAAAATTAATTTTCAGAAGAATCAGAACTATAATTATCGAAAAAGATACATTAATCATGAAAAATAGTGTTTTCAATGGCATTTTTCGTCCAAAAAAATTTTTTTATTTTAATTTTTGTCATTCTCCAGTATAAAGTTGCTTTAAAAAAAACTTTTTAGTTGAAAAATACACTTTTAGAAGAATTAGAACCATAATTATCGAAAAAGCCACATTAATCATAGAAAATAGTGTTTTTAATGGCATTTTTCGTCCAAAAAAATTTTTTTATTTTAATTTTTGTCAGTTCCCAGCATAACGTAGCATCAACAGTAACTTCTGAGCCTAGACAAATTTTCTTAACAGAATTAGTACAATAATAATTGACAAAAAAAAATTGATCTTAAAAATACTATTTTTTTTCTTTAACTTATAACTTAGTAAATATTAAGTAACTTAAATATTATTTATGAATTAAAATATGATAGTTCATTACACTCCGAAGATCTTAAAACATTAAAGCCGTAAAAAAAACTGTTATTACTGTCTCAACCGCGATTACTTCAGAACCTTAATTCGTAATTCTTAATTAAAAAAAAAACCCACGTAGACTTAAAATCTTGAAAGGTCAATTACAAAGACAAAAAAAGCAAAAAAGTGATCGATCACAGCTAACAAAAAAGCCAACCATATATTTATGACACGTTTACCTACATCCAGCTCTCGCAATATGTCTTTGTAGCTGGTACAAAGCGAAGGTGCAGCCTGGTCCGTAACGATACTTAGCATTTACATTATGATTATCCTATTCTACACACTAATCTACCATGTACATGCATACATATGTATATAAATGTATATGGTACATAAATACTATAGCAGTGCGTTCCCACGCACGGCCCATCCTCTTTCAAGACGTTTACTCCATTGCAGCCTCCACTTATCAACCAACTTTACCTTGTATGTTATTATCCCGCAATAACAATAACAGTAATAGTAATAGCTAGAGCCACAGCCTAGTTCATAATAATCCTCATTGTCCACAAGCATGACAATAAAGATCGTGTCCTTTGTTCTCTGTTGGAGATCTAAGTGTGCCCTATGGCGCCCAACGTGAGATCAAAAAAGCGGGGATGGGTTAGGTTCAAATTTATTGAAAATAATTTTTTTTATTTCGAATTTAGAATTGTGTAATAGGTATTTGCTCGAAATAATTCCGGGAGCTCGGAAGTAAATAGGGATTGAAGAATTCGCGGCGATAAATTTGACTGGGTAGATGAGATGTCAGCGTGAGATAACCGGCAATACTTACGGGATATGCTTGGATAAATCCAATAACGGAGAACCAGTTGTTGTCCTGTCTTTCTACTGTACAGAGTGACCCACTTTGACCCAGGTCATTTGCCGCGAGAACGATTCGCGGGTAATGCGTAACGTGGGTTGGAATACTTTCTAGGATAATTGACCTCAGGTCGCCTTTTTTTAAACTGCTTATATGGCTTGAGGAATTCTTGTTAGAATTTTTTTCCAGGAAAATAGAAAAGTTTATTTCGTTGTAATTAAATTATTAAATTGTTTTAAAAGGAGGGAATTGTAATTTAAAAAAAAAAAAAAAAAAAAAAAAAAAAAAAGTGGGCCGGGGATTCGATCCCGGGTTTTTTGGGTGGAAGTAAAGCGTCAGACGCATCTGGCTATGCCAAAATTTTGACCTGCGAAATTTTGAAAAATAAATTCGATATTCGGGTTTATTGAGGGTTCCTTTAACGAGTTTTTCAAGATTTTAGGTGTTAATAGGTTTTTTCACACCCCAAAAAGCGGTTAAATTGTTTTAAAGCTATATTTCGGGTTAAAAATAAAACAGTTTGTTTATTTTTAGGAGAAAGTAACGAAAAACTGCGAAATTTAGAAAATAGTAGAGAAAGTTGATCGATATTGAGTGAGAAAAGATGATGTTACTTTTGATGGCCCAGATGTCTTTGTTTTCACAGGAGTAAGATAAATTAGTGATTTAATTATCGTACGCATACAAGGTCAGAAAATTTCTCGCTCACGGTTGAGCGGGATTGAAAGTTGCACAACTTGTAAACGCTACAAAGTAATACAACGCAGTCTAATGTGTATAACTAGTTAATATCTAAGGACAACCTTTCAAAATATCGAGTCATTGTTTATGTTTACGTTTCTTGTAAAAAAACTTAGAATGACTCAAAAATAAACCGGTTTTTAAATGATAATCATTTTATCTAGCATGTAATGCTTAGACACGTAATTCCAATTGTTTAAAACGGAACTCAAATCTCGAGGAGAACCGCTTGAGTCCCACAGAAAATGAGGAATGCTGTGCGTGATTACCTTGCGAGAAAGTCAGTCTTTAAAATTTCAAAATTGTGGGAAAGATGCTCATGCTATTATCATCGTTGTTTATAAATAACTTTTTACTTATTTAACAATGATATAAATTAAAAACTTTAAAAATTTTTTTAAAATGCCTTGTCCGGGATTCGAACCCGCGCCCTCGGACCTTTAAGCGATTTTTGTAACGCCGAAATCTCGGAAACTACTCATCCGATTTTGACACTGTTTAGATAACTTATATTCTTGTAGTTTCCTTTAAGTCTCTACAAACGCGCATGCAATTCTGACGACCCGGGGTAAGATGGTCACCTAAAAGAAATTTTTTTAATGAATAATTAGTGATATTTTTAATGTTCTCACGGCTTTTAAAAGAGTTTTCGTAGATTTTCAACGAAATTATACGGCTTTCTATGCGAAAATTATGAGTTAAAAAATGAAATTTAAACAGCAGTTTACATGCCGACTAGAAAGTTGCTCAACTAATAGCGAAAAGCCAGAGTTGCATCAAGGTATAAAAATATAATACAAGCCAGAAACACGATGAGAAACATTTAAATGTCTCTTATGACATTTATTGGTATATTAACTCTGCCACAACATCACCCTTCTACTTTTATCCACAAACCTGTCGTGACTAACATCAAAGTACATTCTCCAGGAAAATTTACTAAACATATACTAAAAATTCCATTGAAGATGTCTTCAAAAAAATTTTTCTAAAATTCTGCGTCTATCATAAAAAAAAACTTAAGAAAATGGTTGATTCTAAAGACCATCTCTGCAACTTCCGGCTCATTTCATTCTTAAGCGCTAAAAATTGCACTTACTAAGTTTTTGAGCTCTTGGAGCTCAAAAATATAATCTTTGTACCAATTTGAGCTCTCCGAGCTCAAAAATCTGGTAAGAATTAATGCAACACTATTTTTTTAATTTTCAAACCGCAATAACTTTTGAATGAATCCACCGTTTTTCACGTGGTTGGCGGCATTCAACGCAGTTTTTTCAGCCTCATGCAGAATCTTTAAGTTTGAATTGATCAAAATAGGAATTTCGGAGTAATTTCGAAAAAACACTTTTTTTTCGATTTTCTTTCGTTAACGATAACTCACAAACGAATCAACCAATTTTGACCGGGTTTAGTTTTGGTTTAGTTGGATTTAATTTGTTTAGTTTTTGCAACTAAGTGGTAAAGCCGTTTAAAAGTTAAGAGTTTTTTTGAAATTTCTCAAAATCTACTGGTCCGAATCCGCCCTAATTGTATTTAAAATCTAAGTTTGGCCAAGCCCTTTCGAATGACACCAACCGCAATGAAATCGGTTAAGACGTTCAAAAATTATAAGCAATTCACATACTTTCACACACACATACATACATACAGATATAGTAACAACATCGCAGGAATAGTCAGAGAAGCTTCCTGTGACCTTAAAACGTCGCGATCTGATGAAAACTTGATTTTTGTAAAACGGGGTAAAACCAATAATTTTCCAATTTTCAAAAATCTTTGATTTTCTTAGCAGGAAGTTAAAAATCTTTGATTTTCTTAGCGGGGAGTTAAAAACTATTTTGTATTACAGAAATGCGTAGCGAGGTGGGCGAATGGTTAGCAACTTGTGTCGGTTCTCCAATTTGCATACTGTTGTTATCCTGGTCACTGCTGATCTACCAAAACCAGCCGTCGTCCTTGAAGCGCAGGATCGATGTCCTCACAGTTGCCATTATCACACAGAGTTTGGCACATCAATTGGGGCTACTACTTTATGCCATACTAACACTTATACGTCCAGTTAATCACTTTGGAGGTAAGAATTTCTTCTTCTAAAATTTTCTGATAAGTTCAAGCAAAACCAAATCAAATCTAATAACCTAATCAACGTGTTACAGAAATATGCTCATCATTAGTCTGGCTGCTGAATTCCTCCAGCATATTGCAGCAACTGACTCTAACATCAATCGCGATTTTCGCGGCGATTTTCACCAAGGAAGACTCGAGCCTGACGAAGAACCACCTCAAGTACCACTTGGTCTCACTGACCGTGATCAGCGCTTGCATCGGATTCACCGGGATCCTCAACTTTGAGTCAGAAACTTGCGTGTTTCTGGCTCAAGAGGTTTCAGTCAAGTACGGGCTCTTCGTTAATGCACTGAAGATCCTTCTGCTGTTCGGCACAATATGCGGTCTGTGCATCACGATATTCAAGGACGCTTGTCAGTCCCCTAAGTCTGAGCTTCTGCAGTCGGTTTCTGACCTCTCAGACACTAGCTCCAAGAATTCTGGGTTTGATCATCAGCATCATTGGGATCCTTCTAATGGGTCTTTTACCAGTGGGTCTACTAATTCTAGAGCTTGCTTGAGGAAGAGGAAGCCCAGGGTAGATGAGAGTGGAAGCAAGTGTACTGTCTTTAGCATATTGTTCGTCTGCTATGTTTTCGATCATCTTCCTGTTTTGGTAAGTAAGAAAAGATAGAAAAATATTTTTGTCAAAATTTAAAAGGTTCTTATCAAAGCGTATCTCTTATCGTTAAGCCGAAATCCCAATTCTAAATATACATTTTAATTAAAGAAAATTTTATATTGAAGATTTTAAATAAAAAGTTTCAAATAATTAAAAGTTTAATTATATTTCAATGGTATAAGAATTTTTATTATGAAGTTTTTGTATCCTCTTGATCTGGAAGATATTTAATTAATTAGGAGTTTTTATTAGAAGTTAGTTTTTGGTTTTGCCGCTAGGTGGCTATGCCCTCTCGCTATTAGAAAAATTTTACCAGAGTATATATAAGCGTAGAATTTTCTTTTATCAGTAAAATATTTTATTGAAGAACTAATTAGCTATTAAGCAACAAAATATTGTATTTAAAAAAATTTTTATACAAAAAAAAGATATATTGGGTTAAGAACAATATTCTTAGAGAACATTTTGAGGAAGAAAATCTTGATTTAAGAAAATTCGATATTGAAGATTTTGATTCAAAAGTTTCAAATAATTCAGTAAAGCTTTATTATTTTTCAATAAATATTTTTAATTTTCCATTTAAACATAAAATATTTCGGACTAAGAAATAAAACCTCTCTTACACAAGAGCTATATTTAACTAACTCCAAAACAAAATAATTAAACTCTCGAAGATGTTCTTGGCTTTAGACAATCCGACAGCAGCGCCGCCTCAAGATGCGTAAAAAATGACACATTACTAATATATCAACAGATAGAGCGTGAGTTCGTTTACGCTGTGATTGCTAAGTGGTAGCACTCTTTCTTTCGTGCTTGGTCCGATCAGGGTTCGAGTCCGGTCTCGGGCGTATTTTATATTATTTCAAGTTTCTCAAAAAATAAATATTCTCAAGTCTCGAACATTGATGTTGTTGAGTCAAGTATTTACTTCTCAAGCTTAGAGAATAATTTCTTAAATTTCCAAGTCCTTAACGCTTCAATAAAAATGTTGGCTTAATTTAAAAATAAATTCTCCAATCAAAAGTTATTTTCTTAATTCGACTTTTTAAATCCTATTAATCCAAAAAAATTTCTTGAATTTGAAAAATTCAAAAGTCCACGACTCATAATGCTCATTTAATTATAAAATAATAAAATAAAATTTTTAGATCGTAGAACTCTTTGATGCTTCGCATCATGAATCGTGCAAAATAATATATCACAAGTATATAATAATTAAAATGAATATTAATAAAATTTAAATACAAAATTAAATTCAATAAACGTATTTCTGTTTTGAATTGTGTGAAGAATTTATTTAATTTATTATTCTCTATTTTATTTTTTTTATTTTATTGTCTCTTTCATTCGTTCTTTCTCTCTTAATATAAATCACTGAAAAATTTCTTGAATTAAGAAAAATAATTTTACCCTTTTTTATGTGATCTTTTCGGCCAATTAGGATAACATAAACCGAATTAGCGATCAGTGGTCAGAAAGTCGAGCGAGTTTTCTAAAAGGAAACAAATCAGTGGTCTTTTCTGCGAAAAAGGATCTTTTAATGAGGGAGTTGATAAATTGCACGTCCCTTTTTTATGACGGGTTTCGTCACCAGATCATTATATCGGGGGCGAATAATAGAGAGTGAAGAAATCTTCCTAATTGGATAACACTTTTCCTTTGTACGAAAACGGGTGGATTGCCACACGAAGCACGTACGCAAAAATCTAAAAGCAGTGATAATGCTAATAAAATAATTTTATTCCGACCTCGTGAACTCAAAAAGGCTAACCCAATCTACTGGTTACAGATCATGCATAGCGATCAATCTGTGTCAATACTTGAACACTCCTCCTATCCGCTGGACTGAACGTGGATTGAAATTGCATACGCGGGTTATCAGTCCTTGTTTATTTTTTTTTTTTTTATTACGGAACACAACTCTCTCGCGAAAAGACTCTAGTTTGATAAATTGGTTATTTTAATCGCGATGCTTGAGATTAGGTCACCGTTTCTCCAGGTTTCCAATCCTCGACGCAAGCTGAATTATGATTATGCTTGATAATCACTGTTCACTTCCTATTAGTTGGATTATGTGGAGGTTTAATAAAAGCTATTGCTGGAAATTTTTTATTTAATACAAATTTGCAGAGCAATAGATTTTTATTTGATTAAAACAAGTTTGAAATGCAAATTTAGTTACAAATACTTCAATTAATTTATTTCAGGTTTGACTTTGAAAATATTAATAATATTTTTTAAGAAATTAGACTTTGGAACATTGAACCAAATTTTCATCTCTAGATACATAATTAAGAAATTATCTTTTATCTTGTGGAATATTGACATTTTTAAAGATATAAACTCATCCCTATGTTACACTCATCGAGACCTTTCATTTGAGTACCCACATCAATTTTTCATATATTTATATATATTATTTATATGTATATATGAAATATATATCAAAAATGCATGTGGGTACTCAAATAAAAGCTTTTGATGAGTGTAACATCCGGATGAGCTTATATCTTTAAAAACGTGAATGTTTAAGAAAGTACAGGGCATTTTAACAAATATCTTGTGAAATATTGACATTTTTAAAGATATAAACTCATCCTGATGTTACACTCATCAAGACCTTTCATTTGAATACCCACATCAATTTTTCATATATTTTTATATATTTTTTTATATTTATATATATGTATATATGAAAAATATATAAAAATGCATGTGGGTACTCAAATGAAAGCTCTTGATAAGTGTAACATC
>CAJNRD030001120.1:1835653-1861379 GCA_905319865.3 Cotesia congregata | reverse complement strand
AATACTGCTATTTTCATTATTATTATTATTATTATTATTATTATTATTATTATAATTTAATGCGTGTGAGTAATTAAAATAATAATTATTTTGATAGTTTCACAGAACGTAAGTGAAATAAAGCGTTGTAATAAAAATATTAAAACATTGTAAATAAATACACACACATTATACAAGATAGAACAAACATTCACTTTGCCGTAAGCTTAAACCATGAGCTGATGGTGTATTAGCGTAAGATTAATCGTTCTTGCTATGAGTGAAATTATGCCGGTGAAAATTTACCTACTTTTAAAACAGTCATAAGATAAATAGAAAATTCTTATTATATTACAATCTTTATCGTTAAAATTTTAAAAAAATATTTACGCAGGTTAAATAAATAAAAAAATAATATTTAATCGAGTTTGACATAAAAATTGACTCTTTAAAATAAATTTAAAGAGTCAAAAAAAAAATTTAGAAATGAAAATTGAATAAGTGAGCATGTAAATACTCTAATAGATTTAACATGTGTTGACTTGTTAAACATTAATTATTGTCCCAAACTTATGCAATTGACTGTCGTATTTGTACCGTCAAATGAGGACAACAATAATTATAATAATAAATAATTATAATAGTAATAAAAATAACAAGAGGGAGCGCGTTATGATTAACAACGGGAATAATAACAATAGCACTTGTCACAAGATATGAATAGAAAGGTACTCGAGCATGCGAGTGAAACGTTAAAATTTCTCCTCTTATTATATTATATATATTATTTCAAAATTTTCAATTACTGCTCTAAACACATAAATAATTAACATTAACTCTTAAAACTTGAACTTTTGTAATTTATAATAATAACACTAATACTTAAAAATTACCATTAATAATTATAATTATTTTAAAATATGTTATTGTGACTTTCACTGACTCGGAAATTCTGAATCTTGCTAATTATTTAATTGAGTTATTTATTTACTGTTGTTACTTGCTTTAAATGAATTTTAATAGTTTCTTGGTGCAGATTTTTTTGATAACGCAAAGTATAATTGCAAAATATTTTTAATATTTGAGTGAATTTCCGGATGTCACACCCAGAGTTCAACCAACCTAGAATCCGGCATGTGCAGTCGTTTGAAAATCCTCAATACAATTATGAACTCTATTATTAAATAACTTTTAAATTTTAATGGTTTCGTGAATTTATTTTGACGCAATTACGATTTTTTTTAGGAAGTAGAATTTTTTTTGGAGCTTTCAATAAATTTTAATTATTGTTAATTAAAAATTATTATTATTATTATTATTCAACCTTTAAAATTTTAATAATAATAATAATAATAATGAATTGAAAAAATTTGTAATATTAACAATAACTTATTATTATTATTTCGCTTATTTTTAAGGCTAATAATAATAATTTGTTATTTAGTGATTGTAATAGCCTACGTGAAACAAATAAATAAAATAAAGACCATATATTCTATATAAAATATAAAATGCAATATATATTAAATAAGATAACGATATATATTATAACAATACACGAACTCCTGAAAGCGCGACCGTTTGTTTTCACCGAATCACGTAAAATCGAAAGTTTTATACGACGTAAGACTCATATATCTAACTATTTTGATGAGCAAATAAATATACATTTGTTTATTTCTTTTTCTAATTAACAGTTCTATTTTTATTTCAAAAGAAATAGAAACAAGGCTTATATACTGTTTAAGTTAAATGGAAAAGAATTACAATTATTTTATGAAAAAATGTATATAAATAATTTTGATCTCAAAAAATACAAAGAATAAAAGTTAAAATATTTTTTTCTGAATTTTCAGGTGATTTCAATAAGGCCTGAGTTACTAAACGGCTTTTGCACTCCTCAAAACATCGCAATATGGCTGCCGTTGATAAAAGACACATTACTGCCAGTATTTCTCGCGATATTCGACAAAATGTTCTGCCGATACGTCGCTAAAGTTTACACCAAGCAAGATAATATGCGAAAATTAGCTCACTGTGAGTAATAAACCTAAAACTTTTATTTTAATATTATTAGAGGTTATCTATACTGTTGTTGTTGGTGTTGTTGTTGTTGCGCGCGCAACTTTCCGCATGGGAAAATATACATGCGGTATCCACGGATGTGACATATAAAATCTAAACTTGCAAAAAATTCATTTTAAAGACATTGATCTTTAATGAAAGCAAAAAATTTTTTAGACAAATAAAATTTACTTAAATCAAAAACAAATTTCTTGACTCAAGAATTTTTCATGACAAAAAATTTCTTTAAAATAATTTTCTTGGTGCAAGATTTTTACTAAAATCTTTTTTATTTAGATATGAGGCGACTTAAAAATTACAATATATTTTTTTTTAAATAAAGAAATGTCTAATTTGGATCTTTTGCATATTTTTCTATGCGAGTTGTTGTAAGACCCTATAGCATATGACCAGTCAGTAAGATACTATAGTATAGTATAATAAAGGATTCTATAGTCAGTTGCGCGCGCAACAAGAGTGGGGATAGCCTTGATAGCCTCAGCCGGATTACGCGCGCGCAGAAAAAAATTTTGTTAAGATAATCTAAGATATGTTGTGGTAACAAATGAATTTGATAACATAGGGATAACAAATTATATGTTAAAATAATAAAATTTAGGTTATAACAAGTTATTCCGTCTTCTGTTATTTCAATAAAACCGTTTTTATGCGCGCGCACAATAAGAGTGGGGATAGCTTCAACTAATCCCAATAAATACCTAGAAAATATTTCATAAAATTCTGTCCTAAGGTGGCGTAGATGGTAAATTTCGTCATTTTGAACAAGACGCTGAGTACAAATTACAACTTAACCTAAACCATGGTTTGAAATTCCCGCTTACCAATGGCAGCCTTTACGGCAGGCTTCATAATCATCAAAACCGAGGTACCAATCAATAATTCATCAACTTTTGAGGTTACATTGCACAAGAAATTGCAGGATACTAATTAAAAAAATTAACTTGCATTTTTCAGCACGAACTGGAACAATAACAATGGGCATCCAGCACTACCCGCGCGCCCAATCCTTAACAGACGACACCTACGGTTCACTGCCTGCGGAACTGACGTCGTTCACGAGTTCCACATTCGAGCCTCGTCAGCACAAAGACTCGAAGACCAACTCAATTGACACCCAGTCGACGCAACGACTGATAAAAATGAACGAGAACTTTGAATTTGGAACCAAAAGGAAGATCGGCAGCACCGATGTCTTTGGGCAGAACATGGAGAACCTGGTCCAGCTGGAAGACCCCAAAAGGAAGCAGTTCGCCAGGAGTCTTGATGAAATCCGCGAGGAGGTTCCTAAGAAGGACAAGGACCTCAAGATTCAGACCAGGAAGGACGAGCAGGAATTCACCCGGAATCTGGTGAGACGCAATCAAAGTTTTGATCAGTCAAAGTACCTGCGCGTGGGTCTGGATTCGAGGACTTATGACATCAAGGACCTCATTCGGAAGGACAGGCAGATGGATCTTATGAGGAAGGACTATGAAGAGGACGGGTTTGATAGTTCTGATGACGGAAGCTGCGATTTTGATAACGAGAACTTTGATGACACTCTTAGTTCATGTAAAAGTCGCAGTAGGAGCTGCTGTTCGGTTACTACTGTGGCTAATGATGACTTTGAGTTCTTTCAAAGGAAAGGGACCAAGGTAAGATTCTAACAGGTTGATTTTTTAGCTCTTCGAGCTAAAAAATCCCACAGTTGTAACAAAAATACGATTATTTAGAAATTTTTGGCTATAACTCCTGAACGCGTCCAATTTTGATTTGCTTCGGGGTGTTCGACGCAATTTTTTAAGTACAAAAATTATTCATAAGCTCTTGAGTCGATCGATCGAAGAATTCAAAAGTTATCTCAAAAAAACGGGTATTTAGAAATTTTTGAATGGCTATAATTTTTGAACTTGTTCGAATTTGACTTGCTTGGCGGCATTTGACTTAGTCTTTTAAGTCCAAAAAAGTGTCTCTGATGTCTGGAGTTGATTAGTCAAATATTATGAAAGTTATTTAGAAAAAACTTAAAAAAAATTGTTTTTTGGTTTTTATTTGTTTTCCATATCTTCTTCTCGGGCACAGCTTCCTGTGACCTTAAAACGTCGAGATCTGATGAAAACTCGATTTTTGCAAAACGGGGTAAAACCAATAACTTCCTGATTTTTGAAAATCTCTGATTTTCTTAGCGGGAAGTTAAAAAATTATTATTCAGAAATTTTTGACTATAACTTTTGAACGCGTCGGTCAATTTTGATTTGCTTTGGGGCGTTCGACGCAATTTTTTAAGTACAAAAATTGTTTATAAGCTCTTGAGTCGATCGATCGAAGAATTTAAAAGTTATCTCAAAAAAACGAGTATTTAGAAATTTTTAAATGGCTAGAATTTTTGAACTTGTCGTTCGATTTTGACTTGCTTGGCGGCATTCGACTTAGTCTTTTAAGTCCAAAAAAGTGTCTCTGATGTCTGGAGTTGATTAGTCAAATATTTTGAAAGTTATTTAGAAAAAACTTAAAAAAAATTGTTTTTTTGGTTTTTATTTGTTTTTCATATCTTTTTCTCGGGCAAAGTACGATTTACTTTAAAATCAAATCAGATCGAAGTCTCAATGAATACTTTCGAACGCCGTGTCGCTCATCTCGATCGGTTGATTCGTTCTAAAGATATTCTACGACAAAATTTTATTTATATACATACACACACACACGGCCGGACGTCCAGCCGGGAAAAGTCGGAACTACTTCCTAGGACCTCAAAACTTGGAAATCTGATTAAAACTCTTATTCTCAAAATCTTACCAAAATAACTTCCTACTTTTTAAAATTCTCTTTTGCTTTCACTATAATTTATTTAATTAAAAACTTAAGTAGAAATTCTATAAAATTTTCTAAAAGATTAATTTATAATTTTATTTTCAGACCGAAATTTTCTCACCGAAAAAATTACCCGACAAAATTAACATGAGATCATTCACACCAAAGATCATCGACGACACCTGGATCATCGAGAACACCGCATCTATTAACAAAGTGAACCCTCTTGCGAATAATAATAATAATAAGCACAATCTTAATATTAGTAATAGTAATAATAAAAATTCGTCGAATAAAAAGAGCGTAAAACTTATCGTAAACACGAAACCGACGATCCAGTCGTACCATTTAAAGAAAATCTCCCCCGGTTACTCAATGAACGACTTGGACAAGCTCTTCCCCGAGGAGAAGTCCCAAGAAAAGCTCGGCAATGCTAGTCTCAAAGGCACCCTCAAAAGGTCCGAGATTCACCATGATAGCGTGAGCGACGCTACTCTTAGACACATCGGGGGCTCCGCGCCGGATTTCAAGAAGATTTTCCTCGAATGCGTTTGATTTTTAATTATGTTTATGATAATGAATAAATTAATGGTATTACTAATTAATATAGTGAGTAATTAACTTAGCGATTGTGTTCAATGATGTAATATATATTTTTTTAACTATTTTATTAACCCGTGTTTTTATTATTGAGTAATTAATTATTAAATGTATATAATTATTGTAAATTTGTATCTTATTTAATAAATTGATTAATGTTGATCTAGTGGTTTTTATTTTATTATGATTTAATCTTTAATCAAAAAAAAAAAAAAAAAAAAGAAATAGTGAGGCTATATACTTTACTTCAAAACTTATAAAGAAAAATTTTCAAAATAATTTAAATATTTTAAAATAAGTATGCAATAATATTTTGCAATTGATTTCTTTAATACCACAAAATAGCATACAGTAAGATTTGATTTAAAACACTAATTAATTCACACGCTTTACACATTAAATCTTGTAAACTCGAAGTCATTTCAATAAAATGTAACACATCAATTACATTTCAATTAAAAATAATTTTATGGTCAACTTTTGAGTAAAAGAAAATCTCTCGGGAGAAGAAAACTGTTAATTCTGTGTAAAAATTATAAAATTACACGGTAAAGACAAAAATACTCACAGATCAATCACAATAATCGATAATAAAATTGAATAAAACTCATCTGCTGATAAAATAGTTGACTTTTCCTTTATTTGAATCACTCGCGAGTGTTTGACAGAACAATACAACCAGGGGATAAAATAATCCGTGGTTGTGCTCTCAATCTTTCAATAAACTGTCGTCGCTCCTTTTCCCGTCTTTGATGTTTAGAGTGATAGTGGTGAACAATAAGCTCAATTCCAAAAATGACCAAACCCTACAGCAATGAAGCCACAAACACAATGAAATGAAACACCAAGTTATCGAAGTCGATCCGTTCGTAGTTTTCAGCTTCTTTGATTTTCTCCATCTTCTCTATCTTTTTCCGTAAGTTTTCCGTTATTTCTTCATCGTGATGGTAAGTTAATCCTGTTTCCACCGGTATCGAACGGAGTTTCCTTCCTATCAATTTTTTCCTTCAGCGCCCAATTCTTCTTAGTCCAATACACAAAATATTTCTTGAACGTGATTTCTTTTGATACATAGAGATTTTTGAGGTTCAAAAGGTTTAGTAGTTGTTCGGTAGTTTTGCTGATGCAAGCAATACTTGAATTTCGTTGGGCTTCTATCGTACATTTATCGATCCCAGCATGAGAAGATAGATGTAAGTATTTCTGGTCCTCTTCGGTCACCCACAATTTTGCATTAATCATATCTTTTCTCAATATCCCATCGTAAAACACATGATACTTGTTGTCGAATAAGTCCTTTAGGGTTTCGACATTGCGTCTCGCAGGTTGTGATAGAATGGCCGAAATTTCTCCTTGGAATTCAGGCATCACCACAAAAATGAATAAAAATCCGAAGAAATAAATGATCCTCATTGAGAGACGTCCCATTGGCGATATTATCCCCATGCTCAGTGACATGCTTACAATGTCCATGATTCCTTCGCTCACGTTATATTTATTGTTCACGATTATGATTACTGCAATTAAGAACAAAACAAAGAGTGTGATGAATATGAACTGATGATTTATTTCGATTTCAGTGAATGCCCTTAAATAATCTGTTTTCATTGTCAGAATTGAATATTGTGATTCATGATAATGTGTCACAAAATTAGTTAATTTAAAATTTGTATCAGCTAATTGGTTCCTAACGTTTCTCGCATCATAGTGACTATTGAAAAGTTTTTCATCATAACCGTATTTAAATTCTTTTGAATCTAGCTCGTTTTCGAGGATTTGAATTGATACTGTTACTTTCATATAATCAGGTAATTAATTCAAATTGTTGTCTTTGTGCTTTTTAATATATTCCATGTACTCAATAATGTTCTTCTGATTGTACTCAACAGATAAATTTTTTTCAATGATAGGGACCATTAATTTTATTTCATGGCCACCTAATTGCTGCGTTTTATCAAAATAAATATTTTTATAGTTGCTCTTCAAATCTGTAAATCAAATTAGAGAAACAATTTAGCTTATACAATTGCGTCGTAATTGATATTATTAAACTTGAGGATTAATTACCTTTCGGATATTGCAGACTATATAGTGCCGACTTTGTTTTGCTATTGCTTTTGGCATTTGCAATTATAACTTGATTCCAAGGTGGCGGAGCGTATTGTGTGAAAGGGTTCCGAGTGTAGACCATAGTTGAATCTTTGTTGTCATCATAACCCACATAGTATGATACCAATATATCGAGACTTCCAAGGAAAGCAAGAACCATAGAAGCGTTTTCATCATGCGTCCCTTCAGAAATGTCAAGAATGAAAATTGGCGACTTTATATTCCAGATTGTTGAGCCCATGAATCCAAAGATAAGTGGTACCAGTTTCTGCATAGATTCAAATCTGAGGATGTACGTAGGATAGCTGAGAAGATATCCTTCGATTTGTTTCCGTCTGAGATCATGATTTATGATGACAATCAGCGGACTTCCATTATCAATACTCCTGCTTGCCACTTGGTCATCAACCAAGTCAGAAAATATTATCAGTGGGTTAGAATTATTTGCAAAATCTCTATCAATCAATTCCATCTGCAAGAAAAATAAGTGATTGTAACAACGATTAACGATTATTTAAATTTAAAAAAAAAGTTTGGTCACGCTTGAGCTCAAGGCGTGCAAAATAATCAACTTACCGTATGATTGATAAGGTGTGATTTGATTTCTGAACTGTTAATGCTGCTTCCATTTGAAAAGTGACCAGTAAATACGCAACAGCAGCATAAAATGATTTTAATCAGTTGCATCGTTAATCTGTTGATGATTAATTTAGAAAATGAGTCCTGCAGAATTAAAGATCAGAAATGTTTTGAGACTCTAAAGGTTTTTGAAGTATTTGAAAAGTAACGACGATTCGTCTGACGAGCTAGCGACTGAGCAGTTTGAAGTTAAGTTGCCGACTAAATGCTTCGCAAAATGTATGACTTTGTTTTGAATTGTTGTCCATGACAACTGCAGCTTACAATGTGGTTAAACATCGTTAAAGTCAGTGCGGAGCTTCCTGGAAAGGACACGTCAACTAGGCCAGCCATTATTTGGTTCTAGAAAAAGGTAGTTTTATTGCTTCCATAAAACAGACCAGGGCCTCTATTAGAACTCCTAGTGCTGTATCGACCGAAAGTTCCTTGGGAGCTGTGCTCTAGCTCTTTCGTTCCTCTAATCTTCCATCGATAAGCAAATAATATCATACATTACAAACTTGACCGCCAGGTATTTTCATTTAGTGCAACCAACGAATCGATTTATTGTGAACAGGTGAAGAAATAAATTATGAGGTCCAGATACATTACCTTAAAAAATATTAAACAATTCTTTTGTCGGGTATATTTAAATGTTTATTTTTTTCTTTATATATTTTCATGAAAATCATAAATCTTAAAATTGCTTAGAGTCTAATTTTTAACAAAAAATTATTATTCAACTGTAAAAACATTTTTTTTCATCATCGCATACTAACCTTACCTTGAAAAAATTTTTTAAACCGCTATTAATTTTTTAACGCTTTTTAGATTAAAATTTATCGTTTCACTAGACAGTTATCAGAAAATTTTCATTGATTTTTTTTTTTGAAATAATTTTCCAACAAAAATTACCATTTTTTTTAATTTTTGATTAATTGAATTTTTTATTTACGCTTCATAATAATTTTCTGTCCTATTTTTATTATCTAAAAAATTTTTTTTCTAATTTTATAAAATGTTACCAAAAAAATGTATCAAGCTAAGTAAAATTTAATAAAAAATAATTAAAATAAATTTTTAAATAAAAAATTGAAAAATCAATTATCACAATTTCATACAAGAATTGATGACTCTTAAAAGTGAGAAATCTGAACGAACAATTCGTTGTTTGCTTCGCAATAATGATAACCGCAGAATTGCAGGCCATTTTGCAAAACGTATAAAAACTACTCGCGAATAAATATTCAACAGTTAAAAAATTTTACTTAGTTCGGAATAAATAAATAAAATTAAAAAAACAAAAATGAAGAAATCGGGAATAACTTGGTTACTTTTTTTAATAGTAATTACGATGGCGATTTTTGGTTCCGCTGAATCGAAGCCATGGTAAGTTTTTCATTTTTTATCGGCAATTTTTTTTCTCTTGAAGAGTAATTTTTTTTAAAAGAAAGTTAATAATTCTTTTGATTAATAAATAATAATTTAGCCTTGAATTCGAAGCTGATGATGGTGCAGAAAGCTCGAACATAGAATTAGTTCCGAACAGCTTAGAATCTTCAACACGGAGGTATTTATAATGACATATATTTCAAAGTGTAAAAAAAAAATTAAGAAATGCATTAAATGTTATTCTAAACTGAAGAAAAATATATAATTATTCTTTTGGTGTTAAAAATTTTTCAGCAAACGTTCGGCTGGGTTAGATATGGGAATGGGTCGAGGTTATATTTCTGTATTAGATGCAAAAAGTGGAATTGCAGAAGAAGCAGCCAATAATCCATATGGCCCGGGTAAAAAACGTTAAAATTAATATTGTAGAGAGGAAAAAGTATATTGATAAAAAAAATATAAAATTTTATCACTATAATCTTATAATATTTATTTAAAAAATTATGAATATCTAAAAACTAACTTTAGATTCTCTTAATCATTACAAAGTTACATAAAAAATAATAGCTCATAAAATATTTACAAAAGTAAAAAAATATGAGACAAAATATCAGTCTGTATAAAAAATTGATTCATTAGACAAACATTCTTTAAATTCTTCCTATCATACAAACAAGGCACTAATTATTGTTAAGAAACATTCTTAAAATTTATTTTCATCCACATCTACAATTCTCGATTAATTTTTTCTGCAATATCCGCCCCCTCTTGCGTTGAGAAAATTAACTCAAGTGACCATAACCATGGTCTACTAAAACAATTGATAACTCCGAATATCACAGTGAAACCCCCTGATAGCCAATTTGGTCTTAAATCTTGAAAAAGAAATCAATTGACGCTATCTTGTTGATCAAATTGTAATTAAGAACTTCCTATCAAATTGACAACAAGCTTCTTAATAAATTTATGCTAAATTGCCGTTGATCTGCGACCGAATTCGTCCATCAACTTTGTTAAGAATTGGAAAAGCAGTTGTTGGTCTGCAATTTGACGTCAAGATTTAATTCTGCAAGTTCTTACTATAAAGTTGCAGTAAAAAAATTGATGGTAACTTCCATTACAATTCTAACCGTAGATTTTCATCAAATTCCCTGATAGCCAGAGTTTCAGACCAACAAAGTGATGGTGTCAGATAATTACCACCGGTTCCACGACAAAATCTCCCCGACAAAATACGCTTCAAAATCTCGTTGTGCCCTTTTATCATGATTTTTTGTGTATATTTACACGAAAAATACCATCACAACTGTCAGAAATAATAATATTATTATTTAAAATTAGATTTTGTCGGGGAGATTTTTTCCGGGGAGATTTTGTCGTGTCACCATTACCACCAACTTAGTGATAACTTGCGGTCAAGTTCCGAATTTTTAACTGTTGGCATCAAATTGGCTACAAATTTCTGAGAATAAGAAGACCAATTTACTGCTGCAATATGTCGACGAATTTCTTGAGAAACTTGTCGTCAATTTGATGTGAAAAAGTTTCAAAAGCAGTTTTTGTTAACAACTTAACACTAACCCAGTTCATTTTCAAGACTTGCTGGCTATCAGGGTGGATGTTCTAGCAAAAAATTGAGACTATCAGAGTAACTTGTCACCAATCCTGATAGCCACCTCATACTATAACTTTTAGATAACCTAGTGCCGCAAATTATAGATAGACGAAAAGTAGGTTGGCAATAAGTGTTAATCTACAAGTTATGGTCAACTTTACTTCAACGAGTTGTATTGAAACAATTGTTATTAAGTTGCCGAAATTTTCTATTCAAGTTTATAAATAACTTGTTTTTAAATATCGGCACTATCTTATTGTCAAATTGCATATAAGGATGGGCATTCGTAAACTCGAGGTTAGGTTAACTTAACGATAACTTGTCGCTAACGTTATCTACAAGAACTTATAGTATAACCCTGATAGCCGAGCCACCTTAACTTATTTATTCAAATCTACTGCCGAAATTTGTAGCCAACTTGATGAAAAAAGTTGCAAACCAAACGTTTTTACTTAAGTTTTCTACAAGTTACACTGCAATTTGACGTCAAGATTGTCGGTAAGTTTAATTTCTATCTAACTACCTAAGTTGCGGCGACATCTGTGTAGCTTTAGAGCTACTATTCCTACTATTAATAATCTCATCAATGCTCTGCTTCAATTCCTCCATTTCAAGGACATCAAGTGGAAGGGACGTCTGAGTCGCCATTTCGCGTGCAGTTCCCTGAGTATCTGATTGAATACTCCTCGTAATTTCCGGACTGGAGTCAGAATCACTTCCATTAGAATTCTTAAGTACATCTTTATCTTCCTTCTCCTTATGCTTCTTAGCTTCAAATTTATCCAACTCTTGGGAAAAGTGTTTGGTGGCAACTTCATTCTGAATACAAAACTTGCTCTTTTCTGCCTCTCTTCCCTTCCCACTTCTACTGCTTCTGCTCCTTTCGCAATCCTCTTCACAATTCAGCATCTTGGTCTCTTCATCAGGTTCACTGTCTTCGGTCTCGCTATCACGCTCGTCTTTATCATCAGCCTTGCTCTTGCTCTCCAGAGTTTTAGATTTGTCAACACTGGAGTTGTCGCTCTCGCTTTGGTCCCCGAAAAATAGCGGCAGCAGAATCTGGGCGTTCTTGTTGTACAGAACCTTAGAGTTAGTAATACTGTCGTCCAGGTCAGCCATAGCAGAGCGTCTCTTCATATTCGGAATCTGTGAAGATCCATAAGCCGCTAACGCGGATAAAATTTGGGCATGGTGGCTTTCCTGAGAAGTGGTGCTGCCGCGACGGAACAACGGCCCGACTCTAGAACTAGACTTGGTGAACTTCTTCTGCTTGCTCCGCTTGGTTCTTGGCACGGAGGAGCCTCTCTTGCGGCAAGCCTTGACTTCCGCAATTTGGACCGAAATTTGCGAGTCCAAAGAATTCCGGCGAGAGTGAACGGAAACTCTTTGCACGCTGTAGCTCACTTCGGAGTCTACTGAGTTTCTGCGGTAGCTAGACATGGAACCACCATTACCGACTATCAATGCGTCTCTTCGTGTGACAAACTTCGGTAAAGCTGCGGCCCAGGTCGAGCTGAAGTCTTGTGAAGCCACTGAGTTTAGGTCGAAGTTTAGTCCTACGGGATCGTGAGAATTGTGGAAGCTTATTGAAAAACGTCCGGAGGTGTTGAAGGTTTTGCGCTTTGCAAAGGCTTGAGCTATCACTTTGTGCTTCTTTAATTTCACTGGCTCGTCTGGGTCAGGGTTGAACCTTCTAAAAAGTGAAAAATGGTAAAGATCTAAATTTGAAGGAAATTGGTTGATGAAAAAAATTACTTACCGTCGGAAGAACCTCTTCCAAGTTTCGAATGTTGAACTGTTCCAGACCCAGAGAGACATCAGAATACCAGCAACAAAAGGTGCTAGCAAGTGTAGCTGAAGTTTAGTAACACTAGGTCGGGATGATATCTTGCAGTTCGAGCCTTCGTCATATTTGGTTGTGATTGCGCATCTTTCAAATGATTTTTTTTATTTAATAAATTGTTTTAATATTTGTCCCAAGAAATTTATTGCTTTTCTTGTAGTAGTCTTGGTTCAAGAATTTTTGTCTTGAGTCAAGCTAAGCTTTCTAAATTACAAAAAAAAAAAAAAATACTTACATGATATAATCACGAAAACTTTGACGCCATTGATAAGAATTGTAGAATTCGTAAATATGGCAGTACATTGTGATAATTACAACGAAGAATGTTAGCAATGAAAAGAAAACCATTCTGAAAGAAATATCACGGATTTTGGCATAAGCTCGTTCTGATACAAGATTTTGGCTTTGTATTTTCAAACTGATTAGTTTTATAAGGCCTGCAAGAAAAGATTTGCTTCTTTAGTAAGAATTTGAATGTCACATAAATATCTTAGACCACTTTAGAAAATTTTTTTACGGATGGAAATTATTGCAATTGAAACTAACCTCTAGATAAAAAGTATCCACCAATTATAATTCCGACCATAATCGGACCCAGAACAAATATGCTTCGAGCAATGGGATTAGTGTACCCAACAAAGCAAATTCCTGTGACACTGTTGCCATCTACTTCTGCGCGAGTGATCACCGTCAGAGTGAGGAATAATGGAACAGACCAGGCGAACATGTGGAAGTAAGTGCTTTTCTTTGTAACCTTTTCCTGAATTGAGCCGTTTGTAACCTTGAACCTTATGTACCAAGCGTAGGAAAATATTACGAACCACACCATTATTGCCATTGATGAGTAGTAGATCAAGACGAAGACTATCACGCATAACCAGGTGTCGCCACTAGAAGGAAATTAACCAAATATGAAGAGATAAATATAGGAAAGGGTGGATACAAAAATTTTTTTGATACTTAACTCAAAATTGTTTGAATTACTAAAGCCAAAAAGGTGTAGAAAAAAATGTATGTACTGTTTTAAGACTTCGATAAAAAGCACGAATAATAAAGATCAGTAAATTTTCAAATTTTTAAAACCAAAAAGTACATTTTTAAACATCCGCCTTATAGGCTTTTCAAAAACTGTTTTTTTCTGGCGAAAAAATTTTCTACACCTTCTTGGTTTTAGATCACAAAATTTTGAAGTTCCTAAAGCCAAAGGAGGGTCAAATTTAAGACGTCCCCTTTTGGTTTACAAAATGTTCTTTTTATTTTTCAATTTTAAGCTTAGAATAAATTGTTTACAAATTAATTCGAATGTTAACTGGCCAAAAACGGTGCTAAGGTCGCCAAAATCGGTACTTCTACCCTAGAAGTGCCGTTTTTGGAGATTTGGTGTCCAAATTATTGTACAAATAATTTATAAACGTAATAGCATTATAAATTATTTTTTTATGAAGATAAACGTTCGAAAATTCAATGAAAATATTATTTTCTGCACAATCATTGAATTTCAAAGTATCCAAAACTATATTTGTTCTATCTTATATTATCAAAAATTGGCAAAATAATTTTTTACACTCTGTCGGCTTTATATTTCAAAATTTTGGAGTTCCTAAAGCCAAAAGAGCTTCTAATTTGAAACATACATTCTTTTGGCTTACAAAATTTTTTTTTTTCCAATTTTAAGCCTAAAACAGGATAGAAGTGACGTTTTTGGACATTTGATGTCCAAATTATTGTATAAATAATTTATAAACGTAAATAGCATCATAAACTCTGTTTGTGTGAATGTAAACGTTCAAAAGTTCAATGACAATATTATTTTCTGCACAATCGTAGAATTTTAAAGTGTTAAAAATTAGCAAAAATTGGCAAAATAATTTTTTACACTCTTTCGGCTTAATATTTCAAAATTTTGGAGTTCTTAAAGCAAAAAATGCTTCTAATTTAAAACACCTGTTCTTTTGGCTTCCAAATTTTTTTTTTTCACGAGTTTAGAATATATTTATCAAAAAAAAATTCCTTTACGGTCTTTTGGCTTCTGTTCAAATTCTCATAATACGATACCTTGGTTCTTGTGTTCGAAGTGTTCCATCCTTCTGACAAACAATGGACTCCCTGGTGACCAAAGTAAACTGTAGCATCCATCCAAAGCAGTTGACCAAAAAGCAGCAATTGATGTAAAAAATAACCAAGGCTGGATACTTGTTAGCGCCTCGCCAATCGATCAAGAAAGTGCAAATGGTGAAGAGGTTGGACACCATGCAAATGGTAGCACCCCACCTGATGAACGAATGGATCTGGTCATGCTCGTCAGCTGTGTAAAGTGGATCATTGCAGGGAATCCCGCATCCTTCTATCCCCTCGAAGGTCGTCAGCGGGTTGTCAGTCGCGATTAGAGGCTTGAAGCACTTTCCTGAAATGTTGAACGGCAGGAATCTTGAAAAGTCTTTGCCTTCTTTGGGAAATAGCTTCGGGTTGTCGCATTTTATGAAGCTGGGCCAGATGGTGTGGTTGAAGAGAATTCGACACGGGCTCAGGATTTTCTTGCAAAACTCCTGCGAGGGCAGCTCTATCGTATTGTTGTTGCATTTAGGCTTGAATACCGAGCACAACAGGGGTTGGACCACTGCCCAGCATCTTGGGATGTGTCTAAGGCTTTGTAAGAGTCGAAGTCGGTCCTGAAAATATTTTTTTTTAGTAAAAGTATCTTATTTTTTTTTATTAAAGAAATTTTTAAAATTTTTATTGAAGAAAAATATTTTTTTTAAGAATTTTTAAGTAAAAAAAATTTTATAGAGAAAATTTGAATTTTTTAATTATTTAAAATTTTATCAAAAAAAAAAATTTTTTAATGAATTTTTGTCAGAAGAAAATTTTTATAAGAAATAAAATTTTTTTTATGAAAAATTATATTTTGCGAATTTTTAAAGTAACTTTTTCTTAAAAAAAAAAAATTTACAGGAATAAAGAAAAAATAAATTGAATTTTTAAATATATCTGATTAATTTTTTTAGGAAAGATTTTTAAATTTTATCAAAAAAAAAATTTTTTTTTATTTTTTAATTGCAATAATTTAAGTGACTCTTTAGTGAATAAAAAAAAAAAATTCAAATAAATAGAATTTTTAAATAATTATTTAATTAATTAATTAAATTTATGAAGTCTTATCTAAAGAATTTTGAAATATTATTAAAAATAATTTTTTCTTCCCAGCTAAAAAAAAAATATTAAATTATAAAATTTTTAAAAAATAATTTTTTTACTTCAATTAAAAATATCAAAATAAAAAACTTGTTTAAATAACTTTCGACACTGTAACTAGCAATAATCCGACTGTACTAAGAATTCTTAAATCTATACCCTACACACAAACATTTTTGATAACTGGCAGGTATAAAGTTACTGGAATGTCTCTGCAGTAAAAATAGGATCTAATTTATATTTCCTCATCTGAAAAAACTTTCAATTTTTCGACTTTCCGACTACCTACACTGAAAAAAAAAAGTACTACACTGCTAAAATTATTTATTTCTACCAAAAAATATTTGTTAATAGTTAACAAATCATTTATTATAGAGGCCACTTTTTAGTATAAAAAAAAAAAAATTAACTTAAATCAAGAGAAAAATTCTTAAACCAAGAAAAATTTCTTAGTTTAAGAATTTTTCTACTCAAATCAGAAAGATAAAATTATTTACTTAATTCAAGTAAATTTTTTTTTCTGGGTATTAAAAAAATATTTTTTAATATTTTAAATGATTTGTTTGTAATTGATAAATCTGATATTCTAGATTAAATTTTTTTAAATATACCAAAAAATATTTATTAAGAACTAAAAAATCATCTCTAATAATGTCAATATTTTATTATCATAATAAATATTGATATTTTTTTGTCAAAATACCAAAATTTATTTTAAACGATTTTTGAGCCAAGAAATTTTTTTCTGGACAAAAAAAATCTGTAAAAATTAAAAAAATAGTACCTCAATTAAATCTTGAGTAGTGCGTTCTGGAATTAAATCCAAAGAAATCATGGAATACGTCAAATTGGTGCCCATGCAATTGCCGTACTTGAGTTTGACACAAGTTGCCGACCTCTCAACACCGGCAGTCGAGTAAGGGTCCCAGGGAGAGTCGACATCTTTTTCGAAGCTTCCTGGCAAGTCAGCAGTCGTTTCTTGAAAGACTCCGACACAAATCAGGGAAAAATAAAGCCAAAATAAAATCTGAGGGGGAAATAAATTAGTATTTATTTTAACTACTTTATATAAAAAAATAAAAATAAAAATAAAAATTTGATGGATGAATTATCACCTTGGAAGAACAAAAATCACTCCGGCGCTCCATGTTGGAGCGCAAAAATGCGAATCAGCGGTATCGAATATTAACGTTTAAATTAATAATGAAGCATCACAGTTTTAAGTTTAGCTTTGGCTGTGATGCCTCAACAGACGCACACTCTTTGAATTACAAGACATTTCTTTAGTATAGGCTTCGCCGGGCCACACCAGACTGGCTAATACCAAGACCCTATGACTATGACTATACTTTTTACTCTTCGGCTTTGCTCTTTGGGCCACCCACGTTGCGATTCATATTATTCCAGCTCTCCCACCATCAGCTTCAGGATGTTTTCAAATAAACGAGTTTTGGGGATACATATGTGCCGGGGATTCCAAGCGACGCCGAGCGCGTAAAGATGGCTGGTCGGTAGAATAGATATTTGGGTGATCGATTGAAGGAAATTTAATTTTAAAATTAAAATTATAATTAATTTATTTATTTATTAGATTTATTTTTTTTTTTATTGGTTTTATAATTTCTACAGAATTTTTTTAAAATTTTTATAGAATTTTTTTATTCATAATTTTTACAATCTTATTTTTAATTTTTTTATTATATAGTTAATTTAATAAAAATTTTTTTAGTAGTTTTACAATTTTTACACTTATTTTTTATTAATTTCATAATTTAGAAAAAATCATTTTTAATGTTTTTTTATTAATTTTATAATTTTTACAAAAAGTTTTTTAATTTATTATTCATTTCATAATTTATATAGAATGTTTTTTTTTTTAATTTTTTAATTATAAATTCTGAAAAAATTGAAAAATTAAGAACAATTTTTTAAGCTAAAAAATTTTATAATTAATTAATAAATCAAATTAAATATTTAATTTAAAAATTTAAAAATTATAATAGTACGACTAATGACGATATCTAAGTGTTCTGCGCATACTGCGCATAACTTTTCAAACCAAACATAACACAATTTAGGTTAAATGAACATTCTGTTAGCTTAATCCATTCTTTCATACTTTCACTACTTATGACATTTATATAAAAATAAAACAATTTTATCACTTAAAATGTTTATCAATATCAATAAATAAAAAAGATAATTTCAATTGATCCTTAGTGTAATTTTTCTATATTTTTCGGCTCAAAGTGCAACAATAATTAGTAATTAATAAAAATGATGGCGATTAACTTAAAAATATTGAGCAAAGTATCTTTGCGGGTTAATTTTACAAGAGAAATTCATCACAGGTAATTTATTTACTTTTAGTACACTTATAATAATACTTATACAATTTAAACTATAAAAATGTAAATTTATTACAAGGCAACTTTTGTTAGAAAAAAAAAAATTAGAATTTATTTAAAATCATTTGATTTTTAATCCTTGGAAACATTTTTTTTTTATTAACTGTTTGGAACAATTTAAAATAAATAATTTTTAATTAGATTTCTTTATTAGCAATAATTAGAATAAAAATGAATAATTAGAAATAAGCTTTTTGTTTAAATTTTAATTTATTTATTATTTTACGTACTGTCTAATTGACCGCGTTAAAAAAACTTGTTCAAAAATCAGTAACCGTAATAAATAAATAAATAAATAAATAAATATAGTAGTTTATTAAATTAATAAACTATTATACAAATAAATTAACAAATTTAATTATTGTTTTATTAAAAATTGCAGAAAGATGTTGCAAAAATTTTTAAAAATTGTTTTAACTATTTATTTTTTACCCGAAATTTTTAACTGTTTCCTTGTTTTATAATTAATTATTGTTATAGATTATTTTAAAAAAATAAACCAGCTTCATGACCAAAAATTAAATAAAATAAATACTTTGTATAAATTTAATAATTTTCAATTATAGAGATACGTATTTAAACAATTTATTTCTCTGCAATTTTGGATTGTCTTTTTAAATAAAATTTATAAATAAATAAATAGTGTCAATTTTTGTAGCTGTAAGATTCTAGTCGTCGGCGGAGGAACCGCAGGCTGTACAATGGCAGCAAAGCTCTCGAAAAACTACCCCAACCCTCCAAACCACATAATCGTCCTAGAACCAAGCGAGATTCATTACTATCAGCCATTGTTCACCTTAATAGGCGGCGGGCTGAGCAAATTTGATTCCTCAAAAAAATCTACTTCTGAAGTTCTGCCGAAGAAAGCCCAGTGGATCAAAGACAGCGCGATGTCTTTTGATCCCGAAGCGAACAAAGTCACCACCAGCAATGGAGTCACCATCGAGTATCAGTTGATGATCATCGCTATGGGTCTTCAGTTGCACTGGGATAAAGTATGTCTGCCAAAAAATTACTTTCATTAATTATAATCACAATTTTTGCTTTAATTTTAAAATAAATTTTTCTAAAATCAAAAATTAGAAACATTTATTTAAAAATTGCGGCAAAAATCTTGCCGCTAATTGATAACAAAAGATTTGTCGCAGATTCCTGGATTGGTCGAAAGTCTAAAAAATCCGGAGTCACAAGTCTGCTCGATCTATGGCCCTGAAACGGTGACGGAAGTCTTCAGGAAGATCAAAAGGACTTCTAATGGACCTTGTATCTTTACTTTTCCAAATTCACCGGTCAAATGTCCAGGTGCTCCACAAAAAATTGCTTATTTAGCTGAAGATTATTGGAGCAAGGTAAATTTTTTTCAAAAATTCCAAAAAATTGTCTACAAGAATTTACCATTGTAAATTTTGATTTTACAGGAAAACAAACGGAAAAACGTAGAAGTTATTTATAATACTGCACTTCCGGTGATCTTTGGCGTGAAAAAGTATGCAGACGCTCTGTGGGAAGTTTGCAAAAGTCGGAACATCATTGTGAACACCCAGATGTCGTTGGTTCAAGTCAGAGATAAAGAAGCTGTTTTTGTAGATTTGAAGAATCCTGATGTTAAAATTGTCCAAAAGGTAATTTTTTATATTTTTCATCATACTAGACTAATAACTTATCAATGGATGCACTGTTAAAAATTTCTATTGTAATTTTACAAGAAATGTATTGGAAGCTAATAGGCAAAACATTTATTTAAAATTACAATCGGCGGGTATAGTAAAATTACAAAACATATATAGCTCAGTGAGGTTACTAATTTTACAAAACGGTTTTGTAATTTTACAAATATTTTTAGATTAGCTAAGTTTGTAAAATTACAATACTTTCATTGAATTTTACTTTTATTGAAACAATAAAAAAGAAAGATTTGATTTAATATCTGTTGTCATTTTATTGTTACGAAGCGCTGACTAGATTTTGTATCTCAGGTAGACCTAATTTGTTCAACTCAGATGATTTAAAGTGAAAATAATATATACCCTAACTAAGAACCGAACCCGAGCCGAGCGCTTGCCAGACCGATACCTAACGCCCTACGCCGTACGACCAATAGGTTATTCAACATCTTAGTATACTTATAAGCTAATCCTATGTGGTGATAAAGCATTACGGCTTATTATTTATTATTTACATTATTTGTGTTATTTACTGATTTGTAATTTTACATATCATTTGTTTTGTAATATGATTGTAATTTTACAAAAATTTTTAACAGTGTGTACAAATGAAAATCCTGTCAAAATTTGAGCTCTTAATATTGAAATTTAAAGGTCAAATTTATCCATTTACCAATTTCCATCTAAATTACAAAAAAAAATGATGAAATTCCAAAAAGTTCTGCTTGTAAGGACCAAAAAAAATCCTGAAAAGAAAGTCTAAGCTTAAAAAATACTTATCTGGGTTCCAGTACTCGTTCCTCCATGTGACTCCTCCAATGGGGCCTCCAGAAACTCTGAAGAAACATCAGTCGCTGACCAACGAAGCAGGATTCCTCAATGTTGATCCTAAAACTTTGCAGCACGTGAAGTATAAAAATATTTACGGGCTTGGAGACTGCACCACAACGCCTAATTCCAAAACTATGGCAGCCATTGGTAAGATTTCGCTCTTGGCTTAGTATTTTAAGTCAGCTAGTTGTTTAACAAAAAGGTTCATTTATTTTGAGCAGCTTCGCAGTCAAAAGTTGTGCACAATCATGTGCTGAGCTTCTTGAACGGCAAGAAGTCCAATTTAGAGTACAATGGCTACGCTTCTTGTCCTTTGGTGACTGGACCGGGAAAGTGCATCCTTGCGGAATTTGATTACAATCTCCAGCCGCTGGAAACGTTCCCAGTTGATCAGAAAAATGAATATTGGGCGATGTTTATAATGAAGAAGTATATGTTCCCGTTTCTTTATTGGAATTTTATGCTCAAGTAAGTTTGATATATTATTGTGTTCAATATATGATTGGAAGATCGGTGTTTTATTATTAATAAAGAAAAAAATTGTTGTTTTTAACTCTAGATACTCGATCCAAATTTTTGAAGAATGCTTAATTTTTATTATTATTCTTTCACTACACGGAAAAAATTGAAAGCTCTGAAAATTAACATTCAAAGTTTGAATTTAGAAAAATTTTATTTCGAACTGTAATTTTTTTAGTTTTGATTACGACGGGGCCGATTTTATATTTTATACTGTAATTATTTCTGTTTTCTTTTTTCCGTGCACACAATAATTTTCGGTATGAGGTCTCATACCATAAAAAAAATCTCAGGTGATTTGGCGCGTAACCAAAAAATCCAGGTTCGAGTCCTGTCCGAATTATCTTTCGTTATCTTTACACGTTTTTTAACAAAATTTGTCACCTGAGATTTTTCTTATAGTATGTGACCTCATATCGGAAAATAACAACAATTTTTCTATATTAATGATTATTATTATTTTTATTTTTTATTATCATGTTGACGAAAAAATTTAATGAATCTGTAACTGCAAAATTTGCATTAAAAAAATTTATTTCTGAATTTTGAAACAAAGCTAGTGGATAAGATTTATTAAAAAAAATAATTTTTATTTCAGAGGTCAGTGGAGCGGGCCTGAATTCATTAGAAAGAGTCTAGCGATATTTAAATCTAATAAATAGAGTTGTAAATAGAATTTTTACTCTTGTAAATTATTTTATAAAATTGTTTCTAAAATTTAAAGTTTGTATAAAATTATTTCACTTTATCCAAATTAAAATTCAGAAATAAGCTTTTGAATTTTGAAATTTTCTACAATTTTAACTTTGACCTTAAATAATTCTTTAAAAAATAATTCTTTAGAGGTAAGAGCCTCGAAACAATTTTTTTAAGAATGTGCAATGATCTCTGCTCTACAATTATCGATTGAGCAATTTCAATCCTATTAAAGATCAACCTCCCTAGATGGCACCACCAATACAATTTTATCAATTCAACCTTCACTAAATTACAAACAAATAACAATAAACCTTAATCTCTCTAATTACCGATTCACCAAAGATTGAAAAGAAAAAAAAATTCCTCGCCTAGAAAAAATAATTGTCATGCCATCGCTTATTTACAAGTTAGCTTCGGCTCTTGCGTGTCGTTAATTTTCAAACACACATGCAATGAGCACTTACCTAACAATGTCAACATTAGCAATACTGTTTTTTAATTTTTGTTTGTCCGCCGCATTAGAAGGTAAGTGCAGTATTTTGTTTTCAAATTACAAATTGTGAAATTAGAAAAATTAATTATTGAATTTTTCGAATTTCAGATGCGAGTTATTGGAACAGTGTTGCCTCTAATGAGCTCAAAGAATCATTATCGTACTCTTGGAACAAGAATGTTGCGAAAAACGTTATTTTGTTCATCGGAGACGGTATGAGCGTCGATACAATAACGGCCAGCAGAATTTATCGTCAAGGAGAGACTGGTTATCTTGCTTGGGAAAAAATGCCCCATGTTGGTATGATTAAGGTTTGAAAAATTAATTTTTATTACAAAATTCAAAATTGTTGCTTATAATTATATCCAGACTTAAAAAGAAAATTTATTTGTTGTTTAAGAAAAAATTAATCATGGTAAAATTCGAATTATTTTCAATAATATAAAGAATAAAGCACAACCTCATGCACTTTGCGCTATGAAGCGTGCAATTTTTTTGAAGTGAAACTTCTTTAGGCGCATGAGGGTAAAATTTTTACAGATGAAACGTCACGCCGGTATGCAACGGAAGTGTCGGAAAAGAGAGAGAGAGTGATCGAGACCGATTGAGAGAGAGTAAGACAGGGCGAACGTAGCATGAGCAACTAGCCGTGGAGTGAGAGTAGGGAGCAAGCGAGTGAGAAAGATTGAGAGAAAAAGTGAGACAGAGCGAACGTCGTATCACGCATAGTGCTATGGAGTGTGAGGTGGGAGAGAGCTATAGTGAGAAAGATTGAACAAGAGAGAGAGAGAATACGGGATATCGAGAAAGAATACACGCCCTATTGGTTGTGTATTCGTTTACTAGTTAATTATTATACTAATAATTGTTTCATTATTATTGAAGTAAAACTTCTTTATCGACGTATGAGAGAAATTTTATAGCAATATAAAAAAAATCGTCACGATTTTCGGTTACGCGCCATGTTGTTTGTTTCTATCGAAGCTTCGTATAGCGACGTAAAGAATTAATATAGCAATTATTATTAATTCTAAAAACAATTAAAACAACAAATTAAATAATAATTTAAAAATCAAACAGTGTGTAAGTTATTAAATATCTGCTTTTAATTATTTTTACTATGTTATGACATAAGATTTGAATATTAATGTTTTTTATATAATTTTTATAAACTGATTAAATAATTTTTAGATTAAATAATGGCATAGTCTAAATAATGACAACAATGTTAATTATAATGCGATGAAATACAATAATTATCATAAGAGCAATGATAAAAAGAATTACTCTTATTATCTGTATGCATGATTATTATAATATTGAAATATCTTTAATTTAATATGGAAAAAATTTTTTTTCTTAAGCTTTATCTACCCAATTTCCATGAAGTTATAAATAGTAGAAAAATGATGTGTCATAAAGAAGTTTTACTTCTTACCTGTGTACTCTGATACACATACATATTTTTTGTTGAATCCGAGGAAAAAAATAAATAAAAATAATTTATAAATTTAACTCTTACATTTTATGATATTAACTTATATTGAAGCAGTATTTTTTTTACTGTGGGCACTCGAAAAAAATTTTTTTAATTTTTGAAATACACTAAAAAAAATTGTATTTTATATTTTTTACTTTTTTAATATTTTAAATTTTGTTCAATATTTTACCAGCAACTGGCTAAAGAAGGATTTTTAATTTTCCTACAATAATAACAAAATTGTCGCGACAAAATTGCATATTGCTTAACTGATTTTTGTTGAAAAATTATAATAAAAGTAAAATTTCAAAGTAAAATACTATCTTAATATTTTTATCACAAAATTCTGTGATTTATGATAAAGATAATAGAAAAAGAAAAAGTATGGAATTATTGCGGTAAATTACTTTGAAATACCGGTCAATTAATTATGTCGGGAATAAAGTATCCATAATTTAACTTAAAAGTAATAATAATAATAATAATAATAATAATAATATCAAAACCATAGATCGTGGGTACCCAGATAACCAGGAAGTTTGTTTAAGCCGTTTGTCCGGGGTTTAAATATGACGTATGAATATCTACGGCATGAGTATAGTACTTTCGGCGTATTACGAGAGGGCTGTCATTGGGATTTATTATTGTTATAACGGCATATGAGAGAGGACATTTATACATGCATACATACATATGTGTACATCTAATAAACTTAAAGTCTTTGTCATACATCTTCATACAACGAAAATTTCTTTACTTGAGAAGAATTTCTTCTTTCACGCTTTACTGATCAAACAAAATCTTTATTGCGCGCATAAGTGAAAATGTTTCGACAAGTATCTCAGAGACAAAAGGGATTATTGAAAAATTTATACTTATATATAAATGGTAATAAATATATTTTTTACGATGAAACGTTGATAGTTTTGGGAGAAGACTACGGATAATACTAATAACGCTTCACGTAATAATTATACCGTAACTCCTATTCTTTCCCGCTTCACAGCATTATTTATATTTGTTATAAATGCTAGCCGTAAGATGGACGGTGTGGCTTAATGTATATAGAATAAGTGAAAGGAAATTTAATATAGACCGGATAGCTCAAATGGTCGAGTAGCCGACATGTCTTCGGAAGGTTCTGGGTTCGAATCACAGTCCGAGCTATCTAATAATTTTTCCTCACATATTCTATAAACTCACATTAAGATGATCCTCTCAACAATCCTTTCTCAATCCTTTCCTACCAAAATATCCTGTTACGTAAATGTTGCATTATTTATATTTGTTAAAAAATATAACGTTAAAAAATAGTCTATAAAAGCTCACATCACTGCGCAAGGATGACACACAAAATCGTGAAGCGTTCCACATTTTAACAAATATAAATAATGCTGTAAAGCGGGAAA
>CAJNRD030001120.1:1824389-1835367 GCA_905319865.3 Cotesia congregata | reverse complement strand
TATATAATCATATATGAATTATAATATAGAAATCACATATATAATTATATAGAATTGTATATAATCATATATAATTATATATGACTATATATGGAGCAATATACAACCATGCAGGATATAATCATACATGATTATATATGGAATTGTATATGAGGTTATATATAATCATATATAATTATAGATGACTATATATAGAGCAATATACAGCCATGCAAGATTATATATAATTATATATAATCATACATGATTATATATGGAATTGTATATGAGGTCATATATAATCATATATAATTATATATGACTATATATGGAGCAATGTACAGCCATGCAAGATTGTATATAGTCCCATATATAATTATATATGATTATATATGCTTATATATAGTTAACATACATAAAAATTTTTTCTTTAAAAAAAAATTTTTTTTTGATAATCACAAAAAGTGTAAAATGATGTTTATAATTACGTTTAAATAATTCTGAAATACAAAATTTGTCTCATTTCCTATGAGATGTTTTGTCTGCTCTGCTACTACCTAATAGTAAAATCATTATTTATTTTATTATTTAAATAAGTGTTATATTATAATGGAATTCGGTAAAATAAATAAATTATGAATTATGTCTATCCAAATATATTATAAAATCAATTTTTATATTAAATATTTATGATAAACTCATATGATACATTAAGTAGATCATAGAATCATTATTGTCTAAAATAGCAGCATAGCAGACAGAAACTTCAAAACGCACGGAGATCACCAAAGTTAAGCAGCATTGAGCAGGGTTAATAGAGTTGGATGGGTGACCGCTGGTGTTATAGCCATAAAATTAGATCTAGATTTTTGCATTTTGATTTTTTTTGCATTTTGATTGGTTACACAGAGTTGCGTAGGACCATATTAAATACTCTATCCATAAAATTAACCCAATAATTAATTAGATGTAATAAATATATAATTAAATATTGTTATATATAGTTATATATAATTATACATAATTATATATAATTAGATATGATTATATTTGGCCATTTTTCATATATAATCATATATAACCAATTTATATATAATTATATATAAATATTTTTTCTCGGGTTATAGGAATGATTTCCATATTTTTCTCTCCGTGTATCGACAATTTAATTAATCAATATTTCTATAAATTTTATTCATTAACATTTAACGATTGCCATAGTAACCGTTGCTATGGTCACGGTTGCTATAGCAACTGTTGCAAAAGTGGTTACCATAGCAACGAAAAGCGACAATAATGAAAACGTCACATCAATTTTTCAATAAATGATCTTTCAGACTTACAACACCAACAAAATGGTGCCGGATTCCGCATCTACAGCAACAGCGCTGTTCAGCGGCGTAAAAACGAACTACAAAGTAGTAGGCGTCGATAACAATGTGGCTCTAGATGATTGCGACGGCAGTTTAAACCCCGACTTTCACACCAAGTCGATAATTGAATGGGCACAAGAATCTGGAAAAGATACTGGTTTGTTCAAAATTCTATTTTTTACAATATTAACATCATCATTGATTAATTAATCCTCTACAGGCTTCGTCACCACAACAAGAGTGACCCACGCGACCCCAGCGCCTCTGTACGCGCACTGTCCAAACCGCAATTGGGAGTGCGAAGCGAAAATACCAACCGATGCGAAAGGTTGCAAGGACATAGCAAGGCAACTGATTGAAGATTCACCCGGTAAGAACATAAAAGTGATCATGGGCGGTGGACGGCAGATGCTGAAGTCGAATTCTTCGGGTACTAAAATCGACCCTATCGACACCTGGGCGTGCTACAGCCAAGACGGCCGTCATCTTATGGAAGACTGGGCAAGTGACAAGTCCGCGAGAAAGTTCAGGCACCAAATAGTCCAGAACAATGAGCAATTGAGAGCCGTAGACCCGGATGACGTTGATTTTCTCCTGGGAGTCTTCGCTAATGGACACCTCAACATGGACTGGCAGAGAATTGATACTCCGGAAGGACAACCTAGTTTAGAGGAAATGACTATCATGGCGATCAGGGTTCTAAGGAAGGCGGCTAAAGGGTTTCTGTTGGTAGTTGAAGGCGGGCTGATTGATTTTGCTCATCATCGCGGAAAAGCTGCTCAAGCGCTCAGAGAAACTGTTAGATTTTCCGATGCTGTTAATGCTACATTAGAAATGGTGGATCTGAAAGACACTTTGGTGATTGTTACAAGCGATCATTCACATTCTATGGCTTTCAATGGGTACCCGGATAGAAATTCTTCCATTTTGGGTAAGTTTTTGAGCAACATCTAATCAGCCGGCATAATGACCTTTTTGAAATTTGGCGACCATTTTAAACTGATTTTAAAAATATCATAAGACATTATACTACAACCTAGATACATGAAAAGTTCTTTTTTTTTAAAGAAAAAAATATACTTTCATCTAAATATTTTCCGATTTATCTTGATGTAGCATTGATAAATTGGCCATATTAGAACAAATCTGGGTTATTATGGCTTCATTATGACTTTATAAGCCCTCAATAGGCCTGATATCATCATATATAAGCGTAATAAATGGATATATAACTTTTTCACTAAAGTTAGTTCCAAAAGACACCAAAAGGTGGCGCATGGTCGATAAATAGTCTCGGTAAAAGAGACTTGAGTTTTGGAGTATATAAGGCCAAGAAGAAAAATTTTTTTTTGACTCTTTTGAAGATAGTGTCTTGAATAACTCACTTAAAAAAGCTCTTGATGCCAAATTAGCAATTTAAATCGTTTATTTTATCAATTTAATTGATTCTATTTATATATCAGTTAAAATACTATACTAATCTCTAATAATAAATCCATATATAACTTTTCGATAAAAGTTAGTTTTAAAAAACACCAACAGGTGGCGCATGGTCTATAAATAGTCTCGCTGAAAGAGACTTGAGTTTTGGACTATATAAGCCCTAGAATAAAATTTTTTTTTTTACTCTTCTGAAGACAATGTCTTGAATAACTTCACAAAAAGAGCTCTTAATGGCAAATTAGATATTAAAATCGCTTATTTAATCAATTTAATGAATTTATATCAGTTAAAAGACTGAAATAGCCTTTAGTCAAAAAATTTTTTATAAATTCGGCTTAAAATGTTTGATATTTTTTTTTTTTGGATATCTTTAAAATGTTTTTTCAGATAAATATAATAATCATAACAATTTTTGATTAAAGGAATTGCCCAAAACTCAAAATACGACAGAATTCCATACACTACACTATCTTACAGCACGGGAGGGCCCAACAATTTTGCATATGAAGTAAAAGACAACAAATCCGTGCGGATAGATCCTAGTGAGTTCAACACTTCTGATTTCAACTACAGCCAACAGGCGGCGTTCATCGGCGACGAAGCCTATCATGGCGGCGGTGATGTTCCTATTTACGCTACAGGTAATTAACTTTAAAAAATTCTTACTAGTATTTCTAAAAAAAAAATTGCAAGTATTTTTATCATTTTTTTAGGTCCTTACGCGCATTTGTTCCACTCAACTCACGAGCAAAACTACGTCGCCCACGTGATAGGTTACGCTGCGCAGATCGGACCGTATAAGAACTCTTCTGCGCAACTGGGCCGGAAGTATATTGCGATAATTTGCTCGCTTACTTTTATCGCGTTTTACTGCTCAAAAATGCTCTGACAGTATTTTTACTTATCTGTGCTCATTTGATCTTTTCTTATCGGAAATATATTCTGATAAAATTATGATCTGTTTTTTATTTTTTCAGTATTGCAATGTTGAAGATTAGTCATCGATTCTTCAAGTAATAGCTAGCAAATGATTAATTAGTTAAGTAAATAAAATGGTATTTTTAGATAAATCACATGTAACATAGCTAAATGTTATGTATACAGTGATTATGTTATCAATATCTTTTTTTTGTAAACATATTTTTTAGCGAATAAAGAATTTTTTTCGTATCTTTCTATTTTTTTAATCATTTTTAAAAATAAAAAATATTTTTTCCTCAGTCCAAATTTTAACTATCAAATTTTCAATTTTTGGGTTTTAAAATTCTCAAAAATAATTTTAAAATTGCTAAAAAAATTTTATTAATATTTATTCTATTATAAAATTGAACGCTCGACAAAAAAAGTATCTTATGATTTTTTTATAAATTAATTTTTTCAAAAGTTATTCAAGATCAAAGTGAAAGCCAAAAAATTTTGAGATTTTCTTATACTTTTCCAGTTTTTTTTTGAGATAACTTTTAAATTCTTCGATTAATCACTTCAAAACCTTATATCAGCTTCTTCCTTTTCAAAAACTGCGTCTATTGCCGCCAAAAAGATCAAAATCGCACGATGCGTTTAAAAGATATCTTTAAAAGAATTTTTGGCGCGCTTTTTAACCAATTTCAAAATTTTCAAACCTAAAAAATTTTACAATTAAAAAAATAAATATATTAGAGCTGAATAAAAATAAATTATTAAGTTGTATAACCAAAATATTTACTCGATAGGCTTATCACTTTTAAAAATAACTTAAATATTACGAAAAACACAATAACACAAAAACACAAGCCCATAAATTAATAATCTTTATTATTATTTTCAGTTATCAATAATAATTATCACTTAAATATATATTTATACACTTAAATCGATCGCGTATTAACAAAACAATTTCAGTCTTATGCCGTATGTAATATAATAAATATAACAATAATCAGCCGTTATTAAGATAATTATTGTTAATTCACTATATACAACTCAAACTTAATATTATTTATAAGAAAATAATAATTATTTTAATTGCATTCTACAAATATAACCTAAAAAAATTCTTATTAAATCTACCTTACAACAATAATATCAGAATAGGGGCACAACGCCATCTAGCGGTAGCTGTCTAAGCTATTAACTTGTTCTTAAGATTTGATCTTATAAATGGTCTAATTTTATAAATAATTGTAAAAAAAATTTTCAGTACTTCAAAATTTTATAATTATAACAAAAAACATCGTAAAAAATTATAAATAATTAACATAAAAAATAAGAATAATTCTATTCAATTTTTCTCTTGCCTCGATTAACTTTTTGCGAAAGATTCGACGCGAAGAAAACTTTCATGGAAATGCAGCAAAGAAGCAACATGGCGGAGAACAAGAAAATGAACCCGGGTGTGAATTTCCCGATGAACATAATGCGAAGCAGCGTTACTAGTTGCGTAATAAGTACCACTTGCGAGAGGTAGATGGCGTAGATCAACAAAGAGTGGGGTTTCTTCGCTGACCGGCGCGCTGAGTGCTGTTGGAAGTATTCTTCGCTGAATTTGCCCGGGGATTTTTCCCTTGAAGCCTGGGGCTTGTGGGAATGAGAACGGTGAGCCCTCTGGCGGATCGACGCGTGAACACTGGCGTAGAGGAGGAAGATCTTGTCGGTGATCCGCTGGATCAGTTGGGTGAGGGTGAACTTTTCCGTACTGGTTTTAGAACCCAGGGAATAGAAAAAGTAGGCGAAGAGGTTCAGGTTTTGGCAGCAGTGCCGCAACTTTTGGATCGACGGGTTGTTGAAGAGCAGTGGTGTGCTTTGACTGCCATCTGTTGAAAGAAAATTTAACTGGTTAAAAAAATTTTAGAGATTAAAGAACAATTCGCTGTAATAACAATCTGTTTTTGCTTTTATGCTACAGAATTTATATTGACTTTTTAAATTTACCGCCGTTGGCTAAGCTCAATAGATGGCGCCAGGAGACTATCTACGTCATCAGTTTTGGCGCTAAATTTAAACATAAACGAAAAAAACTAGCAAATTGAAAGCTGTTTTTTTTAGGAACCTACTTATGGTTAATTAAAGGCAATAAAAGAAAAGTTACTTAATTTTATGGAATTTATCATAATATTAAGTGTAAAAAATCTATATAAAAAATTAATACGCAGAAATGCTTTTCTTAAAATTGATTTTTAAATTAATTAATAACATTTTTGAGGAAATTTCCGATTAATTTATTCATTAAATAATTATCAACATTTAATTGACTAATAAAAAATATACCACTCTGAATTACCGGTATACACTTGACAACACCAAAAGAGTTCCCTAACCTTCAAATTTATTTATGTTTGCTGTCTAACTAAAATGACTAAGATATTCTAGCATTTAAAAAACCGCGGTTACTTATGCGCCGAATAACTGCGCAATCGGTGTTGCCAAGTCAAATACAAGACTTTAAAGAACGCAAGTTTCGAGTGATTTTTCATAAAAAATATAAAATATCTCCGTAATACGTTCGGAAAGCTACTTTTTTATTGTTTTAATCGAAAGCTTATTATTTTTTCAATCAAATTCAATAAAAATAAAATTTTTTTTAAATCGTTAATTGCATTATATCCTTAACCAAATACACGGCTGGTGGAATCTCCATTCACATGTAAAAATTACAATTTTCAAACCTAATTATTTGATTAAATATCCCGAAAACCTACTGTTTTTTAATTTTTTTATTAATTATCAGGCTACGTAGATTGAATTTACAAATTTTCAGGAAATTTTAAAAATTTGACTTCGCGTGGATCTCCTTAATATAAAAAATTAATTTTTTTTTAATTTAGTGGAATTTTCTATAGAAACGTGGTGTTAACACTATAACTCTCGAAGAACACAATCAATTGACCTGATTATTTTTTTATTCGGTTGGTAGAGTCAATGCCCAGAGATGTTTAGAAAATCACGGGTCAATTATTATTCGTTTTATTATAAATAAAATATTTCTATCACAATTTCCTCACAATTTTTACTCATCAGCCAGCCGTATGTAATATTTTTTTGTAAACAGAGTTCTTTATAGAGTCCATACGCGCATGCGTTCCTACAATTTGTAATTAACCTGTCTTAACTTGTGAGGGCGCTCAACTCTTGAGACAACTATTCCTATTCGCGGGAAAATTTAAACAAACATAAAAAGTCAATATTGTAGAGAAAGTTTATTTTTTATAATTAACTTATTAATTAAAGTATTTTTTATTATTTTTCTTTCTCCAGTGTACAGTAGATCATTTTTATTCCAATTGAGGTTTAATTCAAAATTACTGAAAAATCGAAAATAATTTCCAGGTTTTTAATTAAAAGTTTTATATATTAACGTTTATTTGAATTATTCGGGTGACTTGAGCGCTTAAGGCCAGCACATTTGGATTTGCAAAAGATTTTATTTAAATAATTTATTAAATAACAAAAAGTTTCATAAAACGGCAGGAATTACATAAAATTTCTTAATTAATTATTTAACGACTTTAAAGCTTCGTAAAAAAATAATTTTAGGTTACCTTTTAATAAATCAGAGACGCGTCGAACTAGCGTTGGCTTGTTGGCCAACAAAGGAGCCTCCATTTTAAATATTTCTAACCTCAACAATAAAAATGATTGTTTCCGCTTCGGAGGTCAACTGACTACTGGCTCTTATTTTCCTCCGCGAAAATAACAGCTCCCTCTTTTAATCGCGGAATTATCACCTGAAAAGAAAAAATTCGTTTTAGCATACCACAACAATAATTACCAGCAATTAGACCGTACATACTAATGACCAAGTGAAAAAATAACGGAAGAGGTTTGTTTCATAAAACCGTGATAATTTTTAAACAGTCTATAAAACTATAATTAATATTATTGTTATTTCTGACCGTTAGAGTTATTAAATTCATTTTTTATTATTATGAATACTTGATGCATAGCGCTCACGCGGGCGGCACGTGATGCTTGATAACCTCTAATCCAGAGATGAAGATTAGCAAAAAATTGTTTTATTAACAGAAAAAATAATATAAAAAATGTTGTTTGGTAAAAAATAGAGAGAAAAAGATTGTAATTGTGAAAAGATTGGCATTGACATTGACTTTATCTCGAGTCAATTAGCAATTATTCACTTGAATTGAGTGCCTTGCGTAATTCGATTATTATGATAATTGTGGGCAAGCGGGTAGAGTAATATATTTTATATGATAAAAAATTATATTATATTAGTTTTGTTGATATATGCACTGCTGAATCTTGAGAGCGGGCTTGAGATTTTAAATTAATAAATTTAAATTGTAATTTAGGTTATCGAGTGTAATTCACGCGATAGGTGATTATAATTATCCGTTTATAATTATAAGCAAATTGGATTCGAACTTTCGAGCTTGTCGTTTATTGTCTATTGGGTTAATAAATTGATTTATTGGAAAATTGTAAGTTAACACCTACAATATAAATTAATAAAAAATCGACTTCTAAATTAATTTTACAGTCTAAAATAATTTTAACAGTCAATTTTTTATTAATTTTATTAAAGGATTTATTTTTACTAACAAAAAAATTTCTTTATTTTTTTTTTTATAATAATAAACAATAGTTAGTTTGAAAATAGGATTTGAATACTATATATGTAGATATACAATTAACATGAAGGTAATCATTTCAAATCATCTTTCTGAATCAGGGTTAAAAAATTACAAAGTTCAAATTAAAAATTTTTTATTTTAATAATAATTTTAAAAAATATTTATTTTTTTTTTAATAACAAAGTTCGTAGGAAAGTGGACATAGAATGGTAATTAAAATACTAATTGGCAATTCATTGCGACGTTTCGGTCATATATTTGACCATTATCAGGCATCTAAAATTTAATTATATTAATTTTATTTTTATAAAAATAGCATTAAGGGGGTATTCTGGTCTAGAAATTTAAAAAATTCGAATTTTTTTTTTGCATATTTTCAAATTTTAGACCCTTAAAAATATGTCCTTAAGTGGATTTTTCAAAATTCGAATTATTTTCGGAGATACAGTGGATTTTGTTGCAGCTGCTTCTGCTTCTGCTTCTTCAATAGAAGGCAGAACAGCTCGATTAGCAGAAAGAACTTCGTAAAACGTCGAGTAGGAAGTAGAAGAAGGCCCAATTTATGGATCTGGGATTCGCGATTAATCCAAAGTGAATATTAAATATTATTGTGAGTCATTTTACTGAAATTGTTTCTCAAACTTTAAACGCGATTTTCTCGAAACTACTTTTTTAAAGTGGTTGACATGATATCTTAAGTTCTACCCCACCGATTCCTTTGAAATTTAGTGGGAATTTGCTTTAAATATCTCTCTATCGCGTCTGCTACGGATTTCAAAAAATTTCAATTTGGAGTATTTTTAAAAAATTCAAAAAGGTCAAAAAAAGGGGTAAAAAAAAATTGATATTTTATGTCGACGCCATTTTGTGAATTTTTTTTTTTTTTTGTTATAGTCAACGCGATAGTGACATATTTACAGATTGAGAATTTGTCAATTTTTTTTGTTTTATATCACTACAAGGGCTGGAATCATGTCAACCAGAGTGCACCGTTTTTTTTGTAGCCCCCACTTCACCGGCCTGTAATTTGTCAAATTTATCATTTTTTTTTTTTCAAATTTTTTTTTATATTCTTGAAATGTCAATAAACATCATATAAAAAAACGTATAGTAAAAATGTTTTTCATTTTTTTTTTTATGTTAGTTTGAAAAATGCCTAAAATTTAGGCTTCTAGACCAGAATACCCCCTTAATAAAATTCCACAGAATTTTATCAGTAAAAATTTATAAAATTATCTTCAATCCTTTGAAATTTATTATTTCAAGATATGATTGATCACTTTAGTTTTTCCACCGTACTGTTGATTCATTTTTGTACTTAAGTCGGTAGAATAACAATTATAAAACAAAAGTGAATAATTATGAAACAAGTGATTAAACACAGTCGAATAAAGGTAGTATGAAAGCCGAAAGTTAAGATAATGAACAAATATATATAGTTCCGTAAAAGTGGACAAGCATATTCAGCTATACATATAAATAGTACTAAATTATATTGTACTTTATGTATATCGAGAGACAAATAACTGCGCATACTGAGACGAGGAAACTTGGTCGTACATCCAGCAGCCGCAATATTGCGGACAAGAATATAGGAGTTAGACACTGCTAGCACTATCTATGTCTATTATATGTATATGTGTATAGCTCTAGCCTATATTTGTACTAGTATTATGTAGTTGTAGAGTAGGCTTTCCTTCTATACTTAACTAGTGGTATACCTGCAATAGAAGGAGCTTCATGCTTCCATACAAAGTAAATTCCACTTGCAATCCTCTGTTCGTTTCTGGAATACGTGAGACACTGCATTGTGTTCCGCTCCGCACGCCCGAATTACTCTTAGGGAGTACACTAAGGCCTCTGATGCTCAATAAACGTTGCCCACTTATGTCTAACATCTACAAACCTTTCATGTATATTCCGTAGTTAGTATTAGCTTAATTTAATATTTAAGCAAATACTTATCTTCTGCTCTTGTTAGGCAATTAAACATTTATGCTTAGTTCAATAAAATTAAGCATTTTATTTTCTTATAAGCCGAGAGGAAATTTTCGTCAAAGTAAAATAATTTTTTGATTCGAGAAGATTAAAAAATTGAATTTAGTAGTTAGAAATTTCAACAGAAGACCAATTAAAATTCAAATGAAGTAAAAATATATTTCAACAAGTAACATGTATACTATTCTTAAGTTAATTATTCTTCCGGCAACTATTTTCTCGCAAATATTGTAGCAAAAAAATTGGTTAATTAAATCCAATTCGCTATTCCAGTTATGTTGATTTAGAAAAAGATTAGAACTTTACTGAGATGACCTTAGGATTAATTCTCAAGTTTTTTATTAATATTGTTAAAAGTAGTTGAGAATAAGATTTACAAATCTTTTACATCAAATAGATGTATTAAATGTTTGAAGATTTATCACGGAAAAAGTATTGAATGGTAGTTAAATATTCAATCAATACTCCTCGGCTTACTGGAACTATTTACTGATGTTAAAATTTGCTCAACTAAGATCGACAAAATATAAAATAAGATAAAAAATTAAGAATACGGTTGACCCTGAAGGCCATCCCTGCAACTTCCCGCCAATTCTATACCTAAACGCTTGAAAT
>CAJNRD030001120.1:1802195-1812773 GCA_905319865.3 Cotesia congregata | reverse complement strand
ATTACGCTTCACGTAATAATTATCCGTAACTTCTATTCTTTCCCGCTTCACAGCATTATTTATATTTGTTAAAAAATGTGGAACGCTTCACGATTTTGCGTGTCATCCTTGATTACTAAAATAAAACAAAAAATCGCTTATTTAATGGGAAATTATTTATTTTTCTTTATAAAGTAATTTTTTTTTTTTTTAATTCTATAAAACAATTCTATTTTAATTCTATTAAAAACAAACTGTTCTTTAACTTGTTTCAGTTTAAACTATTATTTATTTATACACCTTCTTAACATTTATCAATAATTACGTTCTTGTCATGTGAATATTATAAAACAAACAATTATTTTTTATATCTATGTAATTAGAATAACATAAGAAGAAAAAATTATTCATTTAAATATAATTCGTTTAAATTTAGATTAAAGTTAAAAAAATATAGGAATATCAGATATAATAAGTAAGTTCAAAAATATTAGAAAATTAAAAAAAAAAAGATGTTTTTGTTTTTTTAATATCGATAAATTTTGAGAAAGTTTATAAATAAATAATAGTTTAAGTTGAAACAAATAAAAAATAGTTTGATTTTAATATTTTATATAATTAACAAAAAATTACTTTATAAAGAATAATAAATAATTTCCCATTAAATAAGCTAAGCGATTTTTTGTTTTATTTTAGTAATCAATATTTGTATATTTTAATAAATAAAAACAATAAATATTTTCAAGAAGAATTATTCTTATTCAGAATATAAAGGTTGTTTGAATTTAGATTATATAATTTAAATTTCCTTCACCGCCAGTTACCTAAAAAAATTTACCTTACCGACAACTAATTTCTTACTTATGACTTAGAAGACTTAGAAGACAGATCAATTGTCGTTCTTTTGTAATGTTTCATGGGTTACAGTTTAATTTTTTTCATAAATATGATATCTAAATGTTTTAATGTGTGTATTTTATTATAAAGAATTTACTATTATTTGACATACATTAAGTGTTATGTATGAAGTATTAAATGTATATAACTTGTTAGAGAGCAAGTTACTTTTTGAATTCCTTTACAATTATTACATTGGCTACATTTCCGTTCGGATCACTCAGATGACCCCCAGTTTTCTTCAAAATTTGAATTTTTAATCCAAACAAAAAAATTTTGACAGTAAAAATTTTAATATTATTTCTTTAAAAATTCAATTTACAAAAAAAACATAAAATTTACAATTTTATTATTATTACTATTAATTTTTATATTTTTTTTTATGAAAAAAATTTATGAAAATTAAGTTAGCCGACATTTAAAAATTAAAAAAAATTTTTTTATTGAAAAAATGACTACAAAAAAAAAAATGTCATTTGTTAAAATCATGAAAAACTGTAAGTGCAATTTTTAAAAAATATTTTTTGTTCTAATTTAATTATTAAAAAAAAAAATCAAAAAATTAAAAACGTCGGCTTACTTTAGTATTATAAAAAATTTTATGAAATTTACTAAAAAAATTTAACAGTTTTTTTATCTTAAATGTTCATACCTATTCAAAAGTTTAATTTAAAAAAAAAAAAATGTATTATAAAACTGGAGTTATTTGACAGCTGTCAATTTTTAAAATTTTTAATACAAATCATTTACAACAAAAAAAAAGAAATGCTTTTACAAATTTTCTTTATTGAAGTTTTATCATAATTTGATTGCTAAAAATTAAAAAAAAAATTGATGATATTATTTAGCTGTCATTTGACCATTTTTTAATTTTATTTAACAAAAAAATTTGTACTGAAAAATTCTTTTAAAAAAATTTCAATTTTAATTTATTAAATTTTCTAAATGTCAATTTTTTTGATTTTTTTAAATGTCAATTTATTTTTTTAATTTTTTTGCCATAATTTGTTAGAAAAATTCTTAAAATTTAATAAATACCTGCTGTATTATTTTTTTCATCACAGTTCAAAAATTTTATTTTTAATTTCCAAAAAACTTATTATTTTTATTAAAGCTTATCCGAACAAAAACAGTTTCACTGTAAAAAAATCGCGCCAAGTCCACGTTCATAAGATTATTAAGAAAAAAAAATTAGTTTTTTCTTTCCAAAAAGATATAAAATAAAAAAATTAAAAAATTCAAGTAACCGATATGATTGTTTATGATTTTTGGAAATTAAAAAAAATTTTGTTGTAAATTTTAAAATTAAAAAAACAATTTTGGAACGTACTTGGTGTGCGTTATATTGTGCATTTCAATTTTTTTAAAGTCCTAGTAAATAGATTTTACGAATTTAATTAAAAGTAAAATATTTCGCAACAACGCACACTAAATACGTTCCAAAATTGTTTTTTTAATTTTTAAATTTACAACAAAATTTTTTTTTAATTTCCGAAAATCATAAACAATCATATCGGTTACTTGGATTTTTTAATTTTTTTATTTTATATCTTTTTGTAAAGAAAAAACTAATTTTTTTTTCTTAATAGTCTTATGAACGTGGACTTGGCGCGATTTTTTTTACAGTGAAACTGTTTTTGTTCGGATTTATCATCTCCAACAAATTTATAACTCATTTTAGCAATACATTCTTTCCTTATATAATCAATTTTTATAATAAGGTAGAAAACCCAGTTATTTTCACTGGCCTAGTTGTTTGACACTTGCAATTTTATTCTAATTAAAAAAATAAAATGTTCTCAAAAAACCAATTATCTTAAAATTTATAATTCAAATATAATGTTTATTAAATTATCAGAGTTGAAATATTTTTTTTAATTAAAATAAAATTGCAAGTGTCAATAACTAGGTCTTTTACCTTAGTAATGTTATTAGTAAATTAGTAAAATAATGCTATTAGCAAGAAATTTCAATTTTTTGACAACAATGAGAATTAAAAATAAGAAAAGAAAGGCTTAATATACTATTTTCCATTTTTATTAATTTTAGTGTGATAAATTGTTTATAAATGACGAATTATAAAAAGTATAGTTTCTCATAATTATCTATCCCAAAGATTCGTGTCGACCAAGCGAGGTTAAGTCGGCCATATTGATTGTAGTATTTTAATAATGAGAATACCAAGTTTGTTTATATCCAGTAAACTTATTCCTATGGATAGTAAACTTTAGTATTCTTATTTTAGGAATACTTTTTTTTTTAACCACAGGGAAAAGTTTTCTAGGAGGAAAAAAACTTTTTTTTTCAGTGTGGACTTTAAGTATACCTTTGGTAAGAGAGAAGGATTTGTTGTTAGTCCCACCAGTCACACTCAGTCAAATGATAATTACGAGAAACTTAAAAAGTAATGGAGGTTTTTGACAAAGGGATGGTGTTAATTAGTTATTCTTCTATATTATAAGATAAATTTTACTATAGTCTAAATAGTTTTTCAATCACATAATTATATATAATTGATGGAATTCCAGAGCCAAATGTCCCACCAGTCGCTATGGAATACCCCATGTGTCCAATAATAATTCTTTGTGCATTTTTTTCAATATTCACCTCTATAAATCATCTGACTTATTTTCTTTTTTAATAATTCAAAAATAACATTAATAAAATCCATCTTTATTAACGTCATTATAATTGTCTCAAAAAAAAAAAAAATAAATATTTTTTCTCAAAATACCTCCGTCCGTTCCACCATTATTCTTCTTCACCCCCTCCAAAGCGCGTCGAAAAAAAATCCACACAAAAAAAAGATTTCCTTATACAATTGCGTTTATTTTACTTTATTGCACATCAAAACAATAATAATTAACGATAACAAACACAAGAATATATAAATAAACAATCACGCGCGTGTCACGACCAAAAAAGCTGACATTTTAGATTGCAGACGTGCAACCAGATGCGACAATTTTCTTTATCTTTTAAAAAAAAATCTTATTGTCAGCGCAGTCCTAACCTCAGGCAATCACTGCAATAAACAAGTGCAAGTAGCGATCCTTGCACTTGTATAAATAAACAAATAAATTATTTGTATTGAAATTAATATTAATCTGTTGACATGTGCGTGGATTACTTCCTGACTACCAATTAAATTGATTCGATAGAGTCTTTATCAAGGTGAATGATAAATTAGTGGGTCAGACGACCAAATTTCGGCCTTGATTCAAAATTAATTCTTTTTTTTTATTTATTAGAGTTGTTGAATAAGAACAATGCGGCCGTGCTTGAACGCACGTACTCTATAATGTTCACCTACGGTTGATTAATCAACGATTATCTCATTGATTAAAATTCATATCAATATATCAACAATGATATTCTGATTTTCTTGAGTGGTTGTTTTTTAAATTTTACAATTTATCGAATCTGTAATAGAATTTAAAAAAATAATTTGAGCTTTTATCTCAAGTTTCTAAAGAATAATCCGGGGCCCTTTATACCTTTTTCAGTAAAATATCTATTTAATTTAATTAATTTTTTTAAGGACGTTCATGCGCTACGCTAGAGTCAAAAGAGTAACAACTTTTTATGAAATTTATTGGGGCCTTGAAAAAAATAATAAAGTATATAAATAATCTTATAATGATTTATAATTTTTTGTTTATTTCCCTGAAATATTTTTTAGCGATCTATTTTAAAAAATCAGTAAGTATAAATTAGTCGTTGATTTAACGTCCATCTTTATTGTTTATTAAATTAGACAAATCTGTCATTTCTAACGATGTAATCAGCTGAATTGAGGTAGTTGTTTTCAGTACGCTCAAAAATCAACTAAAATTATTTTAATTATACCAAGTAAAATAATAAATTATTTATTTAAACGTTCGTCCACACTGTGTGTGTTTTGATGCATTTATATTAACTACATTAATCAGATTATTTTTTAAAACATTATTTATTATGGTACCTACTTTAATAATATAAATATTATAATTTTTAATTTAAAAAATGCTGATCTGCCTTAAGGTTGTATGTTAAAAATCTAATTTTTAATCGTAAATAACTTTTTTAAATAATCGATGAATTTTCAATTTTTTAGGGAAGATCATTCATTAAACTTATCAATACTAAAAAATATAAATTTATATCTGCTATTAAGTCTTACCCATTAACCTCCCTAATCTATATTAATTATGTATAATATCATGAACTAGACAGAGAAATCTCACACTTCTTATTACTCTATCTCTATCCCCACTCTCTTCAAACCTCATGCTTATATGCGCAGTTAGATGCGCGCTGGGTTAGATTCTTAGACTTGTCAGTGTTTTAAATAATCCGCTGCTTTATCGAATTTTCATTGGCCATAAATCTATAGTAGTGCGAGACATCCACTCTTATAATCCCATAATAAAATTGAGATGAAATGTATGTGAAACCAATCTATTCGTAATGTGATTGGTCAAATATATCATATGCATGAAAATATATGCAAACTCTATAGTCAAGGCGCGCGCTTGCGCGCATATATATATATATAAACTATAGGTAAGTGAAAGAAAAAAATCTCATTGAAGTTTTCATCATCAAAACCTGGACTATGAACTTATTTGTTACGTTACAATAGATTATTTTAATTTGACATTATTCGAACCACAATATACTATCTATTTTGGTTCCTTTCCTGTTAAAACCGGCTCAGAGTTCGCGACCTATTTTGAGGCGTTTATAATTTGTCGACCAAATCGCAATTTTGATAGCAAGTTTTTCTTCTCCCTCAAAGTACAATTATCCTCAAAAAAAAAAAATTCTAAAGAGATTAATTTGCTTATCTAATATATTTACATTCATAATTGCTGGCATAATCTATGATCTATTTTTGTTTGGACCCCAGACAGTGAACTTTGTAATTATTGACAAGAACAATGAAAAAAAAGAGACAATTTTTAAAATTTATCGTCTGCGTTTGATATGAAAATATTAATTGTGTTAATAAATTAATTGTAAGATATGGACTGGGAAAAATTCATTAAAAATATTATTGCAAGTGATTATAATTTAAGAAAATTTTAAGATTAGATTCTTATTTTATTATTATTTATAAAAAAATTATTTTATATATAAATAATATTAAAGATGATAATGCGTAAGATTTTATATTTTTTAATTTTGATAAGTTTAATTAATGGTCTTCCCTAAAAAATTGAAAATTCATCGATTATTTAAAAAAGTTATTCACGATTAAAAATTAGATTTTTAACATACAACCTTAAGGCAGATCAGCATTTTTTAAATTAAAAATTATAATATTTATATTATTAAAGTAGGTACCATAATAAATAATGTTTTAAAAAATAATCTGATTAATGTAGTTAATATAAATGCATCAAAACACACACAGTGTGGACGAACGTTTAAATAAATAATTTATTATTTTACTTGGTATAATTAAAATAATTTTAGTTGATTTTTGAGCGTACTGAAAACAACCACCTCAATTCAGCTGATTACATCGTTAGAAATGACAGATTTGTCTAATTTAATAAACAATAAAGATGGACGTTAAATCAACGACTAATTTATACTTACTGATTTTTTAAAATAGATCCCTAAAAAATATTTCAGGTAAATAAACAAATAATTATAAATCATTATAAGATTATTTATATACTTTATTATTTTTTTCAAGGCCCCAATAAATTTCATAAAAAGTTGTTACTCTTTTGACTCTAGCGTAGCGCATGAACGTCCTTAAAAAAATTAATTAAATTAAATAGATATTTTACTAAAAAAGGTATAAAAGGCCCCGGATTATTCTTTAGAAACTCCCGTTAGATCGTCGCAAAGGGTTAAACTTCAGCTGGCTGAGATAAAACCGATCCAATAACTTTACTAAAAAAAATAAAAATAATTTTTCTTCATTATAAAAAATATTTTTATTATAATTTAATAAACAAAGTTGAGTATAAAAATAGTTAATCATCTTATTATAAATCCAGATCTCATATATTAAGTCATAAATAGAATATAGAATATTCATGACTATGTTAACATGTTAACTACAACATTGCATAATAGCGCAACAATTAATTGATCTTGTTGTCATTCTTAAAACAACATCCTTTTGTTGTTAATCGAAGCTCACTTTTACTTCAATCCTTAACTTTGTTTGAATTAAGATACAATTTATCAAATATTGGACAACAAAGGTCTTAAATCGAACTCTTTAGAGCGGTCTTAATTTAAAAATAATTGTACAAAAAAATTGCAGATAATAAAAATTTGATTGGAATAATTTGTAATGAGAATAGAAATTCGTGCGTCACAAATCATTAAATGAAAGGTCATTCGTTGTATCGAGTATTGTCATGCGTTGTAAGCGAGGTACATTATTGTCTCTCATTACCGTAAAATACACTCTTCCTTCTTCAATATAATAAATATCCTCATACACGGTATGATACATATACTACTGACCAATAAAAGTTAATGTAATGTAATACTCTTTTATAGTACCTAGTATGTGGTATATATTTATATAGATGAAATTTTATTACCTCAATGACCCTTTGATGTGACATTCTAGAGCTTTCTGCCATTAATTTATTTTTATTAAACCCTAGAAATTTCTTTCTGTAAATTGAGAAAATTATTTTAACAATTAACACTAATATTAATTTAATGGTTTAAAAGTAGAAAATTGAAGACACAAAATTATTAAAAAAATTAGTAGCTTGAGTGATTGAACGCCTAACATGTATTCGGAAAATCTGGGTTCGAATCCTGACTAGGTACAAAAATTCTAAGACAAAATATTTTTAATCAGATTTTTTGCTTTCTAATAAAAAGAATTTTTTTTTTAATTTTGTAAATGTGCTTCATAAATATAATACTCGATAGTGGCAAAGGAATTAATAAGTTAGCAGTTTTCTATTAATTACTAATTATACTCATTGATCATTTTTATCTGTACTTAACTTTTAAGTACGTAACATATGTGGAGTTTATCGCTTTTTTATCTTAATGAATTTTTTTGGTCGTCAATCGATGTTATTACTATTAATATTATTATTTTTATTAATTGTAACATTAAAAATGACCTTTGGACAGTCGTTTGATCGATGAGTGTGAAAAAAATTTATTGGATATTTATAAACTGGTTTTATTATGAAAATATGTCGAATAGATATTGTAAGATTGCAAGTTAATAATTTTTAATGAATTAATTAAAAAAAAAAAAATGTTTTTTAATTGCCATATGATGAAAGGAAGATTTTTCCAATTGCCGCTTTAAATTAATATTAAATTTAAAAATAATTATTAAATTCAAATTTTTTTCATTTAACTGCATACACTGAAAAAAAAGTTTTTTTCCTCCCAGAATACAAAATATTTTTATCCAAGTTTTTTTTACATCCAATATACGTTTCTTAATGTAAAAAAAAAATGGTATTTTTCGTTTGTTTACATCATTGAAAAGTTGTGCTGATTTATATTTTATTGAAAAATTACCTAGCTGTATTATAATTAATATAATTAATATCATAATTTGAATAGATCCTTGAGTGGGTGCGAAAAAAGTTGCTTGAATGGGATTTGGGGCATTCCATGCGAAATGAGAAAATGACTAAAATTTTTTTATTTCATTCTAATTTAGTCTTGATTTATTATTAAAAATCTATACTTTACTAATTTGTAAAGAAAATTTTTTTTAATCAATAAGAAAATCGATTTTTCTCTCCTAGTAACTTTTCAGCCGTACTAACTTGTATCCAGGTAAAATGTTGTTTTAATAGTTTTAACAACAAATTCATTTTATGTTTGTTATTAAATAACATATTTATTATTATAGTTTTAAGAACAAATTTTGTTTATGTTCGTTATTAATTAACACCTAAGTTTATCAAGATCGTGTTGTCAGCAAGCTAAATCCTTTATTTGTGTTTTTTAATTAGTTTTTTTTAATTATCCTAAATAATTTATAGTTAAATATATAAACAATAATGTTTCTAAGGTTGAAATAATATAAAAGTGGTTTTTAATAAACAACTTGATGTGCAAATTTTGTACTTGTCCCACCAGTCACAATAAAAACAAATTTTTTTAATTGTTTCTACGTAGGTAATCAGTCTAATTCTTCATAATATTGAATGTTTGTAGGATAAATTTTGTATTGAGAAGGAAGTATTTTTTAAAAGTTTAGTGGTCGAACTGAAATTGGACTGAAAAAAAAGTTTTTTTATACCCGGAATACTGAATATTTTTTAGTCGAGTTTTCTTGTACGAAGTAAAAGTCAAGTTAAATATTTTAGATTTAAGAAAACTGGTATTTTAAATCTGAGAATACCAAGTTTTTTAACAGGACTAAAACTAAATTCTATGTTACCATAGCAACCGTGACGGTGGCGCCAGTATTTTGTCATTTCCCTCCAATCTACAGTGTACGCGTGTTTTTTAGTTATTGGTTTACCTCGTGCCTGAGTCTAGTTACCTAAATATTTATTTGTGTAAATTAAATAATTTATAAATTATAAATAAAAGTATTAATCATTAATATTACTTCCCCTTACTCCCTTACTTATATGGATTCTTGGATGCAAAAGAAGTTGTCAGAGTGGAATCCACAGATTCGGTAGAATCTGGCGCCAAGTTCCGTTCAAATCCGTTGTCAACGGAGCGCCAGACTACCGACTGTGTTTACTGTAAGCAGAACGGTATTTTGAGGTTGCAAAATTTTATTTAATTCTACGGTACTTTTTTTTCCTAAATTCTATATTATAACAGTAATTCATAATTTAATTTACTGTTATTAATTAATTATATTCACATATAACAATTAATCTACTTGAAATTAATAAATTTAATCAGCACAAACTATAGCAACGCAAAAATTTCATGTACTTGAAGTTTCGAACGTTCAACTGAACGAATAATATAAATTTCGATCCTGACTTTTTTTCGATGGGCAAAGTGATCAGCCACAGACTAAATAATTCGAGAATACATAGTAATCCTTCAATAGATGGGAAACTACAGTTAAAAAATAGTATATTACATACCTAGGCCAGTAAAATAAGAAAAGTCTCAGACCACATGTAATTGTTGGCCGAGGCGAAGCCGAGGTTGACAAACATGTGGTCTGAGGCTTTACTTTTTACTGGCCAAGGTGTGTATACTATTTTTCTGCTCGACGTAGCCGGAATGTGGCAACTTTGTTTAGCGCAACGGCCAGAAAGTTGCCACTTTCCGGCCGGAGGGCAGAAAAATTTATTCTATTTGACTGTCATTTGTTTAAAATAAATTTTTTAATTCTATTGGTTATGTTTATATACTCGGCAGATTTTTTCACTTATTAGACCTGCAATTTCTTTAACTGAAACTTTCAATGCTCATTACATAGTATATTACACACCTAGGGAAGTAAAGTGAGAAATGTCTCAGATCACATGTAATTGTTGGCCGAGGCGAAGCCGAGGTTGACAAACATGTGGTCTGAGGCTTTACTTTTTACTGGCCAAGGTGTGTATACTATTTTTCTGCTCGACGTAGCCGGAACGTGGCAACTTTGTTTAGCGCAGCGGCCAGAAAGTTGCCACTTTCCGGCCGGAGGGCAGAAAAAAATTTTCTTGGCTCAAGAAATTTTCAACCTTTCTTAATATTTTTTTAAGCCAAGAAAATTTACACTCCAGTCAAGAATTTTTTTTT
>CAJNRD030001120.1:1783889-1799287 GCA_905319865.3 Cotesia congregata | reverse complement strand
ACTTTTTTAAAGATATAAGCTCATCCCGGTGTTATACTCATCAAGAGCTTTCATTTGAGTACCCACATGCATTTTTGATATATTTTTCATATATACATATATATATATATAAATATATAAAATATATGAAAAATTGATGTGGGTACTTAAATGAAAGGTCTTGATGAGTGTAACATCGGGATGAGCTTATATCTTTAAAAATGTTAATCGTTCACAAGATACAAGGTCATTTCTTAATTATAAATCTAGAGATAGAGCATTTTCAAATGCAGCCTAAATACTTATCATTAAAAATTGACTATTGGTGAGAATGATATGAAACTTTGAAAAGGCACAACTTCATGTCAAGACTCTTCCAACGATACCAAATTTAACTATAAAAACCCATTTTATTATATAAATATACTGGCCACAAAATTTTGCTTATTCTCTCAATAATATAGATTCTAATGTATTATAAATTATAATTAATGCAAATAATTTACAAAGATGATTTTTATATATAAGCAATCTTAATATCAGGACATTGCAAGCGCAACAAATTAACTCATCAAAATATTTATTAACCGTTAATAAATATTTGTTATCTATTAATAAATATACTTTCCTCCCAAATAAATATTCATTGAATGTTAAAATAAAATAATTGTCTTAAAAAAAAATTAAACATTATTAATAGTTAATAAATCCTTCTATCAGTGTAACTACGAACCACGTGGAGCAAAAGACCGCGATCCAGAAATTATCCGTCTCCGTCTTTATTCCTCCAAGTAGAGTAAAGTCGGGATAGGATCCACACGTGTTACATATTTATCATGCGCTTCACGGGTATGGCATTCCTTTGAAGAAACTCACATGAAATTTGTTTTAATTTATCACATTTGCCTCAGCCCGAGACATTTTCAACTGTCACGGAAAAATTAGCAAGATAATAAATTATTTTGACGTGACAAAAACATTGAGAAATTGACGGGCCGAAAAAAGCCGACGTTTCCCCGCGGATCGGCTTTTTTTTTTCCCATTCAGGATCCGGGGATAGTCAAGTTTGTTTTTGCTTTTTAATACCTCGATTCCTCTGTATCTCATTATATTACCGCGGGAGCGTTTAACCAAATAGTTTACCTTGGAATATAACGTTGCGGATCATGGATGTCTTGGGGACATTACCATGAGACGTCCAGTCGTCCAGTAGGAATAAATTAGAATGCGCATGTATAATGTATGGATAGAGATGGATATATATTCAACTATATGTAATAGATATGTAGTACATAGTAGATTACATAGTAAATATATACATATATGTAGGGATATTTGGAGAGTTTCCAAGATCCCAATCGAAGTTTGAATTATCACAACTGGTCGGTACGTGACCAGAATTACGGGAAGATATCTCTCGGGTCTAAAGTATGTATTATATGAAGATGTTTTTAAACTTGTCTGATGACACGGGCTCGTTCGTTCAACTACTTATGGTAATCCCCGATACCACTTACTATTCACCCACTCATCTCTACTCGAGTCTTGCTCTATATACAGCAATACAGCTTCCCGATTCCCAACTCAATACGAGCTACTCCGCATTCACATCCACTCGGTATCTTCTCGACGGTCAGTAATGTAGTGAGCTCTTTACTTGTATTGTCTCTCACCGCATAGCAGAGAGTACATATTATGGATTGAACTACTGGTATAGTGGGCTTAAAAGCGGAAGAGTTGTAAATTTATTACCACAACAACTGAAGATAAAGAGAAATAATTTTTGAAACTCTTGATTAAACAATTGTAATATTTATATTTTTATTTAATAATTATTTTAGTAAAAATATTGTAAGCTATAGAGTTTATTTGACTTATAATTATTGTAAAAATATATTGATTGGATAATAAATTGATTTAGTGGAATTAATTTAGGCTTAATTAATCAATTAGAGATAATGATTGCTCAAGATTGGATAATCGTCATATGAGATGGAGATTTTCATTACGGGCGGAGTTTGATTGATGTAGCGAATCACGTGACACTTCGAACAATGATGGATCTGTGTAAATAGGCTCGCTGGGATCGAAATCGCTCCGTCTGTTAACGGTTAATCCTACCGCGCCCTCCATCGCCGTCGACGTCAGCTGGTGATTAAAAATTTGACTTAACGACCTGAAAGAAGATGAAGATGAGGATGAGGAACAAGATTAAGTTTTTTTTTTTTTTTTTTCTTCGTTTTAGAGCTCTATTCTCATTTGTTTTTATTTTAAGTAATTAATATAAATAGATTGTCGAGTTAAACGGTTACTTACGTTGATTGGAACGGCTTGGGGAGCCCCGATCGCATGAATGAAAAGTTTGATCGGGAACTCGCTGAGTCTTCTCGGATTACTTTGTCTACGATTTTGTTCTTACGGATTATTGGGTAACCATATTTCCTAATTCGTTTAAAAAATTTTTATTATCATTTTTTACAAATAATGGAAATCTTTTTGATTAAAAAATTAGATTTTTTTTATTTAAAATATTGTTAAGTTAAATTTTTTTTTTTTTTAATTTAATTAAAGATAAAAAAATAATTTTTTAAATATTAATTTGTGGATTGAAAAAAAAGTACTAGTAAAAATTGTAAAAAGTCGACATGGAAAAAATTATTTAGAAAAAAAAAATTTTTAAAATAATACTTAAAAAAATTTTATTAAAAATTTTTGACAATTAATTTTTTTATCATTTTTTTAATATTAAAAGCATCAAAACTAATTAAAAAAATTATCTACGGTTATTGTAATAATTCTTATCTTGAATGCGTCATAAAAGCAAGTAAAAAAAAAAATAAATCAGAAAACTTTAATTTTTTATGAATAAAAATAGAAAAGTTTAAGATAAAATTAGAAAACTTTAAAAAATACAAAACAAATTCAAAAAATTTTACTAGTAAAAACAAAAAAGTATTGATATTTTTTAAAAATATTTTTGTTATTATATTAACACACTGAAAAAGAAAAAAAAATCTCTTGAATCAAGTAAAATTTGTTAGTTGAAAAATTTTTCAACTAAAATCAAGACAATAAAGTTCTTCAAAATTATTTTCTTGATTCAAATTAATTTTTTTTTTTTCATTAATAAATATTTTTAATTTTTAATTAATAACTTTTTTGATGACATTAAAAAGTTAGCAGTCACTTGATCATTTTTTTTTATTTTATTTATCAACAAAATTTGTTCCAAAAAATTATTTATAAAAAATTGCATTTTTAATTTTTTAAAATTTCTACATGTCAATTTTCTTTGCAATCATTTATTTCTCACCAAAATTATTAAAATTATTATGATACTGAAATTAGCAGACATTTGATATTTAGAAAATTATTTTTAAAAAATTGCATTTAACATTTTTTAAAATATCTGTGTCAATTTTTTTTCTTAATTTTTTTTGCAATAATTTATTTGTCACCCAAATTCTTAAAATTATAAAATATTTCCTAAATTAATTTTCATACTTTTTTGTGTAGTAATTTATTTAAAAAAAAAATTAAAAATCGATCAAATATCTGTTAATTTTATTATCACTAACTTCTATTATTAAACCTTAAAAATCCTAAGGGCCCACCAATGCCGTATCCAGGAGAGAAGCCAAACCCTCACGAAGCTCACTCTGGTGGACCTCCTGCCCCTGGAGTTCCTCCTTATCCTTCAAGCGCCGGTTACGGTTTCAATCCGACACCAGGATCATTCAACATGCCTCAACCTTTTTCTTCCCCTTACCCAGCAAGCCCATACCCAAGTCCCTACCCTCCATCTTCTAACCCATCTATGCCGTACCCCGGCCAAGCTAATGTACCTTCTCCTTATCCTCCAAGCGCTTCACTGTCTTACCCAATGAACCCTGGAGCTACTTTTCCTCCAAGCTCAACTCATCACCCCGCACAAAATCCCAGCTTTTCAGCACCGCCTTATGCACCTCAATCCTACCAATCAAATCTTCCTCAACAGCCTAACTACCCTAGCATGAGTTATCCCGGCCAACCGGGTGTCAATCCTGGCATGAGCATGAATTCAAACTATCCTGGCCAAGCGAGTTCTCATACTAACGCTTATCCTGGATCCTATCCTGGGGGCCAAGGGGCAGGAGCTTATCAATCAGCTACTGCTATGGCTTATAGACCTTATTCTTCTGCCTCTGCCCCCCGGATGGCTCAGGTTAATTTGAAGGTGAGACTAACGTTTTTTTTTTTATTCTATTTTTCTCTCAATCAATCAATACTCAATAATATTGCGTTTATTTTCTATAAAATTATTTAATTGAATTTTTTTTTAATTATTAATTACTAGCAAGTTGCAATCACTATCCTTATGCAATAAAATTATCTATTTTAATTTTTATAATAAATCAAATACAATAAAAAAAAAATCTTTACAAAATTGCTACTGATAAGTTTTCAAAATTTTTACATGCAGAATTTTTTAATTAAATTTTTTGATAACAATTTTACTGCTATAAAATTATAAAAAAATTTTTTAATATCAACTTCAGTGTCATGAATTAATCTAATACAATAATTAGATTAAGATGATAATAGAAATAAACAATTATAGTATCTTATAAAATAATTAAAACTAAAATACAAGACCTACTTTTTTATAATAATAGTTTAAATTAATGCGATTTAACTAAGAATTTATACAATAGCTTATTAAATGTCCAAACAAGTGATCGAAAAGTTTATTTTTGAAAACTCCAAGACTATGAGAATTTACAATGTCTGCCGGTAATTTCTTCCACATATGTATAACTGTTAAAAAACGCCGAAGAAGATGATTTTAATTTAAAAAAAAAAAAAAAAAAAAAAACTCAGACCAAGAATCGAACCCTGTTTTCTCCAGTTAGTTATTAAGATCTCTGTTCTCTAAGCTACTTCCACTTAGTCGCACTACAAAATAACCTTAATATTCCGGATAAAAAAGATTCGGGTTCGATTTCTGGTCTAAATTATTTTTTTTTTGCAGCGAGAAAAAATATAAATTTTATTTTAATAGATTATATAATTTATGAAAATACGCAAAAAAATAATTAAAAAAAAAAAAAAAAAAAAAAAAAAAAAAATAAATGAGAAAACCCAGACCAGGAATCGAACTCTGTTTCCTCCAATTAGCTATTAAGAGCTCCGTCCGCTAAGCTATCCCCACTTAGTTGCACTACAATATTTCCTTCTCAAACAAAATTATAAAAAATCCTCCGTAATTTTTCTCCAAGGCACTACAGTAAATTTTCCGATAAAATCCAAGCTTTGTCTAAAAACCTCCATATTTAAAATTGTCGACCTGATTCTAAGGCACACTACATTGTTTTGTAAGACCCTAAAGGCACCTGCCAGAAAACTCTAGCGCTGACTCCGTACACAATACAAAAGTTAGAAACAAGAGCGCCCTCTGCACTATATATCAATACTCTCTATATATATTTCTTAAAATTTTTAGTATGTATATTAAATATACCTATAAATTCCTTACTTCCCAGAGGAGGAGAATTCCGTAATTTTTGAGCATCACACTTCCTACGGCTACCTTACGAAAAATTATACAAATACATACATATACTTAAAAAATTCAAATTCATATCAATAATTCTCTCTATATATTCATATTTATATAATTGTACATCGTACAACAATTCCTTGTCTTTTACCAGCCAGTCTTAATAACAACATCTCAATACTGCGTAATACAATTAAATGTTCTTTCCAGTAGATGGCGCAGTAGTGAGCGCTAATTCACTAACAAAAACTAGCCGTCGATGTGTCGGTACTTGTGAGCGGACATTTGGGCGAGTCCTAGAACCGCGTATTGACACTGAAGACAATGATAATGCGTTTGTTTGCCAGAATGTTGGCACTGAACAGCGCCACAGGGCAAACTGGGTGTGAATTTCTGGAAGCCAGCTGCAGCAATGCTGTCTAACTTAGCGTGCTGCCGCCTGTGAGCGACAACTTTGTTAGTATCAGTGCAAACAAAGTCACACTTCAAGCAATGGAAGTGTGAAGCCTTGTTCTGCATGGAACCTAAAGAAGAAGTGTAAGCGCAATTGGCTCTGCCACACGGAACATTAGCTCTGTACTGCTGGAACTCGCTACCCATCAAGGTGTCCAAGCGTTCGTGCCTAGCAGTGTGTTGAACAAACCTAGTTTTGTCGCAGAAGGAGTACCCACAATCTTGCCGCATGCAGTGGAAGTGGGTTTGGTGTTCGCGGTAGCCGCAGTGGGGGTACCTGCAGTCTTCATTGAACCTAAAGCGAACGTACCCATCAGGAACAGGTTCGTCCTTGAGCATCCGCATGGAGTGATGCAGCCGCTGCTTTTTAGCTTCCATCGAATTGGCGTCTGATGGAGAGAGGGACCGCTTAGATAGGTTCAAATTCGCCGCTAGGGATGCTAGAGGGTTGTCGTCCCTCCCCGGGAGGAAGTTCCCAGGTGGTATAGCTGGAGCGAACATCAAGCTAGGCGCACTGGCGTACATCCCGCCATGTTGTAAAAACGGCGGGAGCGCTTGGTTCATCAAAGCTAGCTGCTGGTTCATCGCGGCCATCACTGCGGGACTGGGGAAGTGGAACCCGTGGCTTAGATCTAATTCGAACCCACCTGGAACTGGTTGGGCCATGCTGGTAGGAACCTGGATGTGTCCGTTGTTCTCATTGGGGTTGTCCGGTTGGGGTTCTTCGCGGGATTCCGTCGGTTCGCGTTTGATTTGGCTGGGAGGTTCGGGTCTGGGGCTTTCTAGCTTGATCTCTTTAATGGGGGATTGTTGGTGCTGGGGCTGGGACATCTGGCGGATGTTCTGGTACTGCATGTTCTGCATTTGGACGTTCTGGGTCATGAAATCCGGTTTGTGCTGGGATAGCTGGGTTAGGTAGTCCGTGGGGATGTTCGGAGGGTTCGGAAGGTTCGGAAGCTCGGGGTGCTGTTGTTGGCTCAGGATCGCCCCGGTAGAGTGCTTAGCGATGTGCGCCACCAGGCGGTCCAGTTCGGAGAAGGCTTGGTTGCAAGCGTTGCAGTGGTAGTGGTTTTTCCGCTTTAGTTTGCAGAACGGCCGGCTGCAACTCTGGTCTGGTCCGTAGAGGGTGTGTGGTGAAGAACTGGTTGATGGAACTGGAGGCTCTGTAACAGAAACGAGTGATTAGCAGGGTGGTGATGGAAGGTGGTGCATCAGAATGGTCCAGCTATAAGGAAAGAACAAGATGACACTGGATATTATCCGAGATTGTACTCAGTGATATCTGGATGATAATCATTATAATCTGGATTGTACTCATTACAATCTGGATTATACTTATTATTAGGGCACGGAATTTGGCCTATTTTCAATTGTTCAAATTTAAGGTTAAACATATAAACAGTCATTTGAATGGTGGCGAAATTCCAGGCCCTACTCATTATAATCTTGATTATACGCATTGTAATCTGGATTATATTAGCTATTATCAGAAATTTTTTTTCACTCAGTATAATTTGGGATGATATCCAGTGTCATCTTATTCTTTCCGTGTAGATTTGGGTTTAGAATTTTGGAACATTCTGATTTAGTGGTAAGTTTTGAGAGAATAGTTGAGATAGATGAAAAAAAAAAAAACTGGTCGGTGGCACGAACCTTGGTGCACGGAAGCTCGCATGGATAGCATGGCGCTCGGAAGTGCGGGTTCATTCGGCGGTCCGCTTACCGGATAATAGGTCCCTGCCGCCCTCACCACTAGCAATCAACCAAAAACAACCAACACTTGAATAAATACCGCCCACTAACCACTAATCATAACTTACTGGCTAATTAACAGATCATAAACATGTAAATTTAACAAACAGGTAACAAAGAGGTGTGTGTTTAAAAACAGTGCAATCGTGCAGGTCATGCAGTGAATTAGACTGTTTAGCAATATAATTGCAAAACAATCTGGTGTATGAAAATTTTCATCAAATTCGTCTCGTCTACCATTCTTAAAATGTAATAATAAGTATAATCTAAGTGCGCTAGCTTCGTGCCTACCTAACGTATTAACTCACCAGTTGTTTTGTTAGTGTCAGGACTAGCGTCGTCTTTGTCATCAATAATGGACCTTGAATCATCCTGACAGATTTCTGGCTTGTCAATCAGCTCTGATGGATTCTTCACCTGGATCCTGGGCTTCTCTGGTATCTGGCAAATCTGCCCAAGCATCTGACTCTGACTCTGACCTTGAGACTCTGGAACTTCCATTGGTTCCTGGATAATGCCCATGTGTTGCTTTTCATGCTGCGCCATAGTTGAATACCTCACAAATGAATACGCGCAATTCATCCTAGTGCAATGATAATGCCGATGAACGCGATTGCTGTGACAGCTAGGAAGTCTACAATCAACCATTTTGTCATAGAAAGCGAATCCGGGAAGAATATCAACGTTATCATGGAAATCCTTGCTGTGCATCAGCAACTGATCAGCCCGATCTGTGGCAAAGAAGCACCTGGCTTGGGAGCAGTGATGGTGTCTCGTTCCACGAATCACACAACTTGGATCAGGACAGGAGTCAGGATTATAGGTAGCAAATCCCTCGGGTTCGGTGCTGTCTTCACTGTCTTCATCATCTTGAACCAAGGATTGGACTGGACTGGGACCAAGGCTGAGTGCTATGGGACTAGGACTAGGACCAGGAGTTGGCTTAGGAAGCTTGAAGCTCGTAAAGATCGCCTGAGGCGAATCTTGAGTGTGACTTGATGAGTCTCCGCCTCCAGACCAGATTTCTATAACCCGATTCTTGGGCGGCCTACCACGCTTCCTCCTGAACATCGCATCAATGTTAGTCAAATGTGTCAGCGTCACATCAGAGGAAAGGATCTGGGTGGAACTATTCAAATTCAGCTGCCTCGTGTACTCATGGATCTTGTAGTGCTGCAACCTCCTGAAGGGTTTGTCAGTCGCCAGGATGACTTCCTTACAATTATCCCAGTTGCAGTGATAGTGCTTCTCCTTATCAGCATAAGGGCAGTCTTCGCAGGTTCCTTCGTCGAAGTACGCATCAGTAATCCGCTCCTGGGTCTCGTGCTCCCTCAGATGCTCCCTAACTTCTCTGGGGTCTCGAAGCGTAGCACCACATCCGTCCAACGCACAGTGGAAGTGATCACTCCGGTGATTGCAAGGACACTCTGCTGAAGCTGGAGCTAGGTAAGTAAGCTCTGAAGCCGTCAGACCAGTTCCTGTTGAAGCTCCCGGCGAGCTAGGCTGCTCCATCGAGGTGGAACTGGCTAACGTGCTCATGTTGGTCGCTGTTAGATCCATCGCCAGGTCACTCGCGCTTTGGAAGGAGTCTTCCAGGGAATAGAAGCTAGGAGAAGCTCGCTCTTCGTTGGAACTCTCGCCGTTCATGCTCAACACACTGGAGCCTGCTAATTCCTCCCAATTCATTGGTCTTCCACTGGGACCAACTTGCTTGTACTTTCTGTAAGCCAGTTCCGAGTCATGCCGCTCGTGCTTGCGTTTGTGGGAGAACAACTGACCAGAAGAATGAAGCACGTAGCTGCAGTGAGGCCTGATGCAGTGGATATGATTACAAACTCGAGAAAACCTGCACTGCTCATATGGACAAGCTTCAGATTTCATGAATTTTTTAAATCCGTCCCTAGAAAGTTGCTCGTCTTTGATGTGGTAGGACTTGTGCTTGTCCATATCGGCTTTGTTCTTGAAAGTATACCTGCAGTTGGACCTTCTGCAGTGGAAGTGAGTGGTTCTTTGACCTACAAACGGACAGTAATCAGTCGCGCAAGTCTCCGTTGCGCGAAACCGCTGGAATCCTTCCTGGATGATTGCAGAATCCTTGCGGTGGTAGTTAGCATGCATCTGGACGTCAGATGTAGAGATGTAGACCTTGTCGCAGTTGTCATGGATGCAATGGTAATGTGTTTGCTTCCTATTGTGAGGACAGCTTCTCATTGGGTGACGTTCGGAACAATCGTCTGTTGGGGAATATCGCATAAAACCGTGTTGCAGGGATTCGTCGCGCTTTTTGTGCCATTTGAAGTGGCGGATCATCTCCTCTTTTTTGACAAACACCCGCCCGCTGCAATCTAGACAGTGGAAGTGCTCCCGACAACCAAGTTCTTTGCAATAAGACGACCCGCATTCTAATGCTGAGGAGAATCGTCGAACGTATCGCGAGTAATCAATCTGCTGGGTAGATTGCTGCTGCAGAGATTGTGCTGTTAGTGATGACTTTGACCCCGTGGTTAGGTTGTCAGGCACTGGAGACATACTCTGACTCAGCAGGGCTGTAAACAGAAATTATTAAGTAGATTTTCTTCCCGGTCGACTGCCAGGCTTCTTCTTCCAATGGTAAAAGGGTTCAGGTTTGTCTGGTCTGTCTTGTTTTAGGAGGAACACGTATAAAAGAAGTTTTAAGTTGAGATTTGCATTTTACAAAAATGTTCCGGCTCTAATTGCGAGTTCAAAAAAATAATTTTTTAAGGCTTAAGGAGATCCAAGTAACCTTCTAGTGTAAAAAAATGTCTGTAAAATAATAAAGGTCGAAATGCTGTTCTTAAAATTGATTTTTAAATTAATTAATGAATTTTTCAGGAAATTTCCGATATTAACATTTAATTTAATAAAAAATATAGCATTCTGGAAATCTACTGTTTTAAAATTTTTTTATTAATTATTAGGCTACGTAGATTTAATTTACAAATTTTCAGGATCTTTTAAAAATTTTACTACTTCGCGTAGATCTCCTTAAATGAATTGTCAAGTATCTTATTGATTAAAGTAATGTTTCGGGACACGTAAGGTCATCTAGCGTCACTGTATGACGCTAATTCCTCCTTGCTAATTCTGTCGGTAAGTCATAAATTTCTAGGTAAGCAACCTACTGCACCTATCTAATCGATAAAGTAGTTTTCTGGGGGTAAGTATGTCGTCGTTGATAAGTCAGTGTGTCTCTTTACGGACGGTAAATCTTTTCTTTTACCGACTGTATGTGTTAAAGGTAATTTTTTTATCGGCTGTTTGATAAAGTAGAACAATCGATGAATTTGAAAAAAAATTTCACACTTTAATAATTGATCATGAAAAGAAAAATGATTTGTTATGTCAATGACCTATAAATCTTAACTGGGTACCATCTCCATCATGCTAAACCAAAAAAACATAATCAAAAGCAGATAAGTAATTTTTTTTAGAGAGATTGAAAAAGATCGTGACTAAGCTTTAACTTAAAATATTAGTTTTTGTGAGATTTTTTGTGGACACACGTGGAGAATAAAATTATAAAATAAGGAGAGGAACCCTTTTATTCAGAGGGAAAAAAAAGTTTGATAATAATAATGATAGTGAAAAGACGAGACGTGAGATGTTAGATGTGAGATGTGAGATGAAAATATTGGGTCTAAGGGGAGGTTTTGTTGAATTTTGTTTAAAAGCATAAAGGACCCACATCGTTTTTATCCCGGTGGATTTTCAATTGGGTGAGATTTTTTTATTTTTTTTTTTAGTTAAGTTATTATTATTTCGGTTTTATCTCAGCCGGCTGAAGTTTAACCCTTTGCGACGATCTAACGGGAGTTTCTAAAGAATAATCCGGGGCCTTTTATACCTTTTTTAGTAAAATATCTATTTAATTTAATTAATTTTTTTAAGGACGTTCATGCGCTACGCTAGAGTCAAAAGAGTAACAACTTTTTATGAAATTTATTGGGGCCTTGAAAAAAATAATAAAGTATATAAATAATCTTATAATGATTTATAATTATTTGTTTATTTACCTGAAATATTTTTTAGGGATCTATTTTAAAAAATCAGTAAGTATAAATTAGTCGTTGATTTAACGTCCATCTTTATTGTTTATTAAATTAGACAAATCTGTCATTTCTAACGGTGTAATCAGCTGAATTGAGGTGGTTGTTTTCAGTACGCTCAAAAATCAACTAAAATTATTTTAATTATACCAAGTAAAATAATAAATTATTTATTTAAACGTTCGTCCACACTGTGTGTGTTTTGATGCATTTATATTAACTACATTAATCAGATTATTTTTTAAAACATTATTTATTATGGTACCTACTTTAATAATATAAATATTATAATTTTTAATTTAAAAAATGCTGATCTGCCTTAAGGTTGTATGTTAAAAATCTAATTTTTAATCGTAAATAACTTTTTTAAATAATCGATGAATTTTCAATTTTTTAGGGAAGATTATTAATTAAACTTATCAACGCTAAAAAATATAAAGTCTTACGCACGAATGTCCTTAAATGAATAAAAAAAAAATGAAGGGATTTAAATTCAGTGTGCCAAATAATCCGATTGGAATCGTAGAAATTAAAAAAATATTCTAAATTTAATTAAGCCGCGAGACGCGTTCGCGGTTTCGAAATCTTTGACTCGGGTGCCAATGGGTTGAGTGAAAAATAGACGTTCGAACTGTTTGTTGAGAAAGACAAATGTGTTAAGATACAGATCGGATAAAACGAGAATATACGTACATATATTTATATATATATATATATATATATACTGACCGGCGAAGGGTGAGGGGGAGGGGGCTGGAGGAGCTCATTTGGTCAAACACAAGGGGAAGGGAACAAAACTATTGAAAGCACATAAGACTGAGGTCAGTGATACGATAGTAATGCGTAGCTTTTTGCTTAGAGACAAGATCGCGGAAGAAACGACAATAAAAAATAAATAAACTTTATTACTAATGACGTGTGACATTTTAGGACGTTAATAGAACCATTTCACATTCTTTTTCACGTTCATTTCCTTTTTGAATTTCTCGAAAAAATATTTTTTTAAGAATCACATAAGTTTCAAGGAAATTAGATCTTTTGAAGGGTATTTTAGATCCGATTGGCGGAAATAGAAAATTTTGGAGACAATTGGAAGGATTTTATCTAAAATTAAGTAAAAAATATTTTTTTTACACAATAATTTGAATAAAAAAATTTTGAAAGCGGTTTTAAGATATTTTTAAGATCTAATCTGATTTTGGTTAAAAAAAAAATTTTTTTTGAATAAAAAATTATTGTTATTATTACTCATTACTAAAAAATTAAATTATTCATTGTAAATATTTTTTATTAGGTAAAAAAAGGTTAAAAAAGTGAAAATTTTCTATTTTTTATAATTTCCATGCAATTTTTATAGATAAAAAATTTTTTTTTAGTTTTTAAGGGTGCAGAATTTTTACTCCAATAATTTTTTAGTAAAATTCCTTACAAATTTTTTTTTTATTCAATAATTTGTTAAAAAAAAAATTCTAACAGCTTTTTAATAAGATTTTAAGATATTTTGAAGATCTAACGTGATTTTGGTCGAAAAAAAAATTTTTTTGATAAAAAATGATTGTTATAATTCACTCATTGATAAATAATTGAATTCTTCATTAGAAATATTTTTTTTAAAGCAAAAAAAGGTTAAAACACAAAAATTTAGCAAGAAAAAGTGAAAATTTTTTATTTTTTCCAATTTCGATGCAGTTTTTACGGATAAATTTTTTTTTTTTAATTTTTTAGGGTACATAAAGCGATTTTAAAATATTTTGAAGATCTTACTTGATTTTTGGCAAAAAAAAAAATTTTTTTAAACAAAAAATGATTGTTATAATTTGACTTATTACTAAAAAATTTAATTATTCATTATAAAAATTTTTTATGAGGTAAAAAAAGGTTAAAACCCAAAATGTCGGCGAAAATTTTCTATTTTTTCTAATTTCGATGCAGTTTTTTCGGAAAAAATTTTTTTTTTAATTTTCTAGGGTACATAATTTTTATTTCAATAACTTTTAGGTAAAATTACCTATAAAATTTTTTTTTATTCAATAATTTTAATAAAAAAAAAATTCTAAAAGGTTCTTAATGTGATTTTAAGATAGTTTAAAGATTTTACTCAATTTAATAAAAAAAAAAAAAAAAAAAAAATTCTGAAGAAAAAATTAATCCTATAGTTGATTAATTACTAAAGAGTTTATTTCTTTTTATTGATACTTTTAATTTGATCAAAAAAAGGCATAAATGCGAAAAAAAATAATAAATTGGCTATTTTTAAGCTTCGATGCATTTTTTTGGGGCTAGATAATTTGTATTTTAATAAATTTGTTTTTTAAAATTAAAAGCTTGAAATTTTTTAAAATATTTTTTAGGAAAAAAAAGAATAACAAATAAATTAATTAGATACGAAAAAATCGATAATAACAACAGAATATACCGAAGAAAAAATAATAAAAAACTGTAAAGTAAATATGAAGGGATCGGGGTGAGTTGAGTTGTAAAAATGCGTTGTAAAGTGTATTGATCCATCATATATCGTGCCCCCAATTACTCAGTGGGGGTAAGAGGCTCCACACAACTACTGTGTACAGATACACTACATTACTCTAAATACGTACATAAAGTAATACAGTACAGTGTACGCTACACAGTAAATAGAGTAAAAACACGCTCAGTAAACAGGGTTGGAAAAAATTTCACAATTCACGGGTGTTCGTTCACGCGCGATCCTCTTTATAACCGAAAAGACGCGAATAAAGCGTAAGACCAGATAAAGGCACAAAACCTAAAATAATACTACTGAAATTATCTTATCCAGTTTCAGATAAAGGAACAGAAGTGGAGGGGACGAGGATCGGGACAAAGAACAAAGGGATATTTTTCATCCACCTTCTCGCCCAATGAATCATCCCTCAATAAATCCCCTAGTTATTCATCTCGATTATACGCAGACTCAAATTTCTATTTTGACAGCAGTTCGACGAGCCATACCTTCCTTATTTTTTTTTTTAAAGTTTAGGGTATATTATTTTCATTTTAAATATCGACTTTAATTTAATTTTTTAAAGTTAAAATAATAATAATAACTAGTAACCTTGCAGTCACTATAAATAAATAAAATTTTGCTTAATTAAATAATGAATTTTGTTAAATTGTACTGTACTTTCTTAAATATTGACATTTTTTAAGGTATAAGCTCATCCTGATGTTACACTCATCGAGAGCTTTCATTTGAGTACCCACATGCATTTTTTATATATTTTTCATATATACATATATATAATATATATATATAAATATATGAAAAATTGATGTGGGTACTCAAAAGAAAGGTCTCAAGAAGTGTAACAACGAGATGAGTTTATATTTTTAAAAATGTCAATATTTCTCAAGATATTTGTAAAAATACTCTGTACTTTCGTATAAATATTGAACTTTTTAAAGATATAAGCTCATATCGATGTTACACTCATCAAGAGCTTTCATTTGAGTACCCACATACATTTTTGATATATTTTTCATATATACATATATAATATATATATATATATATATATATATATATATATATATGTATATATGAAAAATATATAAAAAATGCATGTGGGTACTCAAATGAAAACTCTTGA
>CAJNRD030001120.1:1638117-1769238 GCA_905319865.3 Cotesia congregata | reverse complement strand
AAAGGTCTCGATGAGTGTAACATCAGGATGAGCTTATATTTTTAAAAATGTCAATAGTTCACAAAATACAAGGTCATTTCTTAATTATGTATCTAGAGATACATTTTCGAATGCAGCTAAAATACTTATTATTATAAATTGATAAGAATGATATGAAACCTTCTTTTATCCAAGACAAAAAAAAATAAACTTTTTAAAATCATTTAATATTCATTTATTAAAAAATATTAAGTATCTTATAAATTTTTCCCACGAAAAATATCAATTTATCAAGAGTATGCGGGTAACAATATAATATTATAAAGAAAATTTGAACCGGAGCTGACCGATGAGCATTAATTTAATACCAGCATGAGGATCAGCCTTCAATCAGATAAAATCTGATAAACTGGGCTTATTTAAATGACATCTTGAGTTCTATTCTATTCAAACTAAGATTTTTAACCCAATTGCGGTAACAATGGGTGATTACCCTGATGGTACATGAGAGCGATGCGACGTGCCTCTAATGGTTTTCGAGCGATTAATTATGCAAGTTAAAACTTGCATCAACAAAATAAAAATTTGCATTTTCTGTAATGAGAATCTTTAAAAAAAATTCTTTAAATAATCAAAAAAAGAAATTAAAGTACCTCAGACTTCTTACAAGAAAGAATAGGTTACGCCGGCAATAAATAATAAAAGTAATAATTTAAGTTATAAAAATAAATGAGTTAAGTAAAAATTGATTATTGTTAAAAAATAAACGATCGATTTTGCTGAAGCGGATTTTCCTCGAACGGTCCATTGTTTGCTCGTTAATCGTTCATAGCGAATGAAATTTTAACGGCCGGCAGTTAACCTTAACGAACAACGCAACATATATTGGTAAGAGTGCTGCAAGCAACATTACTCCTCCGTCTTCTCCTTCTCCCACTCCCTCTTTACTTATACTTGTCCTCTCATTCTATTTTATCGATTTGTTTCATTTTTCATCGCTGTAATAACAATATGCTTTTGCTTTTATGCTACAGAATTTATATTGAATTTTTAAATTTACCGCCTTTGGCTAATCTCAATAGATGGCGCCAGAAGACTATCTACGTCATCAGTTTTGGCGCTAAATTTAAAATTAAAAAAAAACTAGCAAATTGAAAGCTGTTTTTTTTTAGGGACCTATTTATGGTTAATTAATAGCTAAAAAGGAAAAGTTACTTAATTTTATAGAAGTTATCATAATAATAAGTGTAAAGAATGTCTATAGAAGAAATAATACGTAGAAATACTTTTTTCTTAAAATTAATTTTTAAATTAATTAATAACATTTTTGAGGAAATTTTCGATAAATTTACTCATTAAATAATTATCAACATTTAATTGACTAATAAAAAATATAGCACTCTGAATTACCAGTATACACTTGACAACACCAAAAGAGTTCCCTAACCTTCAAATTTATTTATGTTTACTGTCTAACTAAAATCACTAAGATCTTCTAGCATTTAAAAAACCACGGTTACTTATGCGCCGAGTAACTGCGCAAGCGGTGTTGCCAAGTCAAATACAAGACTTTAAAGAACGCAAGTTCCGAGTGATTTTTCATAAAAAATATAAAATATCTCCGTAATACGTTCGGAAAGCTACTTTTTTATTGTTTTAATCGAAAACTTATTATTTTTTCAATCAAATTCAATGAAAATAAAATTTTTTTTAAATCGTTAATTGCATTAAATTCTTAACTAACTACACGGATGGTGGAGTCTCCATTCACATGTAAAAATTACAATTTTCAAACCTAATTATTTGATTAAATATCCCGGAAACCTAATGTTTTTTAATTTTTTTATTAATTATTAGGCTACGTAGATTGAATTTACAAATTTTCAGGAAGTTTTAAAAATTTGACTTCTCGTGGATCTCCTTAATATCAAAACTTGATTTTTTTTTTTAATTTAGCGGAATTTTCTATAGAAACGTGGTGTTAACACTATTACTCTCGAAGAACACAATCAATTGACCTGATTATTTTTTTATTCGGTTGGTAGAGTCAATGCCCAGAGATGTTTAGAAATCCACGGGTAAATTATTATTCGTTTTATTATAAATAAAATATTTCTATCACAATTTCCTCACAATTTTCACTCATCAGCCAGCCATATGTAATATTTTTTTGTAAACAGAGTTCTTTATAGAGTCCATACGCGCATGCGTTCCTACAATTTGTAATTAACCTGTCTTAACTTGTGAGGGCGCTCAACTCTTGAGACAACTATTCCTATTCGCGGGAAAATTTAAACAAACATAAAAAGTCTATTGTAGAGAAAGTTTATTTTTTATAATTAACTTATTAAAGTAGTTAGTGATACGAAAAAATTGATAAAAATCTTTTTATTATAAGATACAACTTTCCATAAAATAGGTCTTTTGTAATTTTTTCTGTATATTTGATTTTAAGCCATAAATTTTGGGCTTCAAATTTCTTAGAACCATTTTGCTTATTTTTTTAAATAAAAATGAATATCTTGAATTTTGACCTCAAATTTTGGCTAAAGGATTAAAGACGTGAATATTGATGCGGGCCTTTTTGATATTAGATTAAATTTTCCATAAAAACGGTGTCTTGTAGTTTTTTCGTATCTAATATTTAACTCAAAAAATGAAAGAACAATTTAAAAAAAAAAAAAGTGGTTTTTTTTTTTTTTTTCAAAAACTTACTCGTTCATCATCTTCACGGCGGCCTGGAGAAAACAGCACATTCCCCATGTGCGCTTGAAGATTCTGCTGCAGCAACTGTGCCAATTGAGGATTTTGCGACAAAATGGCGGGGTTTTGCTGAAGCAGCTGCGCCAAAGCAGGATTGGAGGACAGGATTTGACTTAGTGGAGAATTAGCGAGGTTTTGCAATTGCTGCTGATGGTGGTGGGACTGCAGACTCGGAGAAGTTGAAGTTATCGGCTGCGAAGATTGCATCCCCGAAGGGTTATGTACCGAGCGAGGTGGACTTTGGGGCGTGTGGGGAGGTGTCGGCGGGCTGCCTGGCGCTGTTGATGACGCGTCTTTTTCTTCTTTCACTCTTACTCGGTCTGTAATTATAAAAATCATTCATTATCAATAAAAATTATTGTCAGTATTAAAATTTATGGATAAAGAAATAATAAATCGAGATTAAGACGGAATAAAAAAATATTAAATGATGATTTAGTATATCGCCTGCGAGCAAAGCGATAACTTCTTTAATAAACTCTTGTTATTTAAATTTATACACACGCAAATAATATTTACTCGTTAAAAAGTTTGATTAGTTATTTATTTTTAATCAACTTCCCGCTTTTTTAAGAAAATCTTCCAATTGGTTGATTTTTTAGCTCTTCGAGCTAAAAAATCCAAAAGTTATCTCAAAAAAAAAACGAGTATTTAGAAATTTTTAAATGGCTAGAATTTTTGAACTTGTCGTTCGATTTTGACTTGCTTGGCGGCATTCGACTTAGTCTTTTAAGTCCAAAAAAGTGTCTCTGATGTCTGGAGTTAATTAGTCAAATATTTTGTGAGTTATTTAGAAAAAACTTAAAAAAAATTGTTTTTTTGGTTTTTATTTGTTTTTCATATCTTTTTCTCGGGCAAAGTACGATTGACTTTAAAATCAAATCAGATCGAAGTCTCAATGAACACTTTCGAACGCCGTGTCGCTCATCTCGATCAGTTGATTCGTTCTAAAGATATCCTACGACAAAATTTTATTTACACACATACACACCCACGCGGCCGGACGTCCAGCCGGGAAAAGTCGGAACGGCTTCCTAGGACCTCAAAACTTGGAGATCTGATTAAAACTCTCACTCTCAAAATCTTACCAAAATAACTTTCTACTTTTAAAAATTATTCACTTTTAAAGCGGTAAGGTAAAAAATTACCTAATAAAGTTATTTAGAGTTAATAAAAAAAAATGTATAGCACTTGTTACTAGATTACGGGATTCTGGAATCGAGACGTCTCAATTTCACGGGGGCCCTACAGAAAATTGTTAAAAAAAAACTTAATCTAAAATGTTGAAAAAAAAAAATGAAGGGAAGGCCCCAATTCACTTTTTTTTTTTTTTTCAACCACCTTTCTATGCACGAACTATATATTGGTGGCAAATGAAGCGCGAACATCCCCTATTTATATTTCATACGATTGATATGATTCATAAAAAAATTTGTTGGGTAATTTAATTTTTTTTTTTAAGTAATAAAAAAAATAAAATCAAAACAAACATTTATTTGAAATTTTAATAAAAATATGTTAGAATAATAATGGCCGGAAAAAAAAAAATAAAAAAAAAAACAATGAATGTAATTTCACGGCCACTTAACAGCAATTGTAAAACTGTCATAAAGAAAACAATGACCAAGATTACGTATTTATATATACGCTTGATTTGTGACAATGTCAAAAGTTTTCTGTTTTTTTAAATGTAATACCGAGTTTGATTGCTTTCGCACTTTTACAATACTGTGTTTTAATTAAGTTTGTTTTTTTATTTTTTATTGTGGTGGAATTGATAAATAAATAATTTATTTTATCAAGCGCCTCTACGCAACAAATTAATTAATAAACGATTCGAACAATTTAACAATTTACAATTGACGTAAATAAGAACAAATTGAGGCCCCTCTTTTATTCGATTACAGTCATTAGACGACATAAATCCGTCGACTATCAATAAACGGTCTGTGTGGATGTTAACGTTAAGCGAATCTGAATTGTAGTTCAAGCTAAAATAATATAAGATAGATTATAATAAAAAAAAAAATAATAATAATAATAATAATAATAAAAGTAAGAAATTAAAAATTGGAATTTTTGTGGAAAAAAAAAATATTGCAAAAATTTTATAGAGATATTAAATGATTTTTTTGATATTTAAGCCACAATTTTAATTTATAAAAAATGTCTCATGATTTTTTTCTATTTTCAATACATCGACCAGAAAATAAAAAAAATGTATCAAAAATCCAGGTCATGAATAAAAATAATGTTTTTGATAAAATGTTCCATATTAAAATATTTTGAGTAAAAAAAAAAGAGTTAAAAATGTGAAAGTAATATTTTCTAATTTATGTATTTCATAATCCATCAAATAACAAAATAAAAATCAAACTAACGACCTTACCTTTTAAAACTTTCAATAGATTTATAAATTTGAATTACAAATAACAAATACTTCTAAAATTTTAAGTAACGTGACTGATTATCTGTGATTGTGAGCTAGATTAATCTTTTACTTTCAATGTGGTTCACATGTGTACCTTACCTACTCATATGTGAGACCAAGAATAATAGTGACTCAGTTTAGTTTGAAAAATAGTACGAGTATTAAATGAAAGATGTTAAAGGATAAAAAAGTAAACCGGTTCTCGAGTGACAAACGGAAAAATGTCGCTCGAATTTCAAGAGTCGATCCAAAATTTGGAAATTCGAAACCGGATACGGAACTTTATTGTAACTTTCAAATAGATCAGCCGTTGCATAATTTCAATGTTTTTTTTTTAGACAGAATTACGAAAATTTTTGTCGAAAAAAATAAAAAATAAAAATTTTATGATAAATATTGAAAATACGGAAAAATAATGAGACTTTTTTTGTAGAAAATTTTATTGTCTATCAAAAAGGTCATAATCTATCTAAACATAAATATCATAAATGTATAATGGAATATTTTAAAGGGCACTCAATAAACCATAAAGACAAAAATATTAAAAAAAATAGTACACGGATTAGTTGAGTAGCTAAAAAAATAAATAAAAAACCAAAAATGACATGTTAAATTTCTCAAATAACGATCAGGGGTCCGGAGAAATATTTCGAAACGCGAGAAACACAGACGTCATGCTGCGTATGCACAGAATTGCATCCGCAAACTATACCCTTTTTGCTTATTATTATTAAGATAATGTTATTCTACACTAGTCCTTTGCTTTTTCAAACAAATATATATTTATTCCGTCCTCAAGATCCTACACAATCTTTTAGAACCCACCAAGCTTTATTTTACACGATAAAACCTTACTTTACAAAGATAAATTCCTTTAAATTTATCCTTGCACTCAATCATCCAAAAAAAACGCCATTTTGTCGTCTTTTTGCTATTTTCTTCATTTTACATCAAAATTTCTCAGAAATTCGCAAATTAATCCATGAAATTCAATAATTTGCAAATAATCGTTTTTTCTGGCTTTAAGCTGCAAACCGAATAACTTTCGAACCAATGGACCAATTGACCCGTCTTTTTCTTTAAAATCTTCCTTATCTCATCCTTCAAGACCGTATTAAAAATCAAAACAAAATTCCTCCTCGTTAATTTAAAATAAATTATTTTTAAAGTTCAATTTTGCAGTGAAAAATTTTTTTGACTAAAAAAATTTTTTTATAGAAAAAAAAAAGGTCAGTATGATAAATAAAACCCCCTGAGAAACTAAATATATTTTTTTTCACTAAAAAAAAAAAAAATCCGGCAAGGGGTTACGTAATTTCTCAAAACGTCACCGATCTTTTAAAAGATAGCAACTACTGGGGGTCAGAGAGGATTCCCCGTTTTTTTTTTTTGTAAGGTCCTTAGACATCCTCTATTTCTACCCTTTCCTTTTATTTCGATATATTTATTATCATTATTATTATTAGGTGTTTTTTGTGGAGTAAAGCCCAGCCGAGTCCTCAGGCGGTATAAGTTTACTTATACGTGATTTTTTATTGTATTCCAGTATTTTATGTGTTCGAAGGGTAAAAAATGATGCAGGTAGCCATCACTGGTTTTTACTCAAGGTTCTCATGGGACTTTTGCTTGTCATATTGTGTAGGCATCTCTTATACCTGCCGTATAAGCACCTAAAATGGGAATAAAAAATAAAAATAGTGTGTTTTGTTGGATAAATGGTAAATGCTAAATGTGTAAAGGTTATGAGGAAGGTTTTCATCTAGGATAGACCCCCTGGGATCAATGAGCGATATGAAGATGCGAGTTGCGCTGAAAAGTGTTGGTTTTATCGTTCATAATATCGAAATATCGATGGTTAAATAACTCGCACCCCAATTGTACTTATGGGTCTTGTTATTTTATATTATATATCTTTTCACATTTGTGTAACCGTTTTTTTGGGCTGGATAAAAATAAAGTATCCTTTTGCTTCCGAGGGTGAGAGATGGTTAACCAATAACCGTTGAGATACTTATTTGTCATATTTTAATCTATACTTTTATTTGCTTTTTAACTTTGGGACTTGGTGAAAATTTTTAAATTTCTCTAATTCATTCTAATTTAGTCCTAATTTAATATTGAAAATCTATATTTCACTAATTTGTAAAGAAAATTTTTTTTAATCAATAAAAAGTCGATTTTTCTCTCCTAGTAACTTTTCAGCCGTACTAACTTGTATCCGGGTCAAATGTTGTTTTAATAGTTTTAACAACAAATTCATTTTGTTTGTTATTAACTAACATATTTATTATTATAGTTTTAAGAACAAATTTTTTTATGTTCGTTATTAATTAACACCTAAGTTTATCAAGATCGTGTTATCAGCAAGCTAAATCCTTTATTTGTGTTTTTTAATTAGTTTTTTTTAATTATCCTAAATAATTTATAGTTAAATATATAAACAATAATGTTTCTAAGGTTGAAATAATATAAAAGTCTTTTTAATAAACAACTTGATGTAGACATTTTGTACTTGTCCTACCAGTCACAATAAAAACAAATTTTTTTAATTGTTTCTACGTAGGTAATCAGTCTAATTCTTCATAATATTGAATGTTTGTAGGATAAATTTAGTATTGAGAGGGAAGTATTTTTTAAAAGTTTAGTGGTCAAACTGAAATTGGACTTTAAGTGTACCTTTGGTAAGAGAGAAGGATTTTTCTTAGTCCCAGCAGTCACACTCAGTCAAATGATAATTACGAGAAACTTAAAAAGTAATGGAGGTTTTTGACAAAGGGATGTTGTTAATTAGTTATTCTTCTCTATTATAAGATAAATTTTACTATAGTGTAAGTTTCAGTCACATAATTATATGTAATTGATGAAATTCCAGAGACAAATGTCCCACCAGTCACTATGGTATGTCCCAATAGTAATTTTATATTTAACATTAATTTTTAATGTTAATTAATTAATCATTTTTTTGCTATCTCCTTTTTCGAGTCCGAAATAATGAGTTAAATTGAAAAAAATAGTTTTTAAAATTTTTCATTTGAAATTTTGGGAAAAAAAACACAAAATTTGAAAAAAATATAAGAATACTTTTTTAAAAAAAAAATTAATTTTCTACAACAATAAATCTTTTACAATTTTCCAATATTTTATCCACAATTCGCTTTACATCTAATAATCGGCCAAAGAGTGTAATTTTGTAAATAAAATCAAACTTTAAATAAAAAATTTGAAAGTACACATAAAAAAATAAATAAATATTTATTCGGTGAATCAACTGGGTGTTGATGACCGTAAGAAATCCAAATACATACATCTGAGAACTATAAAATGATCTGAAAACCAGTTTATATTTTATTTTAATTTATCTTTCTCTCAATAAAAGCATTAAAAAATAAAGTACACTTAATGAACCTGGACTAGTTTCTCACTTTAATTTTCCACGGAGCTCAGATTAATTGATTACGTCCACACACATTACCACCGGAGCGCATTCAATACGAGAAACTCCTTTATTGTCATTTATATTTATATATTTATAATCCATTCATTTTATTTAATAAGAATAATTTCCGTGTATTGTATAAATAATTTTGGTAAAAATGGGTCGGCTCATTTTTGAAATATCTTTGATAATTAATCTTGGCCTCCGGGGGTGGGAGTATATATATATATATATATATATATATATAAATATAAAAATATAAAGAAGTGAAGGGATAAAGAATAAAAGGGTTTTCAGGTTTGGGCCCGAGGAGAAAAAATGAGCGCGGCAGTTGTGAACTTTAAATTCTCAGCCGTTATATCCTTTTTCCTTTTTTCCTTCTACCCTTTATTTTATTTCTTTATTTTATTCTTATTTCTTATTTCCTCGCTTTTATTGTTTATTTTATTTGTTTTATTTGCTATCTTAGATTTGAATCCATCATCTCGGACGGATCACGTGGTTCAGAGTCAAAAATTATTAATCAGTTCTTGTGGGATTTTTTGGAGCTTTGTTGAGAACAAATTGACCAAAAAAATGAGTCGAGCTGAGCATCCCCCGGTTTTTTTCCACAATGAATTTGTTTAACTAAAGTCCTATCTCCAGATCCAATCTTTAAAAATGATCCTGTCATTTTTACATCTTGATAACTAATTTCAAAGTATCCTTTTCAAAATTTTTTTATCTCAATTGACGTCTATCATTTTTATTGTTCTTTTTTTGCAAGCTTTTTTTTCGATCAATCTTTAATTTTTTTTTTTTTAATTATTCTTTATTGAATTTTATAATTCAGTATTTATGAATCAGATTTTTATTTAATTTTTTTATTAATGGAATTTTCAGTTAAAATTTGAATATAGAAATTTTGAAAAATAATTTTGGACTTTAAATTAAATGCAGAAAATTTTTATCAAAATTTTAGTATATAAAGTTGAACTTAAATTCAATTTTAAAAATATTTTGTTTTAATTTTGGACGTTTAATTCAATTCAAAAAGTTTGACTCCAAATTTTGGACATCTATTTAACTTAAAAAAAATTTGATCAGAATTTTTGGCTCATAATTAATCCCAAAAATTTTGAACTTAAATTCAATTTCAAAATTTAAGACTCAAATTTAATTACAAAATTTGAAACTTATATTCAATTCAACAAATTTCGAGTCAAAATTTGTGACTAAAATTCGATTTAAAAAATTTTGAGTCAAAATTTTTGACTCAGAATTAATCCCAAAAAATTTTGAGCAACAATTTTGGACTCAAATTTACTTAAAAAAATTAATAAATCAAATTTTGAACCCAAATCTTCAAGTTCACATTCGATTTAAAAACTTTATCTTCAACTTTAAAACTCAAATTAAAATTCCAAAAAATTTACTAAAAATTTCAAGATTAGATTTAATCCCAAAAATTCATAAATCCAAAACCTTAATAATAATTTTTCAACAAAAATTTCACATATATCCAATTTCAAAGTACCCCAAAAATTTCACCCCTTCAGCTTCTTCCCAAAAAAAAATCATTAAGTCTTCTTCCAAAAAAAAGAAAAAAAACGTGAACCCTAAGGTCAGAAGGTGAATACCGTTTTACCGACTATTAACTCACTTTTACCCCATCTCAACCCTCTAGTCCTAAAAAAACAGAATCGACAAAAAAAAAAAGGATTTTTTTCTCATCCTGAATTTTTCGCGGACTGGGTGAATTCCTCGATGGGGGAATGCGCGTGCAGGTACCCGAACAATGAATCTACCTGCGAAATACTTGAGTAATGTGTGTACATTCTGTCGAGAAGAAGTTGCGTTATAGTTATAGCTATAATGCTATATAATACAGTAGGGGATTTTTGTAAAGAAAAAACCCGGAGATGAGACTATGAGACTCATGCTCGATTTAATCCTTGAGAAAAATCGGGTCGACAGCACGGGGTTAACCGATTTCCCTGCAAATTTGAAATCTGACCCCAGACAGACGACTGCCACCCGTGTGACCCGTTTAAAGGTTTAAGTATCTCGTAAAAATTTACGAATTGACTAAACTTTTTTTACTTTTTTGGGGTGTAAGATCTCACTTTTTGGGGAAATAAATCTTTAGATTCAATGGGATGCTTACCGTCGATATATTTCATCGAAAAACTTTTTTTTATAATGAAAAAAAAATATTTTTCTTTGCTGAAAATTAAAATTCCATAGTGACTGGTGGGACATTTGTCTCTGGAATTTCATCAATTACATATAATTATGTGACTGAAACTTATACTATACTAAAATTTATCTTATAATAGAGAAGAATAACTAATTAACAACATCCCTTTGTCAAAAACCTCCATTACTTTTTAAGTTTCTCGTAATTATCATTTGACTGAGTGTGACTGCTGGGACTAAGAAAAATCCTTCTCTCTTACCAAAGGTACACTTAAAGTCCAATTTCAGTTCGACCACTAAACTTTTAAAAAATACTTCCCTCTCAATACTAAATTTATCCTACAAACATTCAATATTATGAAGAATTAGACTGATTACCTACGTAGAAACAATTAAAAAAATTTGTTTTTATTGTGACTGGTGGTACAAGTACAAAATGTCTACATCAAGTTGTTTATTAAAAAGACTTTTATATTATTTCAACCTTAGAAACATTATTGTTTATATATTTAACTATAAATTATTTAGGATAATTAAAAAAAACTAATTAAAAAACACAAATAAAGGATTTAGCTTGCTGACAACACGATCTTGATAAACTTAGGTGTTAATTAATAACGAACATAAACAAAATTTGTTCTTAAAACTACAATAATAAATATGTTAGTTAATAACAAACATAAAATGAATTTGTTGTTAAAACTATTAAAACAACATTTGACCCGAAATACAAGTTAGTACGGCTGAAAAGTTACTAGGAGAGAAAAATCGATTTTCTTATTGATTAAAAATTTTCTTTAAATTAGTAAAATATAGACTTTTAATAATAAATTCGAGAAATTTTTGAATAATTGAAAAACTGTCAGCTAAATTAAAAATATTTCTAAGTATGTAAATTCCCGAAGGGGGATGAAAAGGGTCGAAGTTACCTGAGGATCAATGCAAGAAAGGGTAGTAATAATTATAATTCATATTTGTTGCATAAAAGGAAAGGGGGCTGATCGGTAAAAATGCATCAGCATAGTAAGTAGAAAAAAAAAGGAGAGAAAAATAAAATTTAATAGGTAAGGGTCCGTTGATTTTATTCGGGATTGAAATTTCTGGGCCATTACCCGACCGAGTCGAATTTCCGGCATTAATTCGACATTATAAGATATTCAAATAGACCCCCCGTATTTTTGCTAACGACCCTGGGAATTTTTAAAATAATTTTTGCCCTTGTAAAATTTTTAAAAGAAAATTTTTTATTAAATTAATAAAAAATTATTTTTTAATTAAATTTATTTATACACAAGAAAAGAGTATAAAAGAGGTTTTATATAGAATAGAATATAAAAGTATAAGTATGAGCATTAAAGAGGAGGCTAATTTTAATATTCAAATTCCACGAGAGGCTTAACAGACTGAATTGTGAATAAGAGTTAGAGAGGAGAAGTCACTCTATACTCTCTTTAGTGTGGGTTTTGTTATAGTATAACTATAAGTTCCTTTGGTTATTATTATATTATATTATATTGGTTCCTCGGCGGGAACCGCGGGGAGGAGACCTCTGCCGGAGAGGGAGTGGGAGAGGGATGCTGGGAATTATCTGAGAAAAGGGATACGAACGGCATAACCGATTCACGAACTCATAAATTTTAAATTACGGCACGAAAAAAATGAATTTGCTAAATTTATTTATACGCCGGATAAAAATTTTTATATATGAATTGTGGATGCTTTTGGGTGAAATGCTTGAATTATGGTAAAAGGTAATCCCGAAATATGGGAGGATAATTTAGGATTCTTAATCGTTTGAGAATTTTTGTTTTTTATTCTAATTGAGAGTGACAGATGAGAAAATTTATTGTTTTCTTACACAGAAAAAAAGGTTCACTAGAGCCAAGAAAATATTCTTGCTAATTATTTTCTTGAGCCAAAAAAAAAACTGACTTGATTTTTTTCAATAAAATTTTTTTTCTTAAAAAAAAAATTAATTATAAAATTTTATTGAATAATTTTTTGTAGGAAATTTAATTTTCTAAAAAAATTTTCCTTATCATTTTTTTATGTTGATATCTAAGCAAGAATTGGTGATAAACGATTGGCTAGTCTACCAAAAAATAATTTTATAATTATTGCATTTAAAATTTTATATAAATAATAGAAAATTTGGAAAAATAATAAAAAACTTTTTTTGTAGAAAATTAAATTTGCAACCAAAAAGTATTCTATAGCTTTTTCCATAGCTCTTGTTCTTAGCCCGAAATTAGCTAAAAAAAATTTTAGCAAAAAGCGAAAAAATAATTTGAATTAATAAATAATTAAAAGAACAAAGTGGTTGTTAATGTTAGCTGTTAAAAAATGTAAAACTCTCCTATTGAAAAGGATAAAGAGAAATCAATGGGAAGCGATCTTTTAAAGCTGAAGCTAGGAATTCCTGCTGATGGATTGGTCATCCGTGATTAATTTGACAAGCTGACTTTCTGGTTTTCGGAGATGAGGAGTACACATATATGTATAAAATAAAAGTTATATTGAGAAAAGACTGACAAGGCCCCGAAGGCGCCCCCGAGGCCTCGTGTGGGCCTAATGGTTCCTCTTATCCGTCTTTCTCACGTCCCAAACAAAATTTCAGGATCAAACACTAAAGCTAAAACCCCACAACAAAACCAAATTATTCTCAAGGTTAACGCCCAAAATTAATCAAAACTAAATATCATTATAGTTAATCGAACTGCTAATCATTCTAATTATTGTTACTTTTTTGCGGAACTATTTTTTTTTATTTTAGTCAATACTTTTTGTATAAAAGTTAATTGGGACTTTTGGTGGCCAAAATTTTTTTTTATTCATGTTCAAAAATTCAAATATTGATTTTCAAAAAAATTTCTTGGTCCAAATCTGAGTCCAAAATATTGATCAAAATTTACTTGGTTCAAATTTGAGTTCAAAATTTTTTTTTCATTAAAATTTGAGTCTAAAATTGGTATTAAAAATTTTTGGAATTGAATCTAATCAAAATTTTCTTAAGTTCAAAAAATTGATTCAAATTTGAGTTCAAAATTGTTTTAATTAAAATTTGAGTCCAAAATTTGGAATTAAAACTGAGATCAAAATTATTTTAAGTTCAGAATATTGATCAAATTTGAGTTCAAAATTTTCTTTTAATGAAATCTGAGTTCAAAATTTGGATTAAAAATTTTTTTGACTTAAGTCTAGGTTCAAAATTTGAATCAAAATCTTTATAATTCAATTTTAGTTCAAAATTAGAATAAAAGTGTTTTTGATCAAAATTTGGGTCAAAAATATAATTAAAAAAAATTTTAGAATTCAAGTTGAGTGCAAAATTTGAATCAACATTTTTTTGATTAAAATTCAAGTCAAAAATATAATTAAAAAAATTCTTAACTTTAATCTGAGTTCAAAATTTGAATCAAAATTTTTATAATTCAAATCTGAGTTCAAAATTAGAATAAAAATTATTTTGACTCAAATCTGAGTTCAAAATTTGAATCAAAATTTGAGCCAAAAATACAATTTAAAAAAATTCTAGAACTCAATCTGAGTTCAAAATTTGAATCAAAATTCTTTTGATTTAAATTTAAGTCAAAAACATAATTCAAAAGAATTTCAAAATTCAATCTGAGTTCAAAATTTCGATAAAAATTATTTTGAATTAAATTTGAGTCAAAAAATTTTGGAATTGAATTTAACATCAAAGTTTCTTAAAAAAAATTTTTTTATTCAAATTTCGGTTCAAAATTTTTAAAATTAATTAATTAAATCCCTCGATAGCATATCTACAAAAACTCTCAAATTTTGTCCCTTTCTTAAAAAAAAAAAAAAAAAAGTGTAAAGTTACAAAAAGCGGAGATTGAACTTGAAAAAATCTGAAGAGCGGTACAGTCGACCCATTAATCATTAGAGTCTTCATAAAGGCGGTCCAGTCGGGTCGGGCTTAAACTCAAAGTAAAATAATTTGTTGCTCAAAAATCAAATGGACCCGTTGGTTTTTTACAAAGTTACAAAGATTACAAAGATTATAAAGAGCATTAAAAGATCAAAATTTGAAGATTAATTGATAGGTGGCACCTGCGGGTGACCCTTAGACTTCTTACTCATCATTCTATCCGGAGGAATTCTTACGCAACTCTTCTATTGTGGGAAAGAGGAAAATTGTGGGCGGACTAGATGGAGCCACCTGTTGATTGAAAACCACCGACGCTACCTGTTGCTGGATTTTCCGAGGGTTGGATTGAGTTTTATAACTTTTTCCACCCGGGGCTTTTTTCAGAGCGAATTAATGGACGAAATCAATATAGGAGGTCATCCTCTGTCTCTATCTCTATCCTCTATCCTCTATCCTCTATCTTCTATCCGGTTTAAAAGGATCCCATTGAATTCTAAATTTAAACGAATGTCCGAGTGTCAGCGAGCTGACGGGCTAAATAAACAAGATGCCCTCAAGTAGACGAGGATGGAAATAAAAGGCGAGGAGAGGAAATAAAAGCAAATAATAAATGACCTAAGCTAAAGAAGAAGAGTAAGCTAAGACGCTTTTTTAGATATTGCCGTTTATTGGCATTAATTGGGCAAAAAGCTTATTCTTTGTTAAAAACTACGGAAAAAGTTTATTTCAATTGACCCGGTGACTAAAATAACTCTCTTTTAAGGTTTTTTGTTATTTATTTTATTATATTTGTGCTAATGAAGGTTTTTAAAGATTAAATTTGAAGTATTGGCTCAAAAATGCAAACTATGAATAATTTATAAGAAAATTGGAAAAATTTTGATAGAAACTTACCTTGGGCTGAATTTTGTACAGGACTGGCCCGTTCTGAGAGACTTTGGCTGATGCTGCGCAACTGTAATTGTTGTGTATGAGGGTTGAGGAAGGTGGGTGGAAGTTGCCTGGTGACGGTCTTAGCAAGTTCTCCACCCGCGAGTCCATACATCGCGAGTAGCTCTTGCATGGTGGACTCTGCATACTCCCTCATTCCTTCTATGGGCTTCCTTTCGGTTTCTACTTCCAAAAGCACCCCTTCGTTGTCATTTTGGTCCTCTTCGAAGGCCGTGTCTTCGTCCAGGCGACTTGATTCCATCAGGTCGCTTTTGTCTGACTCGGACATGGGACTCCTTGCCTGGAAAAACAAAAAAAGAACAAAACTATAAATATTTTAAAAAAAATCATAATAACAATAACATAATATCAATATTTATTATTATTATTATTATTATTATTATTATTATTATTATTATTAACATTATTATGTTAACACTTCTAAAATTTCAATAATAATAATAATAATAATAATAACAATAACTAGAAAATTTTCTTTATTAAACAATGACTTTCATTAAATTGCACTGTACTTTCTTAATTATTGACATTTTTATAGATATAAGCTCATCCCGATGTTACACTCATCAAAAGCTTTCATTTAAGTACCCACATGCATTTTTGATATATTTATATATATAATATATATAGATATATAAAATATATGAAAAATTGATGTGGGTATTCAAATGAAAGGTCTCGATGAGTGTAACGCCAGGATGAGCTTATATCTTTAAAAATGTCATTAGTTGACAAGATAGCAATGTCAGTTCTTAATTATTGACATTTTTTAAGATTTAAGCTCATCCCGATGTTAGACTCACCAAGACCTTTCATTTGAGCACCCACATTAATTTTTCATATATTTCATATATTTAGGATATATTATATATATGTATGTATGAAAAATATATCAAAAATGCATGTGGGTACTTAAATGAAAGGTATCGATGAATGTAACATCAAAATGAGCTTATATCTTAAAAAATGTCAATATTTCACAAGATACAAGGTGATTTCTCAATAATGTATCTAAAGATAGCGAATTTTCTAATGCAGCTTAAATATTTATCATAATAAATTGACTATTGGTTAGAATGAAAAAGCACAAATTTAAATCAAAACCTTTACAATAACACTAAATTTCATTAAAAAAAAAAACCGATTTCATCGTATGCCTATCCTAAATTAATTGTTTTAGTATAGCAGTTAAGTTCATTTAAGTTAATTTTTTTAACTTAGGTGGTCATAAAAATTTTTCTTATTCTCTTAATAATATAGATAATAATAATAATAATAATAATAATTCTTACCTCCCCAGAGGGCGAATAGAGCTTCTGCGAGTTAAGGTGCTCCAGAAGACACTTGTGCCTGATAGAATCACTGGATTCATCATCATCGGAAGATGGCGGCCGGGTAGCGACCGAAAGATCCATCGGACTAGCTTCGTTATTGTTCAACCTTTTAGCAGGCCGTTGCAACTCTTCGGTACTAAGAGACCTGAGGGTCTTCCTCTCGAACTCAGTATCATTGCAATTTTCTTCATTATTGTCATCGAGCCTTGACTGATCATCTCTGTCTTCCTGATCTACTTCTTGCTCGGATTCATCATCAGAAACTTCAGCCATGCGGCTGCTGATCGGCTTGAAGTTCTTCCGTTTGTTTCTGGGCTGCTGGACATTAGCTGGCCTCAAAGGGTCGTACTGGGAATCCCCGCTGTCCTGGTCTGCGCTCGAAGTGCCCCGACGGGACGTCGCGAAATTGTACACCGAGTCGGAGAGCATCTCCGCTGGAATTTATTGTTAGATTAATGGAAATTCTAAGAACAATTATGGAAAAAAAATTAATTTAAATTAACAATTTTAATTGTTAAAAAATCTTAAATGATTTGATTAAGAGGTATAGTAAATTAAAATTAAATTGAAATACTTACTGGGGCCATAAGGACTCGTTACTGCTGACATCGCGGCTCTCACGGCGTCCTGAAACGATACAGAATAAAGTTTGATTAATTTTTTAACGTACGTGCATTAATTATTGTAATTTATAATATTGTTTAAAGACAATTCCGTGTGAGTGAGATCATCGAGCAGTGGACTGCGGGTGATTTGTCGTGTTAATACCGAGACAATGAAATAAGAGATAGCGGGATATATTAAACTGCACAGGTGTGTCAGTTATTGTGGAATGCCACTACTTTTATTATCTTTTATTTTAAGCTCAAACCGATTCTACCAGAATAAATTTATATGGAATTTAAATATAATTCAACGGAAATAATTAATACTGCTATAATTCTGTATTGGGCGTGACTGAATTTTGTAAAAACAGAGATACATAATTATAATTAAAAATTTTATCAAAGATGGGAATGTGGAGAGCTTCCAATCGGTAGATTTTTTAGCTCTTCGAGCTAAAAAATCCAAAGGTTATATCAAATGATTATTTAGAAATTTTTGGCTATAACTCCTGAACGCGTCGGTCGATTTTGATTTGCTTCGGGCCATTCGACGCAATTTTTTAAGTACAAAAATTGTTTATAAACTCTTGAGTCGATCGATCGAAGAATTTAAAAGTTATCTCAAAAAAACGAGTATTTAGAAATTTTTAAATGGCTAGAATTTTTGAACTTGTCGTTCGATTTTGACTTCGTTGGGGGCATTCGACTAAGTCTTTTAAGTCCAAAAAAATGTCTCTGATGTCTGGAGTTGATTAGTCAAATATTTTGAAAGTTATTTAGAAAAAACTTAAAAAAAATTGTTTTTTTTTTTGGTTTTTATTTGTTTTTCATATCTTTTTCTCGGGAAAAGTACGATTGACTTTAAAATCAAATCAGATCGAAGTCTCAATGAATACTTTCGAACGTCGTGTCGCTCATCTCGATCGATTGATTCGTTCTAAAGATATCCTACGACAAAATTTTATTTACATACATACACACACACACACGCGGCCGGACGTCCAGCCGGGAAATGTCGGAACAGCTTCCTAGAACCTCAAAACTTGGAGATCTGATTAAAACTCTTATTCTCAAAATCTGACCAAAGTAACTTCCTACTTTTTAAAATTATCCATTCTCAATGCAGGGAATTAAAAATGTAAAATTTAGCAAGAATAAAGGAACCTATAGTTACCCATTATATTCAAATGAACTGCAACTGCAACAATCAATAAAAGGGAGATCTCTCTCAAAATTGAATACGTTAATAAAAACCAAAAGAAAAAAAAAATATAAACTCGCTGATTCGACAAAATCCACACAAACAACTCACGTACACTCCGAGCGGATAATTAACATCTGTTACAATACCAGCTCACGTTTTGTGGGCTGATCCATTTTTACCCCACCAGTATCACCCAGGTTACGGGGCGGACCTTGAATATATTAACGTCCTAATGTAGTCCACATACATCCTCGTAACATCTCTCAAAGTAAAACACAATTGAATTTATTTAAAAACGGCATGCAGCTAAGACCTACGTCAACTTAAAGTTAAAATGCTTCCACCTTTCCACCTTTGCCACAAACTTTACCTTTCCGTCTACTAATTCCAGTTATTTACTTTCGGAGCAAATCCTCTAAGGGAAATAAAAAGTACATTAATCCGAGATAGAGAGTTTTTGCCGATTCCTGACCTAAATACTTGGCTATTTTTCTCTCGAGGTATTTTCAGGCTAGTCTAAATTCAACTCCAAGATTTTGCTTCTTTTTCGTTCAATTTAAACCCAAGTTTTTTATTTTTTCTCCTTTTTTGTGCTAAAAACCGACAAAAATTTATATATGTATCTTATAATGGGACTAAGAACCTTCTTTTAATTTACTAACAATTTTTTGAGGTTGAATGGAGATCAGAGAGTGTAACACTTCATATTTTGGTCGGATTTATGGATAAGAATTCTAGAATGAAGAGTTAAAGCCTCAAAATGTGCGCAGTTTTTGCTGCACCAAAAATGACGGAAATGATGCAAGACTAGATCTGATTGTTTCTTGTTTTGTTCAGAGGAAAAAAATTTTTTTTTGTAATGGATGCATGGAATATCATTTAGAAGATGTATTTTCTTCAGATTACATGGAAAGAATCGTTAGAATAATTTTTTTGAGTGATTTTTTCTAAGCATATGCTTTTAGCAGAAAAATCCAGAAAAAAATGCTTTGCAAAGTTCGATTTTTTTTATTTATAATTGAAAATAAATGATTGTCCTTGAAGGAGTTCATTAGAATATCGTTATTGAAAGGTAATTTCTTCAGGAATATTAAATTAGAAGCCTGGAACATCAAAAGCTAGCTATCATTAAAAAACGTCAAATAAAGATGCATTTTAGAATTGGATTTTTTTGATATTTTATTGAAAATAAATGATTGTTCTTGGACAAATTTATCAGGATATCATCATTGAAAAGTATTTTGTTCATAGATATCAAATTATAAACCTGAAAGGTCAAGAACTAACCTACACCAAAAGCGTAAAAAATGGTGCAGAACACGAAAGGACACACTGGATTAAAAAATTATTTAAAAACAGCGAAACTTATAAATGTTTCAATAAAAAACGACCCAAATATATAAAACTCTTTGATCTTGTACTGGGCGATAAAAATCTTGAAATCTAAATTTCCTACGGCGAAAACGTTTCGGCCATCTCTGAAATCTCTGGTATGGTAAATTTACCGTGAATATAAAAATACGGAACGATTCTTATTCTCTTTCTTACTTGCTCTGTAGAGGAGCTAAGTAAAAAAAGTAATGAACAAACTATCTCCGCCCCATAATCCTTTTCGCAGCAGCACATAAACTCCGGTGGGTGCAGAGTTCTCTCAGTTATCGTGTCTATATGTATCAGGGCGACGCCTGTGGCCGTAGGTGCCGTAACAGATGTTAATTATCCCTTTGCTGTGTAAGTCCAACACCAGCTAAAGCTAAACGCTTGCACATTTCGACTAGTCTTTCTACACACACATATGTACTCACACTAATGGATAATATAACAACGTGAGAGTCATTTGAGCCACGTCGTTAATACAGAATTACGCTGTAGTAGTGTCATCAAGCATTTCAATAACTTATAAATTGCTGAGCTAGTTATCGCCGTTTCACAGTATTTTTAACTTCCTGCTTTAAAAAAATTGATAATTTTAAAAAGTAGGAAGTTATTTTGGTCAGATTTGAAAGGATGCATAGCAGAAATTAACTTTTTAACTTAAGCTATCTTAAGGGCATTTTTATAAAAAAAGTAGACTTAACAAAAAAAATCTTGCATTTCTTCTAAAGCAAGCAAAAAGTCCTAAACTTTTTTCACCGAATTCTATATATAACAAAATCCTGTAACTTCTCAAGCCAAACTTTCAAGTGTCCAAGTGCCCGATTTATCTAAATCGCTGATTCCGAGTACCATTTATAACATTAGCACACTAAAAAGGGAGAACTATTACTGTTCACCAACACACCACGCATTGATAAAACACATAATACATAAAGTAATCTCAGCACTCCAGAAACCAGACCAACTTTTTCACATACCAAGAATTGAGGAGCTTTTGTCGAAAGATCTGTCCGAAAAATAGGTCCAAACCTTCTAAATTGCTTGATATATCACCAGCACAGACGCAATAAGACCATTCAAGTGTTTTTTAAAATGATTCTCATCCATCGAACCAATACTATTTAAGCGGCTAATAAATTCATAAGCCTTGTACTTTTATTATTTTTTGTTTCCCACTTACGCTCTATTCTGGCTTTTATATATCTTGTATATTTATTGGCATCAGCGATCAGAAATGTCGAGTGCTTTATTACATTATACACATAAAGCTGAACCATTCTCACGGATCGACGTCATCAACATTAATCCTCTTTGCTCGTTATTTAGTAAAAGACTCTTATTGTGCCGTGGCAACTATATCACTGCTAATATTCTGTTCTGACAAAAATGGAAATTTTTGCAATGCTAATATAACATTAATTTACAAAATAACAATGTATATATTAGAAATTTTGCATGTAGAATGACAAATTATTAAAATAGTATATTGTAGTCAAATGCTATTCAAATTTATATTGTTCATTTTTTGAATTGCTTATCTCATGATTAACCTTTTTGCATCAAGTGTAACTCTTCATTAGCGTTAGATTTTATTTTTCATCAAATGACTCACTTAAAGACATTCCGTTATTTTTGGTGCAGAATATTTTAAGGCTCTGATGAATTTGTTGAAAAACAATTATTAATTTTCAATAAATTATCCAAAAAATCGAATTCTAAAATGCATTATTTTTGACGTTTTTGATGTTCTTCACTTCTAATTCGATATTTATGAACAAAATACTCTTCAAAAATGACATCTTAATGAATTTGTTCAAGAACAATTATCTAGTTTCAATAATAATGCAAAAATAACCAAATATTGCAATGCACCATTTTTGACGTTTTTGGTGTAGGTTAGTTCTTGACCTTCCAGGCTTCTAATTTGATATCTAAGAACAAAATACTTTTCAATGATGATATTCTGATAAATTTGTCCAAGAACAATCATTTATTTTCAATAAAATATCAAAAAAATCCAATTCTAAAATGCATCTTTATTTGACGTTTTTTAATGATAGCTAGCTTTTGATGTTCCAGGCTTCTAATTTAATATTCCTGAAGAAATTACCTTTCAATAACGATATTCCAATGAATTCCTTCAAGGACAATCATTTATTTTCAATTATAAATAAAAAAAATTGAACTTTGCAATGCATCTTTTTCTGGATTTTTTTGCTAAAAGCATATGCTTAGAAAAAATCACTCAAAAAAATTATTCTAACGATTCTTTCCATGTAATCTGAAGAAAATACATCTTCTGAATGATATTCCATGCATCCATTACAAAAAAAAATTTTTTTCCTCTAAACAAAACAAGAAACAATCAGATCTAGTCTTGCATCATTTCCGTCATTTTTGGTGCAACAAAAACTGCGCACATTTTGAGGCTTTAACTCTTCATTGTAGAATTCTTATCCATAAATCCGACCAAAATATGAAGTGTTACACTCTTTGATCTCTATTCAACCTCAAAAAATTGTTAATAAATTATAAGAAGGCTCTTAGTCCCATTATAAGATACATGTATAAACTTTTGTCGGTTTTTGGGCAGAAAAAAGGAGAAAAAATAAAAAACTTGGGTTTAAATTAAACGAAAAAGAAGCATGAATTATTTCCACAAACTTGAAGAACTTGGTAACTTTAGACCAAACCATTGTTACGAAATGAATGAATGAAAAAAGTATAAAGACTGAAGCGATAGTTTCCAAGAATAATTCGATATAAACATGTGATATTGTGGAGTACTAATATAAAGTGAATCTTAAATTACAATCAAAACTCCTTTACCAGAAATAAATGATAGGGACGATAAATATATAGCAGTAAAAAATAACTTATATATACATTTATATAGTTTAATGTAATGAAGCGGATTTATATAAATTATAAAGAATGAATAAAAAAAATTGCTTATTAGATATCGTGTGAAATACGAGTGGTTGAGATTAAAGAATGGAAAACATTGGATTCTCGGAACAGGTTAAAGTCATAATATTTGTAATTTCTAGCGTGGAACCTAACCGTATGCATAATAATAACTTTGATTACAGCGGGTGCATTTTAGATTTAGATATGCCGATTTTTTTTTCTTTTACTTGAAAAAAAAAAAGTTGACTTTTAAACGGATGATTACGAAATTTAATGGGTGTTTAGATATTTTAGCAAGTTTTGTGAAACGTTACTCTAATATACTTAAGGAAATAAAAAAACTGCAAATTCTTCTCATCTTACTCTTAAACTCTTGCAGGATCCGTCTCTTTCTAAAGAGACAAGTTCTACTACGGATAACAGAATATGCAATAATAATAATAACAATAATTTAATATCCAGGTCTAAATACTCGGTGATACGCTAAGTAGACCTAACCAGATTAGTAAGTCGTTGCGTGCTCTATTTTTGACGCCTCGTGCCACTTTTAAGATCTTTAGCTTTACGCGGATGTGAATAAACACCTTCCTATTATGCTTCGCTGATAAATTTGTTGGTTTAAACCAAATAGTTCAGAGTTTTGCTAATTTGAACATTATTTTCAATTAACATGTCTTTCTGATTTTAAAAAAATCAATTTTTTTCCTTAAAATTGTAATAAGTTATATTTTTTTTTTTTCATATTTAGAAACGCTAATAATTTAAATAAAAATATAAAGCCAAAAATTGTATCTAAGGAATTTTTGTACCAAGCCAGGATTCGAACCCAGGTCTTCTGATTACATAACAGGTGTTCAATTACTCAAGCCACTATCTCAATAATTGTTTATCTTGAAAATTTTAAAAGAATTTCTGCAATATTTTTCTTTTAAAAAATTCTAACAATAAAATTTTATAATTAATTTTTTTTAAAGAAAAAAAAATTTATTTAATAAAATAAAGTCAGTATTTTAAATCTCAGACTTTGTATTGACCAAATCAGCAATTAATAATTTTTTTTAATATTACAAACTTTAAAAATCGACGACGGATATGAAAAAACTAGAAAAACACTTATTGTTAAACTTTTTTGGTTTATAATTGCATTTATTTAAAGAAAAAAATTTAGTTTAAAAATATTATAGTCAACAATATAAAGCTTAGAGCCTAAAGTAATAAAATTAGTGATAAAAATTTTTTTAGAATAATTAGATCTTAATTTATTGACAGTGTAAACGGAAAAATAACATTTTTTGATTTTTATTTTATTTTTTAAAAGAAAAAATTGATAATTTAAAAAAAAAATTAATATTTTTTTAGAATACTTGAAGACACAAAAAATGGCTAATTTATAAAGTGCATAGCATGTATTATAATTATTATTAAACCAATTTAATAATAAAATTTATAATACTAAAGTTAGCCGACGTTTTTAATTTTTTAAATTAGAACTAAAAAATATTTTTAAAAAATTTCACGTATTGTTTTTCAAGTTTTTTACAAATGAAAATTTTTTTTTCAATTATTTTTTCATTAAAAAAAAATTCTAAAAATTTTTAGATGTCGGCTAAAATTTTAAATAAAATTAATACAAATTTAAAAAAAAAATAAAACATATGACGCATTTAATAATCCCGACATTGATCGATCGTTCCCCAAAATAATTAAAAAAAAAAAAATATGCAAAGCTTCCCCTTCTTTTTTCAAGGGTAGAAAATTTCCCCGCAAGAAATTTTTTCTTCCCTTTATTCTTTTATCCGCTTACTCTTTTAAATATCCCCTTCTATATTCCATATTTAAAATAATGTAAAACCGTTGCTATAATTTAAAAAAAAAAAAAAAAGATAAAAATCAAACTGATTTACCTGGATGCAAATTACCAATTTTAATATATCCGTCACTCTAATTCATTCAGAAAAGACTGAGTCATCTTTTATATATAAGTTTTAAAATATAAAAAATAGTTTAGCCTAAAACCGTTAAATTCAAATTTAAAATCTTCCCCGAAATTTAGTAAAATAATTAACCCAAAGATGAATTTAATATTATATGCAAAAATAAAATTAATGACCCTCGTCGGACAATAGAGTGTCCAAAAAAAATGATAAATCCATCGTCGATCGGCAATGGGCATGGGCATTAAAACAAGATTTCAAAAATCCGTTATTTAAATAAGCCTTCATATATATATATATATATATATATACATACATATATATGTGGGGCGTCAGCAGCAGGCCTACAGAAAAAATATTTAAAAAAAACCGACTGAATAATTTTATAAAATTAATAGTAAAAGGGTAGGTACGTCCTGGCGTCTATTATGCGCGTATGCAAATATTAAGAGGGGAGGGGAGCAGGAGAGTTAGAAAGAGAGGGAGCTAGTGGGGGAAATAGGGGGGAATTGGGGATCTGGAGGGGGATTGCAGCCTGCTGGGCATTAAAACTTCAGAGATTTATAGTGGTTGCATGGCATAGTCGGTCTCCTCCAAGTCCTGGAAGATCGGTGCTCTCTTTTCTCCTTAGGACGCCTTTTACTCTCTTTGTTATTCTTGTATCAGGGTATATATATATATAGATATAGAGAGACTCCTCATTTTATTTGGCTCTACCTTTTTATTTGCTCTTTTATTTATTTGTACTTTGAGAATTAATTCAGATTATTGCTTTATTTTTTTTAAGATTCCTTTTATTCGATTTCAGGAATTTTTTAATGTGTGAAAAAATATTTTTTTCTTTAATTATGACAAGAATTTATTGGATTTTTTAATTACTATGCTGATAGAAGGATTGAGTTCTATTGAGTGATAGTTACTAAATTATTTAGTAACAAACCTTTAATTGCTACGCAATAAATTGTTTATTGGTATTAAAAAAATTCATTTTTCAACTAATTTTACCGTATAAATTAGTCATTTTTTTTTGTGTCTTCAAGTATTCTAGAAGCCTATACACGGAAAGAACAAGACGACACTGGATACTATCTCAGATTATACTCAGTGACATCTGAGGCGAAAAAAAATTTCAGATGGTAGCTAGTATAATCCCGATTATACTGAATAATATCTGGATTATACTCATTGTAATCTGGATTATACTCATTGTAATCTGGATTACGCTCATTGTTATCTGGATTATACTAGCTACTATTTGAAAAAAAAATTTCACTCAGTATAATCTGGGATTATATCCAGTATAATCTTGTTCTTTCCGTGGAGAATTTTAATTTTTTTTAATTTATCAATTTTTTCTTTGAAAAAATAAAGTAAAAACTGAAAAATAGCGAAAAATATTAACTTAATTTGTTTTTATGTTTAAGCTGCCGTACGAAAAAAAGTAAACTGTAATAAATAACAGTCGATTTATATAATAGGGTCATTCATCCATGTCAAATTGACCAATAGTTGGAATCGACCCCTTTTGATTTGGACGAATTTTGGTCAGAAGTTTCCTTTTTTCATATAACGAAGTTCTGCCAAAGGAAAAAAAATAAAAAAATTTTTTTCAAAAGATATGCAAACTCAAAATTTCGCGACTTTTTCAGTTTTTTAATTTTATTTTTGTAATATCTCGAACGCTAGTATAGATACAAGAATGATCTTTCGTTTGTTTGAAAGGGGACACTTGGAGCTATTGAAAAAAAAAATATTTTTGTAAAAAATTTTGAAAAATGCCAAATTTGTCAAATTTTGAATTTTTGAAAATCGTCAAAAATGACGGTCGACAGTAAATTTTTTGCTCAAATTTTTTTGTATACTACCTTGTACCAATCTTAAGAGATCCTGAAATTTTTATAACTGTGTTTTTTGTTTTTTTCAAAAATACGAATTTTTGAAATTTGTTAAAAAAAAAAAATTTTTTCTCAAAAGTAATTTTGATATTCTGAACAGTTAAAATGTCATTTAGTGGCATAACGATGAGAAAAAAATAATTTTAAGAACAATTAGGTAGTTTTGAGTCTAAGATTTAAAATGCCGACTTTTTGTTTTTTTAATTTTTTTTTTTTCAAAAAAAAATCATTTATAAATTAATTTTTTAACTTTTATCGGGAATTTTTCATGTTATTATTATTAAAAAAAAAAATTTTAACTGTTATTATAATTAATTTAGAGTCTTAAGTTTACATTACTGAGTTTAATTATTTAAAAAAAAAAATTTTAATTTCTGAAACTTGTGAATGTGCTCTAGAGAGCACATTAGAGAGTTATCAATGGAAAAAATGATCCGTACTCTGGAGCTGGAAAGAAAATAAATGATAAATAAAAATGGTGGTTGTGATTAATGGATTGAAGTTAATTTTCAGAGATTGTTAATTTTTTAACCCGCTCTATAAGTCAGAGCATCAAAAGTTGGGATAACATCTCCAATGGAATTCTTATTCCCGGGCTTTTATATTCGATTTCTTTTAAATTCGTTACTTTATCCCAGCAGTATGTTAATAGCAGCATCAGCAGCAGCATCTGACGATATGAGAGCTCGCGGTTTAAGAGTTGAGTTGAGGTTCATTTATCATTTGTTGCCTTTGCTTCCAATGGACTTCTTACAACCATCCTTATTCCCTTCCCTCCGACGTATATTTTATAATCTTTTTCTTTTTTTAATACATTTTTTTCCCTTTATTTCCTTTTACTGAGTGTTCTCTTGTACTCCCGATGTCTTTCATCAGTCACTCTCATTTTTTTAAATCGATCATTATTAATATTAACAGTTACATTTTTTTTTAGATCTTCTTTTCTTGCTTTGAATTATTAGTACAATTCTTTTGGGATAATAAAATTCATTTTTTTTAAATATGACCATTTATTTAATTATTTATAAAAATTTTGCATTATTAAATAATGAATTTTGTTAAATTACACTGTACTTTCTTAAATATTGACGTTTTTAAAGATATAAGCTCATCTCGATGTTACACTCATCAAGAGCTTTCATTTGAGTACCTACATGCATTTTTGATATATTTCTCATATATACATATATATAATATATATATATAAATATATGAAAAATTGATGTGGGTACTCAAATGAAAGGTCTCGATGAGTGTAACATCAGGATGAGCTTATATCTGTAAAAATGTCAATAGCTTACAAGATATTTGTTAAAATCCCCTGTACATTCTTAACTATTGATATTTTTAAAGATATAAGCTCATCCCGATGTTATACTAATCAAGAGCTTTCATTTGAGTACCCACATGCATTTTTGATATATTTTTCATATATACATATATATAATATATATAAATATATGAAAAATTGATGTGGGTACTCAAATGAAAGGTCTCGATGAGTGTAACATCAGGATGAGCTTATATCTTTAAAAATGTCAATAGTTCACAAGATAAAAGGTCATTTCTTAATTTCACTAAAAAAAACCGATTTTATCATATGACTATCCTGGACACAAAATTTTTCTTATTCTCTTCATAATATAGATAATAATAACTTGCTTCGAAAAAATTATTATGATTATTATTATTATTATAAAAATTATAACGATGAGAATTATTCAGTTTAATTGCAAATGAACTAGTAACACCATGGGGCTAAATATAACAACCGGTTTTTTATATTATCCACATTCATATTCATACATATATATCCAAATGCTGAAAATCACCCTCTGGGCAACTTATTTCTGCCGGAGTTAAGGATTACTTTTTATTATTTTTTATTATATATAAATCAGCGGGAGTAAATCCCAGAATTTTTTTAATAAACGCTATTAATTATTTCTGCAATTTTTAATCTTATTTTTTTTACTCATACCTTCCAGGAATTTTTCCTCCATATTAATTAATTAATCAATTAATTTGTTTATTTCCATCGAGTAATAATTTCAGAGTGAATTTGTTAATCATTTAACATGAGAAATCACAAAAGAGTGAGAATGCCTCCGGGGATTTAAGAATGAGAAAATAATAATAAAATAATATAACTAACTGAACTGAACTGAAAAGGATAAGATGGTTAAAAAAAAAACAAAAAAAAAAAATGATCCTAAGGAATGATGAATCGTTTCTATTAAAATATTTTTTCAACATCAACATAAAGATCTAGAGAAGAAACAAATCAGGAAACAAATTTTTTTGTCAAAATTACTGACAAGAATTTTTTAACAAATTTTGCTTCTGCAAATTTTGCATTATTATTATTATTATTATTATTATTATTATTAAAATTTTAAAGTGTGATAATAATAATAATAATAATAATAATAATAATAATAATAATAATAATAAGATAAAAAATTTTATTAAAAAATAAAACTTTAATTAACATTAATTAAAAATATTTCTGATATTAATATTAACAACAATTGTTTAACATAGTGTAATTACAAGAGCTTAATTCACGAGCACTAACCACTCTAATCGTAACACTTATGACAGATTGCTAATTGCCGCCGGAGGCCAATTTGGACTTCGAATAACTAAATGTCTTGTGGTTTTAATACAATACCTAAATTATGTGACTATTCACATTTATAAAATGAATGAACAATAATAATTTACAAAAATTTATTAATTTTCTCCCAAAAAGAAAAAAAATATTTTTTAATTTATTGATTTCACTTCAGAATTTCTATAATAAATTTTGTCGGATTAATTACAGTCGTACGAAAGTAAAAAAAAAAAAAAAAAAAACATTTTTTTTCCAACAAAAAAAAATATTAATAATTGGAAAGTCATATATAGACTTTAAAATGTTAAAGATCATATGCTGATTTGAAGACAATAGTGGAATGAATTTATAATGAAATATTTAACATGTAAAATGAATAATTTTCAAGATTTTATAAAGGGGAATTTGTTATTTAAATTATCTAATGACGTAGTAAAATCGGGAAATCCTAAAATTTATAAATATACATCCTTGATAAATTTTTTGAAATTATTTTACATTTAATATGTATACAATATATACAGTAACACTTGATAATATCGGACAAAAGATCAAAATTAGTACGGAGTACTAAAGTGATTTAGTAACAAAATTCTTAGTCGTTTATTTGGGAGAAAAAAATATTTTTTACCCATCAATATTATTAGTTACAGTTTAATAAATTATTTTTTTATTCTAAATAAATTATATTAACATAAACAAAGCCTTATTATATCAAAATAAATATTTGTTTCCACCAAATAATATTTAGTAGTAGGTACTAAATATTTGTTTGATAAGTATTGTCGGTAGATGGCGTTCCTTTAATTCCAATGTGATACATAACCTATTAACTGACTCAGATTATTTTATTGAGCTCGATTTTGGGAGATTTATCTTCCCTTTGAAAACACACATCCTCCCAAATGGCTTATATGTCATTTCTCAGTGGAGTTTAGTTTAAATTTGTTCAATTAGTCTATTATTGATATGTTAAAAACTTGTTTAATTTTAAATTTTATAAATGTCTCAAATAAAAAATTATAATTCAATGAGATTCTTTTCTTTATAATACCTTATATTTTTACTTAAAATTATTTATTTTAATTATTTTGATTTATTTTGAGTTAAAAAGTTAGGTACGCTAAAATTAGTTAAAAAATTAATTTCTTTAATACCAATAAACGATTTATTGCGTAGCAATAAATCCTTTGTTAAATACTACTAAATATTTATTTGGTGAAAATGGGCTTTAATAAATAATTTAGTAACTATTACTAAATCATATCAGTGATAAAAAATTATCAAAATAAAATTTTCTCTTGTAATTAGCGAATTAAGTAAGTGATAACCGTAGTTAAAATGTGAAAAATAGTTTATTGGATAAGCACGTTCGTGACAAAATGACGATAGGAAACGCAATAGTACGCGATAATATGTTTTTAGTAGGATACAACTTTGGCATGTGCCACCTTACGCCTTCCATAATTATTGCATACTACTAAAAAACCACACAACTATTAAAGTAGACTCTATACAATAATATAACTCGATTTATATATATGATATAAATATATAGGCATATATGTAGTGGTGTATAGATCAATTTGTATTTACAATACGTAAAGACAAAGCTGAAACTTGGAACGTGCTTAGTCTTAACAATGATGTTGAAATAAAAAAGGATTTTTTTCTGCACATATTAACAATTTCGCGCCTTTTTTGAATATCGTACCGTATAAACCGTTGCTCGGAATATATATTTGTGACAATACCATTATTGGTAAACTATTATTATTTCTCGGTTGGTATGTAAGTATGTATATACAGATATATAAAGTTGTTATGTTATCCTTTTCAGTGATTTATATTAAGAGAGAAAGAACGAATGAAAGAGACAATAAAATAAAAAAAATAAAATAGAGAATAATAAATTAAATAAATTCTTTACACAATTCAAAACGGAAATACGTTTATTGAATTTAATTTTGCATTTAAATTTTTATTAATATTCATTTTAATTATTATATACTTGTGATATATTATTTTGCACGATTCATGATGCGAAGCATCAAAGAGTTCTACGATCTAAAAATTTTATTTTATTGTTTTATAATTAAATGAGCATTATGAGTCGTGGACTTTTGAATTTTTCAAATTCAAGAAATTTTTTTAGATTAATAGGATTTAAAAAGTCGAATTAAGAAAATAACTTTTGATTGGAGAATTTATTTTTAAATTAAGCCAACATTTTTATTGAAACGTTAAGGACTTGGAAATTTAAGAAATTGTTCTCTAAGCTTGAGAAGTAAATACTTGACTCAACAACATCAATGTTCGAGACTTGAAAATATTTATTTTTTGAGAAACTTGAAATAATATAAAATACGCCCGAGACCGGACTCGAACCCTGATCGGACCAAGCGCGAAAGAAAGAGTGCTACCACTTAGCAATTACAGCGTAAGCGAACTCACGCTCAGTCCGTTGATATATTAGTAATGTGACATTTTTTGGGCATCTTGAGGCAGCGCTGCTGTCGGATTGTCTAAAGCCAAGAACATCTTCGAGAGTTTAATTATTTTGTTTTGGAGTTAGTTAAATATTGCTCTTGCGTAAGAGAGATTTTATTTCTTAGTCCGAAATATTTTATGTTTAAATGGAAAAATAAAAATATTTATTGAAAAATAATAAAGCTTTACTGAATTATTTGAAATTTTTGAATCAAAATCTTCAATATCAAATTTTCTTAAATCAAGATTTTCTTCCTCAAAATGTTCTCTAAGAATATTATTCTTCACCCAATATATCTTTTTTTTCTATAAAAATTTTCTTTAAATACAATATCTTGTTGTTTAATAGCTAAGTAGTTCTTCAATAAAATATTCTACTGATAGAAGAAAATTCTACGCTTATATATACTCTGGTAAAATTTTTCTAATAGCGAGAGGACGTAGCCACCTAGCCACAAAACTAAAAACTAACTTCTAATTAATTAAATATTATTCTTATCTTTAATATTTAGCAAGAAATGAAGAGTTTTAATTGTTGACGTCTAATTTCGGCTGAATAATTAATAATTGAAAGGTAATTAAATTGTCAAAAGACAAATTTATGTTAAAAGAGCGTAATTCAAACGGAATTGATTAAAACATGTATACATGCATGCACGAATGTTGTAAATGATAAATGATAATTATTATAAATTTTAGGCGTGCCGGGATGCATTTTCTTGGGTGAACCCAAGGTATGTAGGTCACAGATTACTGGACGTCGTTCGTCGTCGCGGAATACGGAATGTCGCTCACAACCAGTCTACACTTACACTCAATTACATGTGTGCACATTCGTACATATTTATATTAGTACATGAGAGAGTAAATTAATAAAACATCTACATTAAAATATATACGACACACAGCCTACTAATTTAATAACAAAAGAATTAGACTGAGAGTAATTATTCTAATAAATATAATAATCATCATAAAATCTTTTACAAATTCCATTTAAAATTACTCACTCCATTAACTTATGTTCTGATTCAATTACCTCATTATTTAGCAACATTATCCACATACTTTTATTTCAATTAGGCGACAAATTAACCGACGATAAATTTGCTATTTTTTCATGCTCATTTTTCACCCTAATTTTACTGTGATAATTTTACATTAAAGTTCTTTAATTTTTTCTGACTATTTTTACTACGAGATTTCCACGAAAATTTTAGGTTTTATTTTTCCAAGATTCACAAGTATTATTTTTCCATGAAATTTTTTCAATATAACGAAAAGTTCCTAGAAAATCTTCAACAAAAATTCATCCTTGAATTTTTACCATGTCAATAATTTAATTTAATATTATTTCCACGAATTTCTTCGTCCAATTTTTCTGGGAAATTTTAAATAGAACTTTGACGTAAATTTCGCGGAAATTTCTTCAATAAAAACTTCTTAAAAATTTTTACCAAGTAAAAAATTAATTCTGCAATTTTTTCCACGAATTACTTCACCTAATTTTTCCAGGAAATTTTTGACTTAAATTTCGTAGAAATTTCTCCAGAAAAAATTTCTTATAAATTTTTACCAAGTAGAAAAATTAAATTAACTATTTTTTCCACGGATTACTTCATTCAATTTTTCCTGGAAATTTTTAATAGAACTTTGACATAAATTTCGTGGAAATTTCTCCAGCAAAAATTTCTTAGAAATTTTTACCAAGTAAAAAATTAATTCTTCAATTTTTTCCACGAATTACTTCACCGAATTTTTCCAAGAAATTTTTAATAAAACTTTGACATAAATTTCATCAATAAAAAATTCTAAGAAATTTTCAACCAGTAAAAAATTAACTCTGCAATTTTTTCCACGAATAACTTCATCGAATTTTTCCAGAAATTCTCAACCATGACCCCGCCAAAATTTTCCGCGAAATCTTTCCAGAAATTCTCAGAATTTTACCTAAAATAAAAACCTACTAAACATTTCACCATATATATTCCTTTTTAAAAAAAAACAAAAACCACAGATGCAAATCCCGCAAAATATCAGCGTCTTGCAAAACATTTTTAGCATAAAAAAATTACCATAAAAGAGGCTGAACAAAACGAAAAATAAATATCGATAAAATATTTTTACAGTCAATAAGTATTTTATAAATATTAATATTGACATCGTAATTTCGAAGACAATAAGCATCGGCACACCCGAGTATTGCGACCTCGATCTGCGTGGGTAGAAAACTTGCTTGCATACTCTCTTTCTTATTTTTCTCTGGGTTCTGCGTTTTTATTAATTTTTTTATCCAAGCTGTTATTATTATCATCATTATTATCATCATCATCATTATTATTATTGTTAGTATTAACAGAGTCGTTGTTTTCACATTTATGTTCGTACATAAATTAGTGCATACCGTTCCTCGTTTATGCACACAAATATACCTAGCGCTGAAATAAATATATACATATGACACATCATGTTCTAAATATTGATAACGAGAGCGCGATAACACGTTTGAGTTAAGAGACGCCGACGTAATTATCCCGTCGTCATGAGTCGTAACCGGCCTACGATAAACAACTTTAACTAAATCAACACGTGGTCCGGGTACAGTAGAGAGTTTTATTTATTTACAACCTAATATAAGATTAATACTCGTTTTTGTTAAATCATACCATACAACTTTTATTTTTTTTACAATATTCCAACAAATTCTTCAAGTCCGATCCATTTTTCATAAAATGCATGAAATGTATGTATTCTAATAAAGTTGAGCTAATTTATGCATTTATTATTCAGAACAGCCGATTCCAAGATCATTTGTGTACTTTAATTCCGTCTTTGATTAGACGCACCGCGGGAAGTCGGCTTCCGGGCGTGGGTTGTTCGTGTGTATCGAATAATTAACAAGCCATTTTTTAAATGATAAGGAATACGAAACATATTAAATAATGCTGATTATGATGTTGATTTCACACCTTATGAGATAAAATAAGAAGAACAACCATTTTGTTTAATTAACTTTGTTATAGTCGTAAAAAAAATTTTTTTTTTGCCGATTTTTTAATATATGGCCATAAGTGAGGATAAAAAATTAATTTATAATTTTCTAGGTAATTATCGTGTTACATAATGAAAATTAATTTAATAAGCTCTTTAAAAAAGTAAAAAAACTATTTTTTATTTTCGCATTATATACTTTTAAGATACCTTTCCTCTAGTAAGAAAATTCAACGACCTCACGCCACCTGTTGGCAGTTTTAGGATCCAAGTTTTATAAAAAAGCCATACATGCCCGATTTTTATCTCAGGAGTTTAATACGAGTCAAAAATTGATCCGACTATATGTAAATATACATAAGAAAAGAAAAAAAAATATTTTTATAGATTAATTATCATCTAATATGAGATAATAATGAATTTAGTTGAAAATTAATGTCTTATAAGCTTTTTAAAAAACTAAAAACAAAAATTTTTATTTTTTAACTTAATATTTTAAAGTTACCTTTTGACAAGTGAGAAAATTTAGCGACAATGCGCCACCTGTTGGAATTTTTCAAAACTAATTTAAATAAAATGGCTATATATTGCCAATTTTTCTTCTAAAAGCTTAATACAAGTCAACAATTGATCCGATTATATGTAAAGAAACATAAAAAAAATTTTTTTTTTTTTTATGAATCAGTTAGCATGTAATATAAGATTAAAATGAATTTAATTAAAAATTAATGTCTTATAAGCTCCTAAGAAGAGTCAAAACATAATTTTTATTTTTGGACTTAATATTATAAAGTTACCTTTTTACTAGTGAGAAAATTTAGCGACCATGCGCCACCTATTGGAATTTTCCAAAACTAAATTTAATAAAAATGTTATATGTTACTATATGATGTCTTATATGGACATATTAAGTCATATAGAGCATAATATAGGTAATTTTTATCAAAAAACTTGAATGCAGAATTATGAAATCGTTAAAAAAATGAAATTTTTAACCAAAAATCCTGAAAAAAATTTTATTTAAATTTCTTTCTGGATATTTGAAAATAGTTGATTTTATATAAATAATTTTCGTAAACGAAAAAAGACGTCTATTTTAATAGCATAAAATATTCCACAAGCGGTCATACAACGAAGTTAATTAAATGAAAATAGTTTGATTATAATTCAATAAGCAGGAAATTACTTATTGAATATCATTTAAATAGCTAACAACCACGTGCAACCAGATGTGTTGGCTCTGACTTTTTATTCGTCATTTAAATGCTATAACTGCTGACGTAGACCACCCGGTCATTTACCTATACACTGATTCCACTATCATTTATTTTTAGTATCTATTTTTATATAATTTGAATCGAAAATCAAAACTTCTATTTGACGAGAGTGAATCTGAAAAAAAAAAACCCGTTAGATGTCGCGGCGAACAATGTTTCTCGCATGTTCAAAAAGATAAACAAACAAGGAGAAGGAATTCATCTTCCTAATAACAAAATTAGGGCCACCAGTTCAGGAATCCAAATATTCTGGACAAAATAAGTCGGTTACTAAATTCTTGGCATTATAAGTCTCGAAGGAAACCGTTCGTCTCGCTTCTACACCAACAAACTCCAAGGATTATACAAAGCCCAACGGTATTTATAAAAAAGTTTGTGAAACAAAATAAAAGAGCTAAGAAATAAAGGTCCTGGCGGATTTAAGATGCGGCTGCAGAAAAAGATGACGTCGGGTGGCCGGTTAAACTTTCACGAGTGAGGAGACGAAATATTTTTTACTTATTGGCGCTTGTACTGTCAATTGTTTTTGTTGTTATTATTATTCAGAGTGAATTTTCATACTCTTAAAACTTGAAATATTGCAGGAAAAAAATTTATTTTTTATTCAAGAAAAAAATATTGTCATTTTTTAAGATATAAGCTCATCCCGATGTTATACTCATCAAGAGCTTCCATTTGAGTACCCACATGCTTTTTTGATATATTTTTCATATATACATATATATAATATATATATATAAAATATATGAAAAATTGATGTGGGTACTCAAATAAAAGGTCTCGATGAGTGTAACATCTGGATGAGCTTATATCTTTAAAAATGTCAATATTTCACAAGATACAAGGTCATTTCTTAATTATGTACTAAAATTAAATTTAAATGGCAATTTTTACGATTTTAAACTATATAAATTACTATAGAGAAAATTTATAAAAAAATACTTGTAGAAATTAAAAAAAAAATATTAGTGCAATTTTTTAGAAATATTAAAAATTTTTTATCCCTTTCATGATCACTGTCCGATAAATCCTTACGATAATGACTCTACTTCCTAAAATCGGAATTTAACTTCCCAAGTTTTGCCAAAAAAATGTATAGCCCTGGTTATAGTATCGACTTTTTGCATCGAAGGCACTGTAAAAGGACTTCGGCAGAAAGAAGAATAAAATGGGCGCCATAGAAAATAAAAAAATGAGCTCCCCGGAGAATTTAAAGCAAGCCTGGGTGACGGTGATACGTTTGAATTTTAAATTTAAGGTTAAAATCTCTGTTTTTTTTCATATATTAAGTGTAGGGATTGATACTTAACCCGCTCTTGGGACATTTCACATTTTTTTATTTTTTATTTCAATGATAAAATAAATCCGGGGTAATTTGAAATTGTAATTTTTGATTGAATTTGATGCCGACATGTCGATTAAGGGCCACTGTCTTCATTTTAGTGGATCCCTCGAGACATTTTTGTTGATTTCGGGAAGGAGATGTAATCTATTTAAGAATTATCAGCAACCCATTCTTCTGAATTTTTTTTAAGCCTGTTTCTTAAGAAAAATTCCAAAAATAATTATTTTTCTTAAAAAAGTGAACCGTTTTTTCTGTGTAAGAGCTAGAAGAAAAATTTCCTCTAAAAAAGCTTACTTTTTTTAGCTACAATCAAAATTAACCGAGTTAGAGCTAGTATATTGCAATTTCTAAAGTATCTTATTCAGATAAGTTTTCAATCGCCCTTTTTGCGATGTACAAAATTGAGCGAACAATGCGCGAAAATTTGCATACCTAGATCACAGGATGACACGATCAATGCATCCAATCATCCCAGCTTGTCTTTCACCAAGGATGACCTGGTACATCAAACAAAATAGTGATGTAGACTGGCAAGTAGACAAAGACCGGGTGTAGACAAAATGGAGACTCTGCGGGGAGCTTTCAGATGGCTGCTGGCTGGTGGTCGGGGACTGATAGATGTTACTCACTTCTGACTACTGACTACTCACTTCGGATGAGCAAATCGGAAGTGGAAGAGAGTTTGGTTGTAAGGATCTGTGGATATAGTTGTTCGTACTAATACACGTGTCATATTTTCGAATAGGGTATGTGTATATATATATAAATATATATATATATATATATTATGAGGCACGAGGCGTGAAAGTACGCAAGCTACTACTGGCATTAGTAGCACGAGCCAATGCGCCGGTGGTAACGGTGACATATTTATTACCACTTGACTAGATACAACTCGCTGGCATAAGCTGTATATCCTAGTGTTTTATACCTCAGCTTACTGTTTTTAAATTACACATCAGTCCATCAGTCATCGGCTATGGTACGGAGTTGCTTTCGAACTTTGAAGATTCTATTAGCTTGTAAATTTATTTATTTTTTGAATTTTCTTCGAAAATTCAAATCCTAAGTCTTTGGTACGGAGCACTAAACTGATTGAGTAACAAAATTTTTAGTGATTTATTTGGGAGATAAAAATAGTTTTTACCCCTCAATATTATTTGATACAGTTTAATAAATCATTTTTTTATTCTAAATAAATTATATTAATATAAACAAAGTCTTATTATATCAAAATAAATATTTGTTTCCACCAAATAATATTTAGTAGGAGGTACTAAATATTTGTTTGGTAAGTATTGTCGGTAGATGGCGTTCCTTTAATTCCAATGTGATACATAACCTATTAACTGACTCAGATTATTTTATTCAGCTCGATTTTGGGAGATTTATCTTCCCTTTGAAAACACACATCCTCCCAAATGGCTTATATATCATTTCTCAGTGGAGTTTAGTTTAAATTTGTTCAATTAGTCTATTATTGATATGTTAAAAACTTGTTTAATTTTAAATTTTATAAATGTCTCAAATAAAAAAATATAATTCAATGAGATTCTTTTCTTTATAATACCTTATATTTTCACTTAAAATTATTTATTTTAATTATTTTGATTTATTTTGAGTTAAAAAGTTAGGTACGCTAAAATTAGTTAAAAAATTAATTTCTTTAATATCAATAAACGATTTATTGCGTAGCAGTATTAAGGATAAAAATAATAAGAAAATTAAGATTAATAATTATGAATTTAATATTAAAAATCACAGTAATAAAATGGTTTTACTGAACTACTGTCACCTTAGTTGGAAATTTTTATTGTAATAAAATAGCAGTTTTTAACGAAAATTTTCAAGTAGCAAAAGAAATTTTTAGTCAATAGGAATATAAAATACATTTAATTATCTAAATGAGTGGAGCTGTCGGCGCAACGAGCAGAATGTGTGTGCCAAAACACGAGTGACCAAAGTTTCATTTCCTAAGGTTTCTTTTAAAATAATTGTTTACAATACAATGTACAAAATGTAAGTACCATTAATTTTTAAGGTAGTATTAAGGATAAAAATAATAAACGTGAAAAATTAAGATTAATAATTATTTTTAATTTAATATTAAAAATTACAGTAAAAAAATGTTTTTACTGAACTACTAAAAAATTAACCGGACTTTTTAGTAAAAATTTCTCCAAGTGTTGGTATTATCCACCTTCCTTTGAGGCGGCACTGTAATCGCTCTCAGATTTATCAGCTGTATAAAAAATTACACATTTTGATGATCAGTTGTCGCTCAATTACAGTTTATTCTAACAACACTTTTATACAATTATCATTACAATTTAATTTTATCCAATTAGTTAAATATTATTTGTAAAAATGTACTTTAATGACATTCGGAATTTTTTTTACTATTAGCTATTATTCTATATATATTTTCAAGTGAAATAACCGAAAAAAAATAAATTAAATCAAACAAAATTAATTAAACATTCAATCCTATTAAAATCAAGTTTTTCAATAATATAAAACCTATAAAACTAATAATTTTCCATTGATATGTCCAATAATAATTTTTTTTAGGAAGAAAATTCATTCAACTATAATTTTTTCTACCACCCCAAAAGTAACTTGATTTGTTAAATCACTATCAGACCAATCTAAGGTCAAAGGTTCCGATTCTAAAATAATTAGCCACTGTCAATAGCAGCAGCAACAACGAACAACTATCAACAACACAATAGTATCCAAAGTAAAGCGACAGAGCTGGAACAGAACCAGGAACAGCCTACGTGTAAACACACCCATTCCGGATACCTGGAGCACGCGTTTACGTCTCAACTAAATAAACCGTCTCCTCTCTCTCTTGTAAGTAAAATCCTTTGTCTATCTCAAGTTATTACCACACGGCATTCCAGTATCCGTCGTCCGACACACATGTGTAACACACATCAGACACTCTTTCTCTCTTACACATATATACATGATACCTATATGTTGATGCATTTAAAACGAGTTTACTAGCTTACACTTGGATCCCCAACCCGGTAATAATAATTTCTAATCTTTCACCATTAGACACTCCGTCTTCCTTCTCTGTCTGCTCAATAGAGTGTCAGCGAATCTGACTTTACTTGATTTTAGCCTCCTTAGATTTTGCAGTACTTAAGGATACTCTATTACTTCGCTACTATGCTACTTTACTGAGAAACCAGAAAAATTCTAATCGCTTGCTATATTTCTATTAATCCTAGCGTGCAAGTTTGCGTGGGTGTAAGTGTATTGCCCGTTATTATTATTATTATTATTATTATTAATTTTGTAGAAAGAAATGTACTTTTGTAAGATTTATTGTAAAGAAAAAGATGAAACAGAAAAATTAGATGTTAGATCGGAATGTGGGCAAGGCTGCGACAGAATGTCGTTCTAATTTAATTATTAATTAATTAAAGTAAAATATTCCAGTCGGAAATTTTATTAATATTCATTTTAATTATTATATACTTGTGATATATTATTTTGCACGATTCATGATGCGAAGCATCAAAGAGTTCTACGATCTAAAAATTTTATTTTATTATTTTATAATTAAATGAGCATTATGAGTCGTGGACTTTTGAATTTTTCAAATTCAAGAAATTTTTTTAGATTAATAGGATTTAAAAAGTCGAATTAAGAAAATAACTTTTGATTGGAGAATTTATTTTTAAATTAAGCCAACATTTTTATTGAAGCGTTAAGGACTTGGAAATTTAAGAAATTATTCTCTAAGCTTGAGAAGTAAATACTTGACTCAACAACATCAATGTTCGAGATTTGAGAATATTTATTTTTTGAGAAACTTGAAATAATATAAAATACGCCCGAGACCGGACTCGAACCCTGATCGGACCAAGCACAAAAGAAAGAGTGCTACCACTTAGCAATCACAGTGTAAGCGAACTCACACTCAGTCTGTTGATATATTAGTAATGTGTCATTTTTTGGGCATCTTGAGGCGGCGCTGCTGTCGGATTGTCTAAAGCCAAGAACATCTTCGAGAGTTTAATTATTTTGTTTTGGAGTTAGTTAAATATTGCTCTCGTGTAAGAGAGATTTTATTTCTTAGTCCGAAATATTTTATGTTTAAATGGAAAAATAAAAATATTTATTGAAAAATAATAAAGCTTTACTGAATTATTTGAAAATTTTGAATCAAAATCTTCAATATCAAATTTTCTTAAATCAAGATTTTCTTCCTCAAAATGTTCTCTAAGAATATTGTTCTTCACCCAATACATCTTTTTTTTCTATAAAAATTTTCTTTAAATACAATATTTTGTTGTTTAATAGCTAAGTAGTTCTTCAATAAAATATTTTTCTGATAAAAGAAAATTCTACGCTTATATATACTCTGGTCAAATTTTTCTACTAGCGAGAGGGCATAGCCACCTAGCGGCAAAACCAAAAACTAACTTCTAATAAAAACTCCTAATTAATTTTAATCTTTCAGATCAAGTTGAGGATACAAAAACTTCATACTAAATACATCAAGTATTAATTTAAATCATTTAATTTACATTGATAGAAAAAAAAATTACAGCTTCCCGCAAATAAAACTCTCCGCCTCGATGGGCCCGAAAAAAAAAAAGCGCAATTAATATTTCCGACTCTTTAATTTCCTGAAATAAAATTTTAATAACCATACAATTAAAAGCCCTCATAAAAATTTAATAACCTTAAATTCATATTCTCCTATTAAAAATAATTGATATAATTAATATTGTAATTAGCCCCGCGAAATTCAAATACTAAATGTAAATAATTTATAAAATATCTGGTAAAAATAAAATAATACAAGTGTTTAACATATGTTACATTAAAATATTTCTCACACTTTCCCATCATCAATAGCTTTCTTGACTCCTATCCAGAAATTAAATAAAAAAATTTTAAGTACGTAATAAAAAAAATGAAATGAAAAGTGTAAATGAGTTGGTCTGTTTAAAAAGGAAATATAATAGAGGGATAAAGATGAGGTAGAGGAGGATAAAAACCCAGAAAAAATCACGCGTCATAAGAGGAATTCCATGGATACACCGATATATACATACATATATAGCCATACATATATATAGATCTGTTTCTTTTTATCTTATTATTTGGTTCTTTCTTGTGTAGACCCTCTTTTACTTCCAAATGGTTTTTTACTGGTTTATGGGATTTTTTTCACGCTCGACGAGCAACTTGTACAGTCGTACATCAGAGTTCACTTTATTCTCTACTCTCTTACGCCCGTTTTTTTGAAATATCATTTTTTAAATTCTATTCCCTTCTTATTCTTTATATTTATACGTTTCATCGTTTAGTTCTATCTCCCTTGTACTTATACTGATATTCAGGTTATTTATATTTTTTAGTTTTGTTTTTCAGACGTATTTGGTCTTAACCGGATAACTTTACGTGGGTATGAGTATGTCTTTAAGCTCATATGTGAGCCGAGAGCAACAAAGACCGAGATAGAAAAAACAAATTGAGAAAAACGGTAAACATTTTTTGCGCTGAGAAAAAAGTTTTTCTTCGTTAAACTTTTAGTATTTGAAAAAACTTTTTTGTAGGAAATTTTCTTGCCTACAAAATTGGATTTTTTGCCAAAATTTTAATTATAAATTTATCATACTAGAAAATGAAGCGCGCTTCTGTTAATTTCGTTGTTATAGACATTTTAATTAGTCAATAAACTTACAAATTTTATTCATTAATATTTAACCGTTGCTATGGTAAACATTGCCAAAATAGTTACCATATCAACGAAAAACGACATCAATAACGTCACATCAATTTTTTAATAAAGAATAGGGCATTCCATAGTGACTGATAGGACATTTGACTAGAATTCCATCAATTATATATAATTATTTGACTGAAACTGATACTATAGTAAAATTTATCTTATAATATAGAAGAATAACTAATCAACAACATCCCTTTGTCAAAAACCTTCATTACTTTTTAAGTTTCTCGTAATTATCATTTGACTGAGTGTGACTGGTGGAACTAAGAAAAATCCTTCTCTCTTACCAAAGGTATACTTAAAGTCCAATTTCAGTTCAACCACTAAACTTTTAAAAAATACTTCCCTCTCAATACAAAATTTATCCTACAAACATTCAATATTATGAAGAATTAGACTGATTACCTACGTAGAAACAATTAAAAAAATTTGTTTTTATTGTGACTGGTGGGACAGGCATTTGTGACTGGTGGGACAAGTACAAAATGTCTACATCAAGTTGTTTATTAAAAAGACTTTTATATTATTTCAACCTTAGAAACATTATTGTTTATATATTTAACTATAAATTATTTAGGATAATTAAAAAAAAACTAATTAAAAAACACAAATAAAGGATTTAGCATGCTGACAACACGATCTTGATAAACTTAGGTGTTAATTAATAACGAACATAAACAAAATTTGTTCTTAAAACTATAATAATAAATATGTTAGTTAATAACAAACATAAAATGAATTTGTTCTTAAAACTATTAAACAGCATTTGACCCGGATACAAGTTAGGATGGCTGAAAAGTTACTAGGAGAGAAAAATCGATTTTCTTATTGATTAAAAAAATTTTTCTTTACGAATTAGTAAAACATAGACTTTTAATAATAAATTAGGACTAAATTAGAATTAATTAGAGAAATTTTTTAATTTTAGTCATTTCCCCTTTTTGCATGGAATGCCCCATATCCAAATTTTTTATTGATCTTTAAATTTTGGCTATAAGGTTAGATATCAATAATTTGATAAGAACAGAATTTTAATTGGATTAGATAAAATTATCCAAAATTTTAATTTTAAATCTTTGAACTCTTACTAAAAGATTAGAGATAGGAAAGAATTTTTTAGTAAAAAATTTAATACCCTCGAATTTCTTTGTACTGTACCCTGAATATTTATATTTAACCCTAAATCAGAATTTAAAGGGGGAACAGGCATAATTTGAATTGATGAGCAAAATCGGTTGTTTTGAGTACACGCGAGTGGAAAATAAAGAGTTCTTTGTCAAAAAATAAAATAAGAATGTTCAGTGGGTCCCTACTGGGAAATCTAGCGAGAAATTGTGAAACCGTAGGGCGATAGGGTAAACAACTTCGGGGGGTATAACGAAACAAAACCCTGAAAACTAAACCCCATGAATTTAGATTTTATAATACAAAGTGTGTGAATACAAGAGGCGCGTCCTTTTTTGCGTCTAATTTCCATGAATTTCGACAGATGACTCGAGCATGAGTGATATGGAGTATCAACAACATATGACACTTTATATACATGGGAAAATTTTTTAATTCACTAAAAAAAAATATAATTATTGGCCGCCACTTAGTTTGTTTTTAAAATAATTAATACATTAAAAAAAGCCGCGCAAAAAATTCGAGTTAAAGTAAAGAAGGGCAGGCGTTTATTAGATTAACCGCGAGCGATTTAAGGTTTTGCTTAAAGATAAAAATCGTGGAGATAAAACGCAATAAATAAAATAAAAGAGATAAATATGAGGCAAAAAGTAAAGGGGATAAAAAATTTTATAAGTCAGAAGTTGATTTAAAGTGGTAAATAATTCTGGTAGCCGGCGTTGTAAATTTACAGATTTTTTTTAATCTGGGTAAACGCGCCGGTATATTATATAGTACTACGGCTATTTTTATTATTATTATGTATACTTTTCAATTCTTTTTTAATCGCTTGTTCTTTAGAATAACATTTTTTATCTGTAAGAAGATTCTTTTATGTTTATTTCTGATGTATTAGACAAATGGTTAGAGAAACGGAAAAATTGATGAAGACCTTATCGATAGAAAATTTAATTTTCTATAAAAAAAGGTATAATTTATTCTTATCTTTAATATTCAATCTTTAATAGCGCTTAATTTAAAATTCTGTTTCAAGGATTAGAGGTACGGGAAAATTGATAAGAACCTTGTAAAAAATTTAATTTCCTTCAAAAAAGGTCTCTTATGGGGCATTCCATGCGAAATGACTGAAATTTTTCTAATTAATTCTAATTTAGGTCCTAATTTATTATTAAAAGTCTATATTTTACTAATTTGTAAAGAAAATTTTTTTTAATCAATAAGAAAATCGATTTTTCTCTCCTAGTAACTTTTCAGCCGTCCTAACTTGTATCCGGGCCAAATGTTGTTTTAATAGTTTTAACATCAAATTCATGTTATGTTTGTTATTAACTAACATATTTATTATTACAGTTTTAAGAACAAATTTTGTTTATGTTCGTTATTAATTAACACCTAAGTTTATCAAGATCGTGTTGTCAGCAAGCTAAATCCTTTATTTGTGTTTTTTAATTAGTTTTTTTTAATTATCCTAAATAATTTATAGTTAAATATATAAATAATAATGTTTCTAAGGTTGAAATAATATAAAAGTCTTTTTAATAAACAACTTGATGTAGACATTTTGTACTTGTCCCACCAGTCACAATAAAAACAAATTTTTTTAATTGTTTCTACGTAGGTAATCAGTCTAATTCTTCATAATATTGAATGTTTGTAGGATAAATTTAGTATTGAGAGGGAAGTATTTTTTTTCAGTTTAGTGGTCGAACTGAAATTTGACTTTAAGTATACCTTTGGTAAGAGAGAAGGATTTGTTCTTAGTCCCACCAGTCACACTCAGTCAAATGACAATTACGAGAAACTTAAAAAGTAATGGAGGTTTTTGACAAAGGGATGTTGTGAATTAGTTATTCTTTTATATTATAAGATAAATTTTACTATAGTATCAGTTTCAGTCAAATAATTATATATAATTGATGGAATTCTAGTCAAATGTCCTATCAGTCACTATGGAATGCCCTATTCTTTATTAAAAAGTTGATGTGACATTTTCGATTGTTGTCTTTCTTCGTTGATATGGTAACCATTTCGCCAACAATTACCATATCAACGCTTACTATAGCAACGGTTAAATATTAATGAATAAAAATTGTAAGTATATTGATTAATTAAATTGTCCACAATAACCAATTGGACAGAAGCGCGCTTCATTTTCTAGTATGATAAATTTATAACTAAAATTTTGGCAAAAATTAAATTTTGTAGGCAAGAAAATGTTCCACCAGTCACTATAAAATTTCTCTTATAATTTTTCCATATTTCAAATATTTATCCCTTAATTTTGAGTTTTAATCTCCATAAACTTCTCTAACTTCGACCTCAATTTCTGGCTAAAGGATTAAACCTACGGAAAAATTGATAACCTTATTGATAAAAAATCAAATTAAAAATTAAAACTCCAAAATTTTCTAATTAAAAAATAACAATTTAATATTTAACATTAATTGATTAATTTTTTGCTTGCACCCAACAAAATCCTTAAATTAAAACCCACTTTTATTATTTTTAATTGTAGCCTACCCTTGAGTTATAAAACCGCAGTAAATCTCGGGAATAAAGTAACAAAAAAAAAAAAAAAACAATAAATGCATAAGGATCAGCATATACATATACATATATCTCAAGTGTATGTAATATGTAAAACCTTAAAGGCTTGGTACGAACAAGCGAAATACTCAAAAGAAAGCCGATGCCAAGTTACGAGTTTGTGTATATGAAATGCGACCACCTCTTAGCTTGCCCTCCAATTGTTTCTAAGGATTTTTCCTTTTCCTTATTCTTATTTTCATAATATCGGTTTTATTTTTTCGACTTTACAAGTATGTATACGATAAAGCGTACAGTTGATACAACCACCAGTTGCCGGTTACCATTAACCAGTTACCATTTGTACTAAAGAACCTCATGCTAGTATATTATATATTGAGGATCCTCGATATATATTTTATGGAGATATCTGTAGCATTATCCAGATACAGACTCACTCCTAATATAAGTTATATTTAAACCTGAGACTCTACATCACGATCTTATGTTTATGCTCGATATTGCTATATTGTGCATCGCCCGGTTAGCTAGAAGGTTTAAGGTTAGCTATGTTATATTTCTCAAGCTATATTTATTATATTTATACATATAAAGTTCAAACGTTATATTTCCCCTCTAATTGGAATTTATTGGACCTCACGCGCTTATATGTTCAAAATTTAACCGGCTATCAATTATAAGTCCTCATAATTATTATTTATTTAATTTCTAACTTCTTTTTTATCAATCCGCAATTTATTGATACAAAATTAATAATTGCGGGAAAAAAATTGGGTTTTAAATTTATTCAATGTCGGAAAATTAAAAAAAATGTATTCATTTGTCCTAAAATAATTTTTCTCAATTAAATTAAATTTAAAAAATTATTTAAAAAAAAAATTTACTTTAAAAATTAAAATTTTGATCAAGTTAAAAAATGAACCAAATTTTTTTACAAATAATTTAAAAAATTATCATTAATAAATAACTCTATTCTGGCAATTGTATTTTAAATTTCATAAAATTATTTTAATTTTTTATTAAATAATTTTTTCTACAGCTTTTAAGAAACTCGAATTTTTTTCAATAATTTTAATTATTTTGTTTGTATACATAGATATACAGTTTCCATGAAGTGACTGCTTCTCAATTCTTTTCAATCAATATTTTTAACCAGGGAATATTAAAAAAATTTTTTGTAAATAATTACTTTTATAGCATTGCTCTTAAATAACTTCTGCATAACTCATTGGATCACAATCTCGTAGAATGCATGTTATAGCTCATAAAATAAGCTACAATTTTTACTATTGAATATTACAATTTCTCTTACATTTATTAATTTTAAAAACGTTCTAAAATTACCCAGAAAAAAAAAATTAACTTGAATTAATTTGAGTTAAAAAATTTTTAAACTAAAAAATTTTGTTTGGCTTAAGTAAATTTTTGTCTTGATCTAAGACAATAAAACTCTTCAAAATTATTTTCTTGGTTTAAGAATTTTTCTCTTGATTCAAGTTAATTTTTTTTTCTGTGTAATGTCTAAAAATTCAATTGTTTTTTTTTTTTTTAAATACTATCTTATGCTTCTGACCTGTACTTTTAATTATGAAAATTATTTCAATACCTTTTCAATGAAAAAAATTCCAAAAAATTGCGCAATTATTTTCAATAAAAAATTTAAATGTTTTGCAACTTAAAAAACTTAAAAAATTTTCAAACGTTGAAAATTAGAAAAAAATTAATAGTGAGAATTATGAATATTGATAAAAAAAATTAGAAATAACACTAGAAGATGATTAATTGACTTTGTAATTAAATGTGAAGGTTATTAAGTGTTAAAATTAGTTTTCTGATGTGTTTTTTACGTATAGGTTATAAATAATACAAAATTAGTGAGCAATTGTCCTAGAATTTATAATTATAATTCCTCACAAAGAAAGCGGAGTATTTTGAGGTTTACTTTCTAATTTTGACGCTCAAAATTTTAATTTATAGGTTATATGGCTGCATGCTAATACAGCTTTATTAAATTTCCATAATGTGGGATTGAAAGGATGGAAAATTTTTCTTTAGAAAACTACTTCATTTTCGGTCCTTAATATCAAAATTTTTGATAAATTTCATGAGTTTTTCAAAAAAAATGTTTTTTTTTTTTTTTCAGTGCAACAATTTTCATAATTTCATTATAAAAAAAAAATTTATGACACTTAAATCAGCTGACACAATCTTTTTGAGTATCTTAAAAAATTTTTTCAAAATTCTTAGAATATTTTTTTTTTTGGTCACAATTAAAAAAATATGTCTGCTAAAATTAGCACTAATTTTTTTCAAAATTTTATCACATTCAATAACACTAAAGTTAGCCAAAATTTTTAATTATTAAATTATAACTAAAAAATATTTTTTAAAAACTGCACTTACAGTTTTTTACAATTCAAATTTTATTTTTATTATTTTTTAAATAAAAAAAAAAAAATTCTAAATTTTTTATAATACTGAAATTAGCCGTCAACTGTCAATTTCATTTATTTATTTAGAACTAAAAAATTGCACTTACAATTTTTTAAGTTTTTTATCAATGAAAAATTTTTTTTGACATTTTTTATAATTTTTTCAATAAAAAAACTTCTAAAACTTTTTATAGAAATGTTGGCTCACTTAATTATTATTAAGAAAATTGCACTTACAGTTTTTAAAGTTATTTACAAACTAAAATTTTTTTTCATTATTTTTTTAATACAAAAAAAAATTTCTAAAAATTTTTTTAACAAATCACACCAAAAATAAGCTTCTAAAAATTCTCACAATTTTTATTAATTTTCACATGTGGGACTTTTTAATAAATTTTTTTTTTTAAATAATTTAATTGCCATAAAATTGTAAAAAAATTTTTAAATGTCATAAATTTTTCCAACCTAATTTTAATTCACAAATATCACAATAATCCACAAAAAATTACCTTAAATCCATGATCGTTTTTCCATAAAAGTTATAATCACCATCCAGGTACAATTTCGTTCCAAAAAATTACAATTTAATTAATTAATTAATTAATTAAAAATCAATGACACTTCACCAATCCTCACACAAATCACGTTGATAAATATTTTTAAAAAAATAATAATAAACCAATAAATAAATTATTAAAAAAAAAAAAAAAAAAAACAGCACAAATCCACCAGCACTAAAAAAAATCCCTCGAAATTTTTTTAAAAATAAATTTTAAAAAATAATTTAGTAAGAAATATTGATCCGCACAATCACAAGTGAATAAATAAATTTATAATTAATAATTAATAATAATAATAATAATAATAAACTAATGGTGAGAGCGTGGATGTCGACTGGATTATATTATTAACCGCACGCGGGTTTACAGTACGGGCTCACCTCGACTCGGTACGAGCGACGAAAGCCGAATTGTCCCGCCGCAACACTCAGCCAAGATCGGGGGTGACGAGTCGTCAAGCTGCCGAGCCGAGCTTGCTGGTTGCTGCTAGACAGGGGAAGAATTTCAAGAGAAGGGGTAAGAGTGGGGATCTCAAGCTACTAGAGGAGGGAGAAAGCGCCTTGGGGGCGGGGCCGCGGGGGTGGCCCCACTCAGGGGACCAACACTGGTGTTGTTAGTTTTTGGCTAGAAGGTAAGGTAAGATTTAATTCTATTGTATTGTATATTGCATGTTTTCTTATTTTTCGGAGAATTTAGATAAGTTTTATGTAATGGAAGGAGACGAGGAATTTTAGAGGTTTGCTTGTCAATTAATTCTAGGAATTTTTAAGGAAATCCTTTCGCTCCAGTTGTGTCAAAACAATTGTAGTAGTCAATATACGATAAATTAAAAAAAGAAACCCATAAAAATTCCTAAAATTAGATAATAAATAGTATATGAGGCATTAATCGTTGAAATTTTGAAAATAAAAAAAAAAAATATAGTTAAATACAAAAATTAATTTGACTCTTTCAAATCAACTGCTAGTAACCTGTTCGTGATTTGGCAACGCTGTACTTCGGTTGTTTACATTTTCATTTGCACAATATAACCTTAACCACGTTTAAGTTTTTGCAGTCAGTGTAAATAAATAAATTAGTTTGAATTTATTGAATGGTCTGAAACTCGCGCGCTACGCAACGTTGCCAAATGTTTTGACTCCATTTTAACGTAGGTTACTTGAGAATTTTTTGTGATTTTTAAATATTAATTTCTCAATAAATATCTCGGTAAACTGACATATTTTATTGCAAAAAAAGAAACCTCAATATTTCGAAAATCTAATTTTTAGGTTTTTTTTACTTCATCTAATCCATGACTGACAGTATAATTCGAGAAATACCGCAAACGTCTGACTTTCTCGTAAGACTCTGAACAAATACTAACATTTAAAAACTTTATTTTTTCAAAAATTTGTCCGGTAAAGCATAATTTAAACCTCACTATTAGATAAATAAAGACCTTAACTATTAGAAAAAAATTGAATTTACTCATAATCTAATATTTTTTATTTTACATTGGCGGCGAAAGGACCTCCTTAAGAAAAGAGTTGAAGTTTTTAATTTTTTATTTTTAGTTTTTTTCTTTAGAAATTTAACGGTTGATTCTTGAAATGAAATTAAAGTTAGCAGTCACTTGCAAATTTTTTAATTTTATTTAACAAAAAAATTATTTTCAAAAAATTTCATTTTTTATTTTTTTAAATTTCTACATGTCAATTTTTAACTTCCCGCTAAAAATCTCAGATTTTCAAACATCGGGAAGTTATTGTTTTCACCCCGTTTTACAAAAATCGAGTTTTCATCAGAACTCGACGTTTGAAGGTCACAGGAAGCTTCCCTGACTATTTTTACGATGATGTCCGTACGTCTGTATGTATGTGTGTGTGTGTATGTAAACCTCTTGTAACTTTTGAACGACTTGACCGATTTCATCGCGGTTGGTGTCATTCGAAAGGGCTTCACTAAACTTAGATTTCCTGAAAATTTGAACCGATTCGGACCGGTAGATTTCGAGAAAATGCAAAAAAAGTGAAAAAAAAGTTGTTTTTTTTTTTATTTTTTTTAAATATCTCCGAATTGGCTGAACCGATCGGTCTCAAAAACTAATCAGCTCTTAACCTTAAAAACCCCCATCGATCGCCACCAAAAACGTTAGAATCGGTTGATGCGTTCGTGAGATATCGTTATCAAAAAAAATCGAAAAAAGTGTTTTTTTGTAATAACTTCGAAATTCATGGCTCGATCGATTTAAGGTAGTATATTTTATCATATAAATAAACTGGCCAAAAAATTTTACTTCTTCTTTTAATAATATAGATTTATGGAAAGTTTCGAAGTAATTTTGTGAATTTATAAAATAAGTTTTTAAAATTGCATTCAATAGAGATGGTTAAGAAACTTATTTGGTAGTTTGGAGGATTGAAAAATTTTTTTAGGTGATTTTTTTAAAAGAAATTCAACTTTAAAAAATCTCCTAGAGAATTTTTATATAAAATTCAAAGAATTATAAGAATAAATTCTTCGTTTCCTAAAAAAATTATTGGAAAATTTTCTAGACAATTTTTCTGCCATAAATGAAACAAATAAAAATCTACTTTATTATCTTTAAAATCTACTTTGTACTTTAGTATAAAAAATTGTAAAAAAATTCTTCTAGAAAATTTTGAATAATTCCAAAATAAATTACTAACTTCTAGAGAGTTAAAAAAAAAAAAATTTTAAATTAACAATTTGTAAAATAAAAAAATTTTCTATGAGAAACTCTGAAGATAATAATTAGTAATTTTAATTGGAATCAACAAGACTTAACATTAGATATCTCCTCACATAACAAACGAGCTATTTCATAATCAATAAACCCAGATAGCCATTGAAGTTATAATTGTGCTATCTAAAAGCCTTAATTTGAGTTATCATAGAGCAAAGTACCGTCCATAGTATGTACCATAGCCAGTAATAAGCATATACAATAAAGAAAAGTCCGACACGCGCGACACGATAAGCGCGAGACGACTGAAATAAAACCCGTAGTAATAGTACCGAAACCTCTTGTAACCCCTCCAGCCCTTCGAGTCCCCTCTTCTGTTACATTAGCACGACGACCCGCACGATTTAATCTTGTCTCTGTGTGCAGCCGATTTCATACACTACAGCACAATACCAACACACAATGCTCCTCTATCCTCTATCCACTATACTATCCATGGTACTAACTACACAGTTAACTATTGTAAATACAAGTCTAATATATTTATTGAATACATTGACATGGGCTGAGTATTAATTTGTCACTTTAGACACTGAAGTTTTTCATGATTAGGCAATTTAAAATTTTCTAAAAAGTTTAAGGCTTTAAAAATTATTTTTTTTAATAAAATTTTTAATTAATAATTTTTTATTAATTATTACACGGAAAGAACAAGATTATACTGGATATAATCCTAGATTATACAGAGTGAAAAAAAATTTCAAATAGTAGCTAGTATAATCCAGATAACAGTGAGTATAATCCAGATATTATTCAGTATAATCTGGATTATACTAGTTACCATCTGAAATTTTTTTTCACCTCTGATGTCACTGAGTATAATCTGAGATGATATCCAGTGTCATCTTGTTCTTTCCGTGTAGGCTACGTAGATTGAATTTACAAATTTTCAGGAAGTTTTAAAAATTCACTACTTCGCGTGGATTTCCTTAAATCATACTAAAGCGTATAAAAAATAAGCGGCCTTCATCAGTTAAAGTTTTCTTATTTTTTATTTATTTAAAAAGCATAATATAATGGTTCATACAAGTGTTTTTTCATTACATTTATATGTAAATATTATCCTACAAGTGCGATATAAAATAAATAGAGACAATTTTAGTTAAAAAAATTGCTTGAATCTTGTAAAGTAATTGTAGAGCACATCCTCATCCGCTTCGCTTATGAGGTGTGCAAAATATAAAACTTGAAATGAATTAGTAAAATAAATTATTTAACAACTTACAAGCAAACAGAAGTAAGTCATTATAACTAGCATCATATCCAAGTATGTTCTGCATATATCAGTGATTGGAACCTTAGGAATGCAGAAATTAAAAGATCGAGTTCACTTACGAGTTACATTGCATTAGTGCAGATTATATATATATATATATATATATATATATATATATGGACATTAATATATTACACGGATCGTGGATAAAATAATCCAGATACACTGTGAATGTGATGTATAACGTCTAATGTAGCGGAATACGTAGTTGGTATAATAATATGTATAATAAAATAAAATATAATAGATTTTATAGAGTACAAGGAAATTAAACTCGAGGCGTGAAAGTTGTTAAAGACATCAATGTAAGTATCAACATCAAGTAAGACGTATACATGTGAGATTTAAACTCAAGATACACCATATATATACCATTAAAAATGTACATGTGTGTATATCTTTAAATGCCAGTATAAAGTTGAATTATAAAAGTCATGTGACAAGTTGACAAGACGTATTTATAGTATACGTTTTATTCCATTGCTTTTTTCGCTATATATTTACTATAAACTCTGTTACTACTTTGTTAGCAAGTTATAGAACTTATAGGTATATATATTGTGTGATCGTGCGATTGCTGGAAGCATGCGTATTATGATAAAATAATATTCACAGGGGTGGTTAAGCCTGCCCACTTGGGGTTAGTCACTCCCATTTTAAGGAATTTTTTTTTTTTTTTCATAAAAATTTTTTTAAAAGTCTTGAGTAAAATTTATTTGGAAAATTTTATTCTAATTTTTATAAGAACTCTAATTTTTTGTATTAAAAATTGTCATGCAAGTAATTTTTTACAATTTTTAATATTGTAAAAATTTTAAGGTATTTATATTAATTTTTTTATTTATGTATTGAGTAGTTTAATTCTACATGAAAAATTTTTAATTTATTTATTTGTTTTTTCCTGATTTTAATTAATTATATAAGAATTAAATTTAGATCTGATTAGAGCAATAATAATTCTAATTTTATATAATTAATTAGAAGACTCGATTTTTATTTTATGAAATTTAAATGTCCCGCAATGATTGAATAGCTTTCTGCATTACCGATTAGTAACCATAAAAAATAAAGGTTAGTATTTTGTTGTCTTTTCTAGTGACGAGTCTGTTGACAAATTTTATGCTGATTAAGTTGGGATAATTGAAATAATTATTTAATTTTTTTGTTTCAGAAATTGCCGTGATGTCAGACAAACAAGGAAAAATAAAAGGAAGATTTAATTTTCATTATTTCGAAAAGGAAAATTCATTTGTAGATTGTTGCCGAAATCTAACCACAATTTTTCTGTATAAAGTATTAAATAATGTTATTATTTTAATTAATTCATTTTTTTTTAAATTTATTTATTTAGTTTTAATGCCAAGGCGTTAAGCTGAATGGCAAATTGTATATACATAGTATTCAAATTATTGTCCGGAACTTTTCGATGAAATTTAGATAAAATACTTGAATCATTATATTTTTTTAAATGCTGAGAAAGGATTTTTTTTTCTTTATTAAAAAATATAACAAGTGTAGTGATTAAAATTGCTGACTAGGATACAAAGAATGAGAATAGAATAATCTGAGAATTTTTAAAGTTCAATAATAAGATTTTCTTGGTTCAAGTTAAGACTCACTAAATAATTCAAAACAAAATATTAGTTAAATATTAATGGATAATTTACTAAAACTTTATAACACAAGTAAACGCTCAAAAGAATTTTTGAATGGTACTTAATTACTTGATCTACTACTTTACAAGCGAAAACCTTTCAGATATAATCTCACCACCTACCTTAAAGTCATTTTTTTCCGTGAACCAAAAATTAGTAAAATATTAATGGATAATTTACTAAAATTTTATAACACAAACAAACGCTCAAAAGAATTTTTGAATGGTACTTAATTACTTGATCTACTACTTTGCAAGCGAAAACCTTTCAGATAATTTCGCCACCTATCTACTATCGTCTAATTACGGTAAGTGAAAATTGTTTGTACTAAAATTATAAATAGATAAATATTTAAAAATTTCAAAATTAGTTTTAAGTAAAATTATTTATTTCAGTTATCGATATTCATCCCGGATATCAAAACAATTAGTACAATGAAAAATCGTTCACATAAAATTAAACTTAAAAAGAATAATAAATGTTAAAAGCGAACCTTTTACGGTATTTTTACGTAAACCGAGAACCGAGATGTGGGAAAAAAATTCATTTTTAATACCGTTAGGTCGTGAAAGGGTTGAAAGGTCGTCCGCCCGAGAAAATGGGTCAAAATTTGTACTAGTATATCTTACGTCTACTGCTCAATAACAATAAGTATAATAACAAACGAGCATACGCTTACGGTTATTTTCTCGGCTACTCAAAGTATCGCATTTCCTTTCATTTATTCAATATTAATTCTATTTTTATATAAATTTTTCCCTTAAAATAAATAGTCGGAAAAACCAAAAAGTGGTTTTTTAAATGAAACTCTTGAGTCGTGTGAAAAATTCTATTATGTGATATTATATATATTAGTAAAAAAGCGTATATAAAATAAAATAAAATACCCTTTGACTATAACGGTTCGTTCAATAACTTCCGTAACCCCTGAAGGGTTTGGGGATTTTTTTCAGCATTCAGGTAGAATTTTTTTTTATCCTTTTTAAAAGGTCATGAGTGTATTTTTAAAGCACACCTGATCGTTTTCCCTCAATTATATCACAAAATATATATACGGATTTTTTTTCTTTTTTTATGGAATATATGTTTTAGTTTTAGGTGAGGAAAGCTGGAGTTGGGAGTAAAGAAAATAGTTATATTAAGAAAATAAAATCTAAAAAGTGATAAAAAAATTTGTGAGAATATGTACTGGAGTTGAGCTAAAAGAGAGTGTTTTAAAAATACGCATGCCCTTTTAGACGGTTGGAAGTTGGAAATATTAATTTTTTTATCTCAAGCCATATGGTACTGATGTGTCTTCCTCTGGTTTTCACCGGTGATGCCTGGGAATAATGTAGAGTATGAAAATATTGTTAATCTTTACATTCTTAAGGAATAATTATTTCTTTTTTAGTCTAATTTTAATTAATTTTTAGTGGAAAATTTTAAATTCTGAATAGAAGTTTAATGAAAATAAATGTTAGTTTAAAAAAGGTAAAAAATACGCTTGTATAAATAAGCCAGAATAAAGAGTAGAACATCCTAATTAGGATAATGGAATAATTTCATCAAATTAGTGTATTGTCATCGGTCCTCGATGAGTCTACTAAGTATACTAAGTTTGAATGAAATCTGAACTTTTGGGGTCAAAATGAAGTCCAAAGGAGGTTACATACATACATACAGATCAAGCTATTAAAAAAAAAAAAATAAGAAAAAAACGTGGAAAACGAATTAAAATAAAAAAATCGCAAAAGAAACCGGGCTCAGCCGGGATTTGAACCCGGGACCTCTCGCACCCAAAGCGAGAATCATACCCCTAGACCACTGAGCCAAAGCAGTTGTTACAAAGGAAACATTGGAGGTCGGACAAGTAACGGGCGGAAATATGCCTATTTTTCCGTTAAAAAATGGTTGTTTTGACGTAAAAATACGTCAAATTACGTCTATAATCATCAAAGGTTCAATAAGTAGTGATTATCATTGTTTTTGACCGAAAAATAGATGACGGAAGTGGTATAAAATTGTTCTGAGTCGATATTTATGCTTATGAACCTTTGATCTATTATATATACAATGTAAATTTGATATAATGAGCCTCAATATAACGAATTTTCCAGCCTATAACCTCTACATAACTTATCCTACAAATTATCCTATATATAGGCTGTATATAGACAACAATTTATGACTTTTTTCGAGGAAAGAAACAAAAAATGAAGATGAAGCTATCATTATTCCTTAATAATGCTGTTAATTTCCTACGCTTACATTCTATGTTTATATTCTATGCTTACACATTGAAAACGATTTCTGTTTTGACCAGAAACTGATTTAAATGTTTTCAAATAAATAATTGTGTGGTTTGATTTAAATGAGTTGTTATGTATTAGTGGAATTTTTCTTACCATGTTATAACGAATCGAATTTTGTTCCAACATCTTTATAACAAATCTCACTGTTACGAATAATTTCTACTTCCCTTTAGTTTAATTATATCAAGGTTGGATTGTAGATGGAATAATACAAAACAAAACCTAAATATTTCAATTTCCTGTAAAAACACGTGTTGATCTTTTTGTTCCGTTGATTCGATAATGAGGTATGTTATTAAAATACAATTTGTAAAAAGAATGAGCCGATTTTTAGACTTTATACAGTATACTGGTCAGCTCAACAGAATTTGGAAGATCAAAAACTTAAAAATTTATCAAGTATTTTTACAAGATTGGTATGCAAGCACAGGTATTAAGTATTATATGTCTCGGTCTCGATGGAAACGGGATATCTTAGTATGTTATATGTTGAATATATAATATGCGATTCTCAAGCTTAAGCTAAACGAACAATCGATATACGAATGGTATATACGAAAAGGAGCAAAAACAAGCAAAAATAAATAAAACGAGTTTAAGTTAAAAAAACTTACTCCCAAGATATATATTAACTCAACCGAGTCAATTGTTGTTTCAATATAACTCAATATATTAGGCTAAAAATAGAACAAAGAGATGCAGAGGGTCTCAGAAAAATTACTTCTCAAAAAAAATAGTGCACTATTTTAGATCTCATAAGGCTAGAAATGGAAGAATTCAAAGTATTCAGTTTAAATATCGAATGATGATCTTGTTATTTATAACGAGCGTCAAATAATCGATTCCCACAACTCTGTTATCGGAGACTCAATTGACTGAAGAAATTTGTTGCCGTGAGAAATAAATTCGATCATCATCATCATCCATAAAAGAATTTTTATTTATTGATTTTTTTATATTAATTCTTTTTTTTTCTATACAGAAAAAAAGGTTCATTTGAGCCAAGAAAATATTTTTCTTCTTAATTATTTTCTTGAGCAGAAAAAAATTAATTGTATCAAATATTTATGATAGAATTAATAAAAAAATGACTCACCAAGAATAGAATTTAAAGAAAAACTTTTACTTTGGCCAACACAACTTCGGTCTTCCTTCAAGCACCCGACAAATTTTCTTCAGCCAATAATTTTGTTCTCCAGTCAATAAATTTTTCTTTCTGTGTACCAAGATGTTTTTTATGAGAAACATAAAACGATAATATAAAAAAATGTGAAATTAATTTACAAAGAATTAAACCTGAAGCTAAAATAAATTGAAACAATAAAAGGCATACTTTTGTTGCCAAGGGTAGAAATATAAGTCGTTGGAGGTTCCACCTACGAGTATCCTCGATAATAAAAATAAAAGCTACCAGTGTATGTTGATCCTGTAAATTCAAGTACGAGAAAATAAGTCAGAAGAATGGGTATGGATAGGAGCTAAGTAAAAGAGTGGATAGGAGCTAAGAGATCAAGAGTAAGAGTAAGAGTAAGAATAAAAAATATAAAAGAATAAATAAATAAAATAAAGTTGGCACTGAGTGGGGGAAGAGAGTCTGGCAGGCGGAACGGATGCGCAACATGAAATGAAATAATAATTCATGTAATTACAATACACTGAGCCCAGGAGCGTATCTATCTGCTGGAGCTTGGTACTCCTTGCACATGAGACCAACATTTGAATGAATAACAATAATAATAATTGGATAGGGAAAATAATAATAAAAAATAAATGTAAAGAGAATGATTAAAATCGCAGAATGAGGAATCGTTTTTAATAAAAGTTTCATTTTTTTACAAATCCAAGATCCACCCACGATGCGAATACTGTAACGAGTACTCCATTAACTTACTAGCTTGAGTGTGTGGAAAGAAATGTGTGTGTGTGTGTGTGTAATGTAAGGCAAAGGCAGGTATAGATGAACACACACACACACACACACTAGAAAGCTCTCTGGTGGAGTAGAGCACGCGTGCAACACGTTTGTAAATATACGTGCTCACGTTTTAGTTTGTGTGGGTGTATTTGCACGCCGGGCGGACCACATTCCATCTTGAGCGCTAGTACTCCCCTTTAGTCAATATACATATGTATATGTATGTATGGATAAATATGTGCAAGTTAAATGTATATTACGAGTTTAATTCCTAAATATCGCGAAAAAAAGAAAAAAGGCAATTCCATTTAAAGTTCCATGGAAAAAATATGTATATATTTATGAAACAAAAAAAAAAGAGCATTTGGCAGAAGAAATTCAAGTAGATTTCTTGAATATAATAAACGTATTTTTTATACAATAATATTAATAGAAATATATAACTTCTGTTACCATAAAACGAATGCGAAAGTAAAATATTAGATCTGTCTGAAAGAGAAGGTAATTTTTGGTCTAGACTGATAGTGAGGTGTGTAAATTAAAGTTTATTTAAATAATAAGCTTGCAGATGCAATTAACAGAAATTTTACAAGTTATCGCATTCAATAGTTATTTTGAAAAGAAACAGTAAAAGTTCAAAATTTTCAGGATTTTGAATAATTCAAATTTCTGTCATTCTTGAACTATTTAATTGAGAAAAATATAGGGTAGAAGTACCGTTTGTGGCCACTGTACCGTTTATGATAATTTATTATTCAAATCAACTATAGAAATGAATTTATATTAATAAACCATTACAAACTTAATTTTTTTTAATATAAATTTTTTTAAAATTCAACAAAAATATGGTTATAATTTTTTATAAATTAATTCAAATGTTAACTGGCCAAAAACAATAATTCTACTCTATAAATATCCAAATTAAAGCTTACTTAATAAGCTTTCAGATGCAATTTATAAAAATTTGATGGGATATCGCGTTTAATTGCTATTGCACTGAAATACGGTAAAAGTAAAAATTTTTGAATTGCTTAAATTTGTTAACTAATCGACCTATTTCGCTCATCTTCGAACTTAACCTCGGAATTTGTCCTAAGAATGTAATTTTTTCTTAATTCTATCATAAATACTCGATACAATAAATTTTTATATTTGCTTAAAGCAAGAGAATTAATTTTGTTGGAATAAGTGAAATTTTTTGTCAAAAAAAAAAATTTTTTTTCTCAAGAAAATAATTAGGAAAAAAAATATTTTCTTGGTTCAAGTGAACCTTTCTATTAAATGTATTACCTTAAATTAAATGTATCGATTACATTTATATTTTAATTTTGTTTTTATATATATTATTTTAATTTTGTTAAAATTTTTGTGTTTTATCACAAAATATTAAAATAAAATTTTATTACTATCAATATTTTTAAAAAACTAAAAAAAGAATACTTCTAATATTGATTCCAAGAAAGGCCTGCTTGAAATAAAAGTCACTAAATAAAACTCAATACTCATAAACATTTTACTAAATCCTTCGGTTCTTTAAAACCCAAACAAACCAAATGTTTATCACGTACTTTTAAATGTATCACTTTAAAATCGAGCGTTTTAGAATTCTGGGAATCTGATCTACCAAACATTTCATTCATGAATTACATAATAAAACTCGATACGTATAATAAAAATTTATTTCTTTTTTTTTTTATAAATAACATTATTTATTTTAAAATCCGTCAAATCATTTGAACTTTTTATATTCTTTATTTAAAAAATTAATTTATTACTTTATTATTTATTTATGTGATTTTTATTGTCGTCGTTACAATCCTATATTATAATGATAATTATTATTATATGTATGGAAAAGGATTGGAATGTAATTTTATGATTGATTTCACGTTTGATAAGTAAAGGATGGAGAACATTAAAACGTGCTTTCCGTGGATATAAACGACGACATGAATACGCGTTATGCGTAAAAAAATGCACGTGTTTAAGGTTTAAACGTAAGCTTATACGTAAGAACATTTTCAATGCCAATAAATAAATGTTTCATCAATCGTCAATCGTACTTTTCCTCTAAAAAAAAAATTTTTCAATATTGTTCAATAAGAAGTTCAAAAAGAAATAATTCAGAAAAAGCTAACCGAAAAAAAAGGTAAATTTTTTTTTTTAACATCGCCTTTTACTTTTATTGTTATTTTTATTTAGATTTTTACTATCTTACTTTCCACCCACCGATATTCTTAGCAGATGAGATAACAAACGAGATACAGTTCGCTGATAGTTTACAAGCTTAAAAAATTTATTACCGTGAATTTACCACGTATTTATCCTAAAGAAATTCCATGTCGACATTTCAGCCTTTTTTTAAATACATCTTATATATATATTTTAAGTTAAACTGTGATTTATAGTTATCGGTAAATTTCGGATAACCGTTTTTGCGAGGCAACCGCTGTTAAATTTTCACACGTGATTTTTTTACATAGTTATAGCTTTTACCAAAATCTAAACATTTAGAATCGAATTGAAATTTTTTTTTTTTTTAAAGTCGATGATCAATTCAGGCTGTCAAAACATTTTTAACTTCCAAGACCCTTATCCCTTATTGCTTCTTTATCGGGGCCAGATCTATTGTATTATTGTCGGCCAAATTTTTTATGGTCAGTACCGCCAGGGGAGGCCACTTCACCATCTTCCTACTGAGTGTACGAAAGAAAAGTAAAGTGGGTTTTGTGTATCCCTTAGAGATTATTAACGACTCAATTTCAGGGTGGGTTTCATCTTTATATCTTTTTTTTTAAATACACACTTTTTTTTTTTTACGTCGGCACTTTTTTTCTTTGGGGTTAGACTTATCTGAAAATTTATCTAAATTTAATAAGATTTTTTTTTTAACATGATTTAGAAAAAAAATTTACAAAAAATTTTATAATTCAAATTGTGCATTAAATTTTGGAGTTAAAAAAATTATAAGGAACATTTTTTGTAAAAAATTTTCTGTCCTTATCAGTTTTTTCGTATCTCAAGCCCTTTAGTCATAATTTTAGGTCAAAGTTTGAAAGTATCATCCCCAATTAAAATGATAACTTTGCAGTCACTACGTGACTGCGGTGACTTGTGATCTATAAATAAATAAAATTTTGCTTTGATAAATAATGAATTTTGTTAAATTGCACTGTATTTTCTTAATTATTAAGGTTTTTAAAGATATAAGCTCATTCCGATATTATATTCATCAAGAACTTTCATTTGAGTACCCACATGCATTTTTGATATATTTTTCATATATACATATATATAATATATATAAATATATGAAAAATTGATATGGGTACTCAAATGAAAGGTCTTGATGAGTGTAACATCGGGATGAGCTTATATCTTTAAAAATGTCAATAGTTCACTAGATACAAGGTCATTTCTTAATTATCTATCTAGAGATAGAGAATTTTCGAATGTAACCTAAATACTTGTCATCATAAATTGACTATTGGTGAGAATGATATAAAACCATGAAAAGGTATACAACTCCAGAGCATGACTTTTCCAATGTTACCAAATTTAACCATAAAAATCCATTTTTTTATTATATAAATACACTGGCCACAAAATTTTGCTTATTCTCTTAATAATATAGATAATTAAAATTGTTGGTTAAATATTGAAGAAAAACTTTTTTCTTAGAGAATAAAATTTCTTATTAATAAATAAATCGCGTTGGTAATTTTTTTATAAATAAGCTGATTTGCTAATTAAAATTGTAAGATATAAATTAAAAAAATTATTAAAGAAGCAATTACCATCCATTAAGACACCAAAGAAAACTTATAAGACTCCGAAAAAAATTCCCCGATAAATAACCTCAAAAAGTAACGTTACAGAATAAGTAAATCCTAGTAGAAGGTGTCGAGTACAGTCGCGGATGTTTTCCGGTTCCGCCCAAACGACGTTCCGATTATTCAGATATTCAAATGACCCCTTCTTTATCCCTCTTCTTCATAACAATCTCGAAACAAAACCTAAATTTCCCCGGGTTTTTCAAGGGTTTTCAAGTCCTCTGCTCGCAACAGTTACGTATTATAGAATTATTATAATTTTCTTCGCAAAAACGGCCCCCCTACTTCTCAAAGAAGAGCTCGAGGATTGAGGATAGGATTCTGATCCTGATTCGCTGAATCCTAGTCCGGTTAAATGCGAGTGGTAGTAGTCACCCCTATCATTGTGATTGTTATCAGATCCCGAAGTTTCTCGCGGAAAAAACCGGACCGCCCTCTAACTGCTGTTATTGGCCGCGAAAGCGCAGATGCAAAGCTGAGGGAAAGAAATTTTCTTGAAAATTACCGTGAAAATGACAGGTCTTTTAATAATAATTCACTACAATGTAAAAAATATTACTATTAATTTTTAAGGTAGTATTAAGGATAAAAATAATAAGAAAATTAAGATTAATAATTATGAATTTAATATTAAAAATTACAGGAATAAAATTACGAATAATTAGTTGGAAATTTTTATTGTAATAAAATAGCAATTTTTTATGAAAATTTTCAAGTAGCAAAAGAAATTCTTAGTCAATAAGAATATAAAATACATTTAATTATCTAAATGAGTGGAGCTGTCGGCGCAACGAGCAGTATGTGTGTGCCAAAACACGAGTGACCAAAGTTTCATTTCCTAAGGTTTCTTTTAAAATAATTGTTTACAATACAATGTACAAAACGTAAGTACCATTACTTTTTAAGGTAGTATTAAGGATAAAAATAATAAACGTGAAAAATTAAGATTAATAATTATTTTTAATTTAATATTAAAAATTACAGTAAAATAAAATGTTTTTACTGAACTACTAAAAAATTAACCGGACTTTTTAGTAAAAATTTCTCCAAGTGTTGGTATTATCCACCTTCCTTTGAGGCGGCGCTGCAATCGCTCTCAGACTTATCAGCTGTATAAAAAATTACACATTTTGGTGATCAGTTGTCGCTCAATTACAGTTTATTCTAACAACACTTTTATACAATTATCATTATAATTTAATTTTATCCAATTAGTTAAATATTATTTGTAAAAATGTACTTTGATAACATTCGGAATTTTTTTTTTACTATTGGCTATTATTCTATATATATTTTCAAGTGAAATAACCGAAAAAAATAAATTAAATCAAACACAATTAATAAAACATTCAATCTTATTTTTCAAAAGAAAATTTCTTTCCGTGCAATGTTAAGATATGATAGAGCTAGCCATTAATTGAAAATAAATGACGACGAAAATAGCTGGTAGTTATTATAGATTATTAAAGTTAACTGGCAATAATCGATGGAATTATTGTATATATGGTATACATTTACAGGATAGCTTATGCGCTATCGCTATACCTAATACCACCGTGCTCCTGCAGGGGAATAAAGAATAAAGAATAATAATACAACTGAAAGAGAGAAAGAAAGTTGTTCTACCGGGTAAAGAATTCATCAGCAAAAGGTTGGTAAACGTGCACCACCATAAAACCTAATGATTTACGCCGACATTTTATGAGCAGTCCCAGACGCTCTACTCGAGTTTGTGAATTTTTCGTCGATTCCACCTTATTCATTTTTAACATATAGATGAATGTATGTGTACGTCGATACGAACATTTACAGTGAGCATTATTACATGCTTTTATGATCCTGATCATTATTAATTTTTTTTTTTTTTAATTTCGTTCGAGAGTTCTAGGCTCTTTTTCTTGTTAGATTCCTCTTGTTGGTTCGTAAATTTATTGAAAACACATAACGTGTATTTTCAATTTTTTATAAATAATTATACTACATTTCTTCGTTCACATTTTTTATATTAATTCTTTGAGAATTATTGTGAGTTTTATAGGTGTTATGTTATTGAAAAACTACATTTTAATAAGATTAAATGTTTAATTAATTTTGTTTGATTTAATTTATTTTTTTCGGTTATGTCACTTGAAAATATATATAGAATAATAGCTAAATAGTAAAAAAAAATTTCGAATGTCATTAAAGTACATTTTTACAAATAATATTTAACTAATTGGATAAAATTAAATTATAATGATAATTGTATAAAAGTGTTGTTAGAATAAACTGTAATTGAGCAACAACTGATCACCAAAATGTGTAATTTTTTATACAGCTGATAAGTCTGAGAGCGATTGCAGCGCCGCCTCAAAGGAAGGTGGATAATACCAACACTTGGAGAAATTTTTACTAAAAAGTCCGGTTAATTTTTTAGTAGTTCAGTAAAAACATTTTATTTTACTGTAATTTTTAATATTAAATTAAAAATAATTATTAATCTTAATTTTTCACGTTTATTATTTTTATCCTTAATACTACCTTAAAAATTAATGGTACTTACATTTTGTACATTGTATTGTAAACAATTATATTAAAAGAAACCTCAGGAAATGAAACTATGGTCACTCGTGTTTTGGCACACACATTCTGCTCGTTGCGCCGACAGCTCCACTCATTTAGATAAATTCAATGTATTTTGTATTCTTATTGACTAAAAATTTCTTTTGCTACTTGAAAATTTTCATTGAAAATTGCTATTTTATTACAATAAAAATTTTCAACTAAGGTGACTTAGTAGTTCAGTAAAAACATTTTATTACTGTAATTTTTAATATTAAATTCATAATTATTAATCTTAATTTTTCGTTTATTATTTTTATCCTCATTACCTTAAATATTAATAGTAATATTTTTTACATTGTAATGAATTATTATTATTAAAAGACTTATCAGGAAGTAAATTCCGTTATTTTTTTCCAATGACCTTAAATATATTTTAATAAAATATATTTTTTCTATTTAATTCAAAAGTAGTAATACACCCTAATACACTATACTTGTAAATAATTATGTATGCATATCATGATCATGAACAAGGTATCTATCCCTTGACAATTATTATGTCCCACCTTGTCTTTGACCCTTATATTTAACTATAGAGTTTTGTAAGTCTTTAAAGAACTCCCGGAGTTACGCATTTATTAAAGACACAATTACTTTGATCTTACCGGTACACGCTTCCGTATTCGTGTCGGATTGACAATTGTCCTCTTAGTTTGTGAGAACTCGTTTTCTTTTTTTTTTTTTTTTTTAACATCAATATTAAATTAAATTTTTATTTTTGTTCTATAATACAAATAATTTTTAGACACAAAATAAAATTTAATTTTTTACAATTTTTTTTTATAAAATATAAAAAAAATGTCTGCTTAAAAAAAGAAAAAATATTTATTACAGGCGATAAAAAATAGCTGATTTATGTAAATGATAAAAAATTTTTTATATGATTTCAAGAAAAGTTTTTACATGCGGAAACGTATGGCACGCGGTATTATGACGTCACGTAGCCAACCGGATATCGCGAACGTGTTGAAGCGATAGGTTCGCGCCCTCAGAATTACAATAAACGACTTATTGAGTAACTCACCGTAATGTTTAATATTTTTTATGTGAATGAAGCGAGTAAGTGTGCATGAATTCGCCAACATGCCAACTCGAGCGAGTACACGCAACTAAAAATTTTTTGCAGCCAACTTTTTTTATTTTAAAGCTTGCTCGAGTTGAAATTCGTCAAAAAAAAAAAAAATCTATTTTTTGCAGCTATATTTAAAGTCGTTATTTTGGCCAAAATTACAGAAATTGTTAAAAATCATTTTTAGGAAATTTCAACCTTTATAAAGAAGGTGTCTTACAACCTTTTCAGGTTTTCAAAATTTTGGAAAATTACTAAGATTTATCAAAATTTTCAAAATTACATTTAAAAAATTTAAATTTTCGATAGAAAGTTTAATTACCTACAAAAAAAAATTTTGATCAATTTTTTGTATTTGAAATTTTAGCCAAAATTTTGATTTTACAAACAAGCTTTCTAGCCTTTAAATTAAAGATAATGTTTTGAAATTTTAACTTCAAATTTTGGCCAAAGGATTAGAGATACGATAAATTAGTAAGGATCTTTTCGATAGAAAATTTAGTTTACTACAAAAACGTTTCTTGGCATCTTTTTTCATAATTCCAATATTTGAACAACAACATCCTTATAAGTAGAACTTAAAGATAAATTTTTGCAAAAAAGTTTAGAGGGCATTCCATCAATTATAAGCTATAATTATGTGACTGCAGTCACATTTGCGCCGAAAAAAAAGCTTTTCTTCGTTAAATATTGAGTTTTGGAAAAAGTTAAAAAAAAAAACTTTTTTGTAGAAAATTTTCTTGCCTACACAATTGAATTTTTATGATTTTTTACCCAAATTTCAATTATAAATTTATCATACTAGAAAATGAAGCGCGCTTCCCCGCATGGAAAAATATATATGTCAAAAATATATGTCGCATATATAATATATATGCCGCATATATTTACGCAAAAAAAAAATATGTCAACATATATTTTTCACCTAGATGCTGACATATATGCAGAAATACATGCTTACATATATGTAGACATATATGTAAGCATACACTGAAAAAAAAATTTCTAAGTTTGAGAATTTTTTTACTCAAATTAAGAAAGTTAAATTTTTCAAAATTATTTTCTTGATTCAAGTTAAATTTTTTTTTGTGAATCTCTAGACATTTAACGCATATATGTTCATATATATCTACGTATATATGTGAACATATATGTGGACATATATTTAGCGCAAAAAAATATATGTGAAAATATATACTTGCATATATTTTTCGCATATATATTTTTCCATGCGGGTCGCGCGCTTCTGTTACATGAGTTGTTCTAGACGATTTAATTAATCAATATACTTACAAATTTAATTTATTAATAGTTAACCGTTGCTATAGTAATCGTTGCCATGATATTTGTAGACAAAATGGTTACCATATCAACGAAGAAAGACAACAATGAAAACGTCACATCAACTTTTTAATAAAGAATAGGGCATTCCATAGTGACTGATAGGACATTTGACTAGAATTCCATCAATTATATATAATTATGTGACTGAAACTTTACTATAGTGAAATTTATCTTATAATATAGAAGAATAACTAATTAACAACATCCCTTTGTCAAAAACCTCCATTACTTTTTAAGTTTCTCGTAATTGTCATTTGACTGAGTGTGACTGGTGGGACTAAGAACAAATCCTTCTCTCTTACCAAAGGTATACTTAAAGTCCAATTTCAGTTCGACCACTAAACTTTTAAAAAATACTTCCCTCTCAATACTAAATTTATCCTACAAACATTCAATATTATGAAGAATTAGACTGATTACCTACGTAGAAACAATTAAAAAAATTTGTTTTTATTGTGACTGGTGGGACAAGTACAAAATGTCTACATCAAGTTGTTTATTAAAAAGACTTTTATATTATTTCAACCTTAGAAACATTATTGTTTATATATTTAACTATAAATTATTTAGGATAATTAAAAAAAACTAATTAAAAAACACAAATAAAGGATTTAGCTTGCTGACAACACGATCTTGATAAACTTAGGTGTTAATTAATAACGAACATAAACAAAATTTGTTCTTAAAACTACAATAATAAATATGTTAGTTAATAACAAACATAAAATGAATTTGTTGTTAAAACTATTAAAACAACATTTGGCCCGGATACAAGTTAGGACGGCTGAAAAGTTACTAATCGATTTTCTTATTGATTAAAAAAAATTTTCTTTTCAAATTAATAAAATATAGAATTTTAATAATAAATTAAGACTGAATTAGAGAAGCTTTAAATTTTTATTAATAAAAATTTATTAAAGAATAAATAATCCAGCTTGACTTAAAAGATATTAGCCAAAAAACCAGGAAAGCAATGAAGGTAATACACATAAAGTAATATGTAATTCATCTCACGAATAAAGTCGCACGCGCACGCGTCAATTCTTTCTTTCCATTATTTCTTGCCGACAATATATTCTGTCTAACTTTACAGTTGGTTTCCCAGTAAGGCGTTGTACTTGTACTTGGGTAACTTACGTACTTCACTGCCACACTAAATAACAAATACACACATTATTTTTATTTTTATTACCTTTTTTATAGCGCTGTTTTTTTTTTTTTATTTTAACTGCCCATTATATTTCTTTAAGTTAAAATAAATTAATAAATAAATAAATAAATTTTTAAGATTTAAATTACAAGCCGGTAATTATTCCCACGATCATGACCTTCTAAGTTATTAAAAGTAGTCCACAAAAAGTCCTCATAATTGAAATTCAAGTGGTTGATATTTTTTTTTAAGCACACACTTATAAGTTAATTCGAATGAAATAAATTAAAGGGTTTTATTTTATTTATTCTATTATTTTATTGTACTGTCAAGTGCACCAAAATTCCCTCCTCGCACGTCTTTTGTCTCCGGTTAACGTTTAGCTTTTCATAACGAATTTTTGGAGATTTGTCCTCAACTCAAGTGGTCTTTATAATTATTTAATAATATAATAATTTAAATAGCGAAGCACAAATGGTGAGTAATAGAGTCGATCGAGTTGAGGCGGATTTTTTTCAAAAAATAGTGAAACATTAGTCATACGGGGACATCCAGGACAAATTGAAATCATTGATAGCAATCTACGTGTCATTTCTTAGTTAATATAAATCTCTTTGTGGTTTTGATTGAAACACGATCGGCCTGAGAGTTACTCCATCGTTTCTTTATTGTATCAACTATTATTACGGATTATATACGCACAAGTTATACATAACTTAAGTATCAATCTGAAGATCTGTAGTTTGGTTTATTTAATAAAGGATTTGTCGGTGACAACTTTGAAATTTTTTATTAATTATTTTATTATTCGAAGTTACTTTTTTTTTTTATTTTAGTTTGATTAAAAATAATAAATTTAATTAAAAAAAAAAAAATTACAATTAAATATCAGAAGTTCTAAAAATATTTTAGAAATGAATTTTAATGTTAATTTAATATTAAGAAGCTTAATTAAATTTATTTCTAAAATGTTACTAAATCATTTATTAAAGCCCATTTTCACCAAATAAATATTTAGTATTATTTAACAAAGGATTTATTGCTACGCAATAAATCGTTTATTGGTATTAAAGAAATTAATTTTTTAACTAATTTTAGCGTACCTAACTTTTTTACTCAAAATAAATCAAAATAATTAAAATAAATAATTTTAAGTGAAAATATAAGGTATTATAAAGAAAAAAATCTCATTGAATTATAATTTTTTATTTGAGACATTTATAAAATTTAAAATTAAACAAGTTTTTAACATATCAATAATAGACTAATTGAACAAATTTAAACTAAACTCCACTGAGAAATGACATATAAGCCATTTGGGAGGATGTGTGTTTTCAAAGGGAAGATAAATCTCCCAAAATCGAGCTCAATAAAATAATCTGAGTCAGTTAATAGGTTATGTATCACATTGGAATTAAAGGAACGCCATCTACCGACAATACTTACCAAACAAATATTTAATACCTACACTGTTAAAAATTTTTGTAAAATTACAATCATATTACAAAACAAATGATATGTAAAATTACAAATCAGTGTATAGCAATGCGAAATAAAATACAGTTCATGTAATTTTCCAACACCTGTTAGGAAATCTACTAAGATGTATTGTAATTTTACAATCTTCTTGTATAAACCTAATACGCATTGTAATATTACAGAACTGTTGGTCAATTTTCAAGAAAAAGCTTTTTAATTTTGCAAACATTATTTGTAATTTGATTCGGCATAATTGTATGTACAATCATTAAAAAATATTGTAATTTATATTACAATAATCTCATAGAAAATTTAAAAAGCTTTTTTTTATTTTTAAAATTTTCATTTTAAAATTACACAGTGCAATGTAATGTTACCAGAAAATTTTATTTATATTACACGAATTGTAATTCTACTTCACTGTTTTCTAATTTTGAAAATAATACTTTTCAATTTTACAAAAATGAGCCTGATGTATAAAAAAACAACAATGTCCTTCATATATTTTTTTACTAATTTTTAGTCTATGGTTGTTTATTTGTAATAATAAATTCGAGGCATAATTTATCTTTTTTAAATTTTAATATTATGCTCAAACGGTCATTTCGAAATCAATATATTTGAATGAGTAACATAACACAATTAATGTAAATTATAAATAATAAGCCGTAATACTCAATCACCACATAGGATTAGCTTATAAGAATAATAAGATGTTGAATCACCTATCGGTCGTACGGCGTAGGGCGTTAGGTATCGGTCTGGCAAGCAAGCGGCTCGGGTTCGGTTCTTAGTTAGGGTATATATATTATTTTCACTTTAAATCATCTGAGTTGAACAAATTAGGTCTACGTGAGATACCAAATCTAGTCAGCGCTTCATAACAATAAAATGACAACAGATATTAAATCAAATCAAATATTTCTTTTTTATTATTTCAATTCAAGTAAAATTCAAGGAAAGTATTGTAATTTTACAAACTTAGCTAATCTAAAAATATTTGTAAAATTACAAAACCGTTTTGTAAAATTAGTAACCTCACTGAGCTATATATGTTTTGTAATTTTACTATACCCGCCGATTGTAATTTTAAATAAATGTTTTGCCTATTAACTTCCAATACATTTCTTGTAAAATTACAATAGAAATTTTTAACAGTGTACTACTAAATATTATTTGGTGGAAACAAATATTTATTTTGATGTAATAAGGCTTTGTTTATATTAATATAATTTATTTAGAATAAAAAAATAATTTATTAAACTGTGACAAATAATATTGATGGGTAAAAAATATTTTTTTCTCCCAAATGAATAAATATTTCGCTGAAAAAAAATTAAAGAAGTTTTTTCTTAATATTATAATAAAATTTCTTATAGAATTATAATAATAATAAGTATGAAAATTAGAGCAGTTAAATGAAATGTAAAAAAAGAAAAAAAAAATAAAGAATCTTGATAAAATTATAACGAGACATTTTCTAACGATGATTATAAATCATTGGAAAGCCATAAAAGATTGTTAGATATATCTGAGAATAACCTAAGGTTAAAGAAAAGAGTAAAAGAGTAATAAAGATTTAGCTACATTGCATTTACTTTTATATAATGTTAATATAAATGTGAGCTGAGTATCAGTGTAGTGTATGTAGTATGTAGCTTTTAGTATATATATATAGGGCATTATTGAGAACTGGGACTACTGTAGTACTTGAGTACATAGGTAAACTGGAGCTGAATAATAATGATAGTAATCTCCAGAACAAAACGAGTCTTTATGATTTCTAAGGCGTTGCCACGATCTTAGTCAATTATTTATAAATTTATTTGCATAGTTTCCGTTTATAGTCTTTGTATTAAATTTCGCTTGAATAGATTCCAGTTTTTTGGATCTGATCTCAAATGAATATTTAACTAATTAAACGTAGTACTGTTAATAGTTTATTATTTAAAACTTTCTACGTCAGGATTTATCAACAAGACTTAAAAACAAAATAATCTTTATGAAAATTTGGTTCAATGTTCCAAAGTCTAATTTTTAAAAAATATTATTAATATTTACAAAGTTAAACTTGAAATAAATTGTTTGAAGTATTTGCCAGTAATTTAGCATTTAAAACTTGTTCCAGCAAATAAAAATAAATTTTAGTGTAAAAAGTCCGGATGTTTTTGGGATTAAAATCGAGATTAACTCCGCTGAAAAAAACTCCAAATTCACTCGGAATTTTCTCCCAATTTTTCCAATGTACGAACTAAGTAGGTTTTTTCAGCGCTCGTGTTTTGGCACACACATTTTGCTCGTTACGCCAACCTCCTCACCAGCCCCCGTCCACTCAGCTACACACTTAAATATATCTTACATCACCGTATAAATTATACTATCAACCGGCGTTCTATTCACAGAATTTTTTTTCTCAATCCTAATTAATTTAAGAATTTTCTTACTCGATCCAAGATGACAAAACTCTTTGAAATTATTTTATTTGTTAAAGAATTTTTTTCTTTAATCAAAATTAATTTTTTTCCTCCAATATTTTACGGAGATCCACGCGAAGTAGTCTAATTTTTAAAACATCCTGAAAATTTGTAAATTCAATCTAGCCTAATAATTAATAACAAAAAACTCTTTGAAATTATTTTATTTATCGGAAATTTCCTCAAAAATGTTATTAATTAATTTAAAAATTAATTTTAAAAAAAGTATTATTTTTTTATAGACATTCTTTACACTATAGGAGGGTACTTAAAAAATTAACCACAGACACATGATGAATCTATTACAACAAATTTATTTATCATAGCAAGCTTATTAAACATAAAACATAAAACATTGAGCATTCTACATTATCAGTCCATGTCCTCAAGTCCTGATGTCTTTATGCGAAGTCATTATAAGTCAAGAGCAAGAGCAAGTCTTGTTAGTTTCGCCTTTGGCTACTAAAACTAGACCGTATAGCTCAACACTGAACCCGTGGCACTCGATACCATTATTTCCGCGCGCTATTTTTTACCCTGACATTAAGCCCCATCTCTCGTCATTAACTAACAGTTGTCATCTCTCTAAATTATTATCACCGATCTTCGGGGCATCTATAGCCCCCCTCCCTTCCTTCTTTTCCATCCAATGAAGAACTAACTTTGTTCTTATTGTCGGGAATGCAATTAGTCGCAGTATTATATTATATTATTGAGAAACACACGTTAAACAGCCAGAGGCTTTCACTCGGTATGGGTTAACGATCAATAACAATAACAATAACAACTACAATAACAATAATTACAATTATAACAAAGGCCATGATCTGCAAGACAATACAATGAGACGATTAGTGAATACTTTGTTAGGAATTTCGTCATCTAATGTTACAAGTTTTTTTTAGATGTAAATATCTAAGTCATTTATTTTGAATTTGCAGAAACTAGAAATATAATTTTTTACAATACCGCAATATCGATTTTAGCAAAACCGGTATGTAGAATGGGCATATGGTACGCATTGTGTCCTGCAACAAAAGATTAAGGTGGTTATAAATTTATATTTTATATATGTTATATGTGGTATTATATGTTAATGTGTTGTATTGATGTGTAGATGTTGCGGTGAGTAAGTGTATTTATGAATGTTTGTATTTTTGTGTGTGGGTATGAATATTTTCATACATTCCTCGTAAGCAGACATTTAAAAATTTCTTGCGTCGTATTATATACCGCAACACGGCCGATTGGCGACACGCATTTCAATCGATTGACACGCGCCGATATGTTCCGGAATTACGGGTTTTAGAAATTAATAGAGATTTTTTTGGGAAAATTTTATAAAGACACATTTAAAGGAGTTTTATTTTAAGTTTTGGGAAATTTGATGAGAAGGGACTAATAAGAAATTGTCGGAAAATTTTATTTTATGTCAACACGGAAAGTAATATTATCTCTAAAAAGTGTGTATTACTATTTAGAGCTTTAACGTTTATTAGTGAAATAAAAAAAAATTTTAAAGCACCACACAGAATTAAAATTGGGAAATTATTAGTTTTATAGGTTTTATACTATTGAAAAGCGAGAATTTAATGAAATTAAATGTTTAATGTGAGAAAAGTCACTTTTTTTTTATAACTTGATACTTCAAACTTAACTCTCTTCTAAGGAGACAAATTAGCGATCATGCGCCACCTGTTGAATGTTTTTGAAACTAACTTTGGTCAGAAATTAGATATGGGTACATCTGAACAAATCAGGCCTAAGATATATCGAGCTAATATAGCAGAAATATCTTTTTAATTGTTAATGCAGCGCATAGAATTATTGTTGGACACATAAATGGAAAATAATGAGTTTTATAGGCTTTATCCTAATATAAAATTGAGATGAAATGTATGTGGCATCAAACTATTCGTAACGTGATTGGTCGAATATATTATAAGCATGAAAATATATGCAAACTCTATAGGGACCGAGCCTCTAGACCTTTTCGCCAACTGGTGGTAGAAATTGTAAGCTTATGGGCAAAAATATTAACTAGTAGTTATCACTGGTATGTGATAAATTGTTTAATTACTTTTATTGAAATAAATTTTGAAATTATTCACAATGTCTTTATCAATAAAATTATCGTTTGAAATCCGTATTTAACTATTTTTTCCATTATTTATAAATTATGACATTTGTTGTTAATAAATTTTTGCCCATTTAATTTGTAATTTCTACACTAGAGCGCGCGGCCTTCGGTCAAAGTGCTGCCCCTACAGTTCGTGCACGGTCCCTATAGTCAGACGCGCGCTTGCGCGCGTAAATTTGAATTCTAGTATTATTGAAAAACTAGATTTTAATAAGATTGAATGTTTAAATAATTTTGTTTGATTTAATTTATTTTTTTCGGTTATTTCACTTGAAAATATATATAGAATAACAGTTAATAGTAAAAAAAAATTCCGAATGTTATTAAAATACATTTTTACAAATAATATTTAACTAATTGGATAAAATTAAATTATAATGATAATTGTATAAAAGTGTTGTTAGAATAAACTGTAATTGAGCAACAACTGATCACCAAAATGTGTAATTTTTTATACAGCTGATAAGTCTGAGAGCGATTGCAGCGCCGCCTCAAAGGAAGGTGAATAATACCAACACTTGGAGAAATTTTTACTAAAAAGTCCGGTTAATTTTTTAGTTGTTCAGTAAAAACATTTTATTTTACTGTAATTTTTAATATTAAATTAAAAATAATTATTAATCTTAATTTTTCACGTTTATTATTTTTATCCTTAATACTACCTTAAAAATTAATGGTACTTACATTTTGTACATTGTATTGTAAACAATTATATTAAAAGAAACCTTAGGAAATGAAACTTTGGTCACTCGTGTTTTGGCACACACATTCTGCTCGTTGCGCCGACAGCTCCACTCATTTAGATAATTAAATGTATTTTATATTGTTATTGACTAAAAATTTCTTTTACTACTTGAAAATTTTCATAAAAAATTACTATTTTATTACAATAAAAATTTTCAACTAAGGTGACTTAGTAGTTCAGTAAAAATATTTTATTCCTGTAATTTTTAATATTACAAATAATTATTAATCTTAATTGTTCGTTTATTATTTTTATCCTTACTACCTTAAATATTAATATAATACTTTTTACATTGTAGTAAACAATTATTAAAAGACTTGAGTTTCCAAAGAAAATTTCTAAAAAAAACATCTCCCATTATGTCAGTCCCAAAATAATAAATCTCCACAAAGGAACAATCTCAAAAGTTAATTTAAAAAGCAATAAATAAAAGGCTATAGCAAAAACTAAATGAATAAAATATTATAAATGTATCGAATTAATAATTTAAAAGATTACAAATAGCAATTGAATAAGTTTATTAATAAAACAAGATTTATTCTCGTCTATATATTACAACTACCGAGTAAAAGAAACATAAACGCGAGAGTTAATATGAAGAAAACGTTTTATCTCGTGGCATGTAATGTCTAGGGTAGAGTCAACGCGTGTTCCCCCACCCCCACTCTAACCATTTACTCGCACAGACGCACGCGCACACGCACAACTCACATTTCAGCGTATTGTAAAGTTGTTCTCGCGCCTTCTAGGCCTTCTACAGCTCTCTAACTTCTCAATTAAATCAAATAAAATTCATTCTCTCGTCAATAGTCTGTAAAAAGGTTTTATGTTATGTTCGAAAGTCTTATCACTTTTTGCCACCGCTTTTCATATTTGTCAGCTCAGAAACTCATAGACAAGTCTTTAGTGTGCGTTTTATTAATTTCTTTTTTTTCTTTTTTTTTTTTTTCCTTTAGTAACTGTCAAGCTGACATTGTGGAGGAAGACGTTACAGATGAAATAAAGATTAAAAATATATCCGAGCACTTGCATCCCCGGCTCGGCTTGTGTTCACTGTATGGCACCGAATAAGAATCGAAGCGCAGTCGGAGCATCATCCAGTCGATTAATTAGTTTTTATTGGCCTCACAGTGTGCGGCAATCAGAGCGGGTTTTAGGCTTCACGATCGGCAAACTCTCTTTCTTTATTGTGCTGGTAAGAATGAGAGGATCGATAGGGTGGGAGGTGGGATATGTACATAAATTTATGCGAACAAAATGAGGACAAAAATCCAATCCGCGGAATTCGTGATGCAAAAGATAATGCCAAATGGGGGCTAACGAGGTCGATTTAATTAATTCTTATTGAAATTTTGTCTGGGTTTGTTTAGTTGGTTCTTTTTTTTTTACACTCTATTGTTCTATAATTTTTGGTGGTAATAGTTACTAAATTATTTATTAAAGCCCATTTTCACCAAATAAATATTTAGTAGTATTTAACAAAGGATTTATTGCTACGCAATAAATCGTTTATTGGTATTAAAGAAATTAATTTTTTAACTAATTTTAGCGTACCTAACTTTTTAACTCAAAATAAATCAAAATAATTAAAATAAATAATTTTAAGTAAAAATATAAGGTATTATAAAGAAAAGAATCTCATTAAATTATCATTTTTTATTTGAGACATTTATAAAATTTAAAATTAAACAAGTTTTTAACATATCAATAATAGACTAATTGAACAAATTTAAACTAAACTCCACTGAGAAATGACATATAAGCCATTTGGGAGGATGTGTGTTTTCAAAGGGAAGATAAATCTCCCAAAATCGAGCTCAATAAAATAATCTGAGTCAGTTAATAGGTTATGTATCACATTGGAATTAAAGGAGCGCCATCTATCGACAATACTTACCAAACAAATATTTAGTACCTACTACTAAATATTATTTGGTGGAAACAAATATTTATTTTGATATAATAAGGCTTTGTTTATATTAATATAATTTATTTAGAATAAAAAAATTATTTATGAAACTGTAACAAATAATATTGATGAGTAAAAAATATTTTTTTCTTCCAAATAAATGACTAGAAATTTTGTTACTAAATCAGTTTAGACCGTACTTAATTCTTTTATTAGTGTACTCTCAATTATCACCACTTTATAAATTAGTCATTTTTTTGTGTCTTCAAGTATTCTCTAGAAGTCTAAAAAATTTGAGTTTTTTTTAATTTATCAATTTTTTTTGAAAAAATTAAATAAAAACCGAAAAATCGCAAAAAGAGGTCAATTTTATTTGTTTTTCCGTTTAAAATGTCAATATCTTAAGATCTAATTATCGTAAAAATATTTTTATCACTAATTTTATTAGTTTGGACTCTAAGCTCTATATTGCGAGCTTAATATTTTTAAATTAAATTTTTTTCTCTAAATAAAAGCAATTATAAACCAAAAAACTGTAAGAATAAGTGTTTTTTTAGTTTTTTTATTTCCTTCGTCGATTTTTCATGTTTGTAATATTAAAAAAAAAATTATTAAAGGTCGATTTTGTGAGTTAAGAATCTAAGCTTTAAAATACTGATTTAATTTAAAAAAAAAAACCAATTTTTTTTTAATATTCTTGTTAATGTATAAAATCTCTATTTTTCCGATAAACATGTCAAAAAATTCAGAAAGATAACAAAATACTTCTAATTCCAATCTAAAATCGTAATTATTACTATCTTATATGAGTTTGAGCTCGAAGAGCTCAAAGGCTATTTTTTTGAGCTCGGAGAGCTCAAAATAACACACAAATTGTATTTATGAGCTCAAAGAGCTCAAAAACGTTATAAGTACGATTTCAAGCGTTTAGGTATAGAATTGGCGGAAAATCGCAGAGATGGTCTTTAGGGTCAACCATTTTCCAATTTTTTCCGTGCATAATGTAATTTTTATTTTTTCCGTATAATATCAAGCATACCTAATATATGACTCTATTGACAATCAAATTTTTAAATTCAAATCAACTGAATTTTCTGCAAAAAATGATCCAAAATTGACCGTATGTGGATATCAAGTGTCCTAATCACTAGTTCGAACAACTTTCTTCCAAATCCAGTTGGCAAACTATCCAGGGATAGGATTGAATTGGATTGGATCAACAAACGCGTCAATAAGGATCAGAATTGCAAAGGGTAGCTTATTGTTTGTGATGCAAATGAGCCGATAAATCAGTTCAAGACGTCAAGCTGCCTTATTTTCACCGACAGCTGTCTATTGATGGTCCCTTTAGGGTCCAGGTTCCAGGTTCGATGCAAACGCTTCAAGACAGGGGAAAACTGTCATATGCAAAACTAGAATTGATGATCATTTTCAATTTTCCGGCTTGCTATCATCCATGAAGAAGAAGAAGACCAAAATTGAAGACTGTTGAACAAAAACGGGAAACACTGAAGAATTTTGGATGATTCGTAGCACATGTGCAAATCAATGAGGTGTTAGCGGGAAGAAGTGATAGATAGATCTAGATTCGCGGTACTGCTCCTGCTACCAACAATGGTATGTATAAGTTGTTCCTTGAACAGAAGAGAATCGAGTTTAGTTTTTGATGCTCCGGGTTTTCTGGTGGCTGTTACTGCTTACTGGCGAGAGAACTAATTTGCAATGCAAATCAGGTATAAGGATCCATGCACACACGCGCTTTCGAGTCCTTCCCCCTATCGCTCTTCTGATGTTCTCTCTCTTTCTCAGTTGGGCTCATTAAAAGTGTCACGTGCTAGAAAGAAACGTCCGAGTAGAGAAGCTGAGTCTGGCATCAGTGAAGACTTGTATAGTTACTGGCGTGTTACCAACGATAGGACACACATGCGAGTTCGATTATTTAGATATGCAGATTTACACTCGGTATATTTTAGCTCCTGGTTTAAGTTTAGCTTTGCAGACACAAAATCAAACTGATCCAGTCATACAACACACTTTATAGTTTTTAGTGCTCGGTTTGCGGAACAAGAGCGAGGCTGCTCTTTTCTGGTATCAATAAGAGCGAAATAAACGAATGCTCGGGATAAAAATTGCCCTTGGTTGATGGGGTTCCTGCCTGGGTTTATTGTAAAACCAAATTTGCATGTCCACGGGTTACGGGTCTTCCTGTTGATGTTCACTTCTCGTTATTCTTCCTTTTATTATCATCTTTATTTTCTCGGTGGGGTAGTGTGTTTTTAAAATTACTGAGGGTGGGTTATCCCCGACGGTATATACGACCGGCTGGCTCCTCATTGACAACTCAAAAGATGGACACTTTTCAAATATGCTTCATGATTTATATCCTTTTTTTTTATAAGCATTGTCTGCTTTTTTATTTATTCACCATGTAAGTAATGAGTTGCTTTTGAAAAATTGCTATTTTTTTTTCCTAGCTTTAAAAATAGATCTTATATTATGGCAATCTGCTGAATCAGTTGTAAAAAAATTATTTTACATATTTATAGAGATAAGTTCTTTAAAATAGCCAAAAAAATAATTTTTATTTCAATACTTAATTTCTCGAAACTAACTCTCTTATAACGAGAAAATTTAGCGACCATGCGCCACCTGTTGGATTTTTTCACAACTAAATTTTATAAAAAATTATATGACACATAAAGTGTCTGATATGTTTATATCAAACCATATTAAGCTTCACTGAAAAAAAAAACTTTTTTTTGTGCAGATATGTCCTAATTGATATTATTGAGAATAAGCAAAATTTTATTTATATAATATATATGTATATATGAAAAATATATCAAAAATGCATGTGGGTACTCAAATGAAAGCTCTTGACGAATTTAACATCAGGATGAGCTTATATCTTTGAAACCATCAATATTTAAGAAAGAACAGTGCAATCCAACAAAATTCATTACTCAATAAAGCAAAATTTTATTATTTGTATTTCACAAGCCAGATATGAAGAAAAAACAATTAAAAAAATTTTTCCACGGAAATTCCTGGACCAATATATTTCAATTTTGACACAATAAAGACTTTTGACCTTTCATGACCCAGTCTTCCTTTGAATAGATACTATTGACTGTGTAAGTTTCCAAAAAAGTGCCGACAGAGCCGTATTAGGGTTTTAGTTAGGGGATTTCTATAGAGAGTAATAATTTTCACGGTTCACCCTTATTTGCAGTTGGTGTTGTGTCACTAAATACGCTATAATGTCTCCGTAAAAAGTCGGAAATATAGTGTCTAACAGTTTACCCTAGTGGTTACACAATTTACCCCAATTTCACGTATATTGTAAACAAGCCATCCACCACCGGTTTTTATCTGAGCCTAAAAATCTGGCCGTGGATCGTCGATCTTTGATCTATTACCAGAAAATAAAAGTTAGACTATGATGATTAGTCATCATAATTTCTTGTGGGATATGGGAAAGATCAAACCGTACCACGCCTCATTCCGTTTATCTTTTTCATTATTCCACAGCAACCTTTATAAGGAATTTTTGATTTGGACAGTGACGGTAAGATGACTTGGATAAATGTTAAGAAGAATTGAAGTTTTAAAACGATAATAAAAATTCTAAATTAATACATTCTTATTTTTCGTTAATAAGAATGTAGGATAAAATGATAAGTAACTTTTTGATTTATCGATAAATCGATTCAAATATAAACTTTAACTGTTTCTGAATGAGATGACTTGATGGAAACCGTTTGTTTTAAAGATATATTCCGACCAGCACGACATCCAAAAACAAACAGGGCGTCGAGCTGTCAGACTAAGACTCCAAGCTTCTAAAAATATGGTTAGATATATGTTTATAGTTTTACGAAAACAGTAAAGTCAAAAGTTTTTTCTTATTTCACTTAAAAGGTTTGGAGGAAATGAACGGACAGATTGGGACAGCAGCGATCGTAAGTTAAGAAGGTAGGTACCAAAATGAGTGACGAGTTTCTTTGGGGAAAGGAGCTAATGAGATAATTCGAATGCAAGTGAGCTTCTGATTTGATGCTGGGGAATCTTTTCTCTGATCGTGATGAAGTAAGTAAGTAAGTTCATTTTTTGCTTGTACGCTACAGGAGCTCGGTCAATTTGTCGAGTTTTGCTGAAGAAGACTTTATTTTGTTGACGGACTAAATGATTATCGTTTCGTTTAATGGCACTCATCAGAAATTATTTTCCTTTTTATGGACATTCGTCATTTTTGCGATTTTTTGATTATTTTGCAGGAATCATTCTTCGAAAGATATCGTTAGAGTTTTACTTTGGTCTTCTTTTTAATCTAAATTTATAGTTTGATGGATGGAAAATATTAAAAAATTAATTTGGAATTGATATGGTTGATTGAAATTAACTTAGTATCGAAATAACTCGAAAATACGGACCCTGATTCGTTATTGGTTCAGGATTAGAGCGTGCGCATTTGAATTCCTAGTTAATTTGGAATTGAGATTAATGATTCAAGAAGAAGTAGATGAAATTTGTTCCTCATTAGAGACTAAATTAGAAAGTGATCAAAAGGTTGATGGTTTTTCATCAAATTATGATAAAATTGAAGAAGCTGATTTAGAATTGGATTAGATGAGATAAAATGAAGAATATCAAAGGAAGTAATGTTGGATATTGTTCCGTATTTGTATCTGAACAATAGATTGATGATTCTGTTATCAAATGGCAATATTTGATGGTTTAACATCAAGTGATGAAGAAGATGAAAACTTTAGAAGAAGTTGATTTAGAATTGCACTAGATGAGATAATATGAAGAATTCCAAAGGAAGTAATGTTGGATATTGTTCCGCATTTGAACCTGAATAAAATCTTGATGGTTCTATAATAAAATGACAAAATTGTGAATTTTAGAAGAAATTTTAGAATTGGGTTTGGTGACACGAAATAAGCAAAACTGAGGCTTAATCAAAATATGATCATAGGATTGATAGTTTTTGTATCAAATAATTGAAAAATTGATGACTTTAGAAAAAATTGATTTAAAATTGGACTAGATTAGGTAAATTGAAGAATATCATAGGAAGTAATGTTGAATTTTATTCCGCATTTGAACTTGAACAAAATATGGAAGGTTCTGTTATCAAATGATGACAAAACTATGAATTTAAGAAGAAATCCAGAATTGGGCTTGATGATTTGAAATAAGTAAAACTAAGAAGTGAAAAAATTGATACTTTATCAAACGATTGATAGTTTTTGTATCAAATAATTGAAAAATTCAAGACTTTAGAAGAAGCTGATTTAGAATTCTTGATCTTATTCCGCAATTAGACCTTAACAAAAAATTGATCAAAAAATTGATGGTTTCAATTCAAATGATTATTTTTGAAAGACATCCTATGTATTAAAATTGATGGTTGATTGAAGTTAGCTTAGTATCGAAATAACTCGAAAATACGGACCTTGATCTGGATTCGAATGCGCGCGTATGCGCACAATTCGAATACCTAGTTTCATGAAAAGCATATGTTTTCCACGATCTTTATTTTCCCGAAAGTATAGTTTCTAAAGAACAGACAAAAACCTAATTCGTAAATTTATAATCATGTATGAATAACATTTATTGGTTTCAAAAATGGAGCATTTTATGAACTTCGCTAAGATGGCTTTAAATGATTTCAACTTTAGAAAAAAAACTGACGTCGAATTGATAGAATTGAGCTTAATAAGACAAAATGAAGAGTATCTAAGGATAATAAAAATTAGATCTTGTTCCGCATTTAAACCTTAGTTAAAAAGACGATAAAATGATTGGTGACAGAATTGAAAGCTTAAAAAAAATGTGATTTGAAATGAAGCTTGAAGGAACAAGTTGAAAGGAAAGTTCCAGTAAAACTGGTAGCAGAATTAAGGTACCAAAGAATCGAAGCATGAATGCTTGGTTGGGAATGGTTTAGTTAAGATTGTAATAAGAAGCGAGACGTAGACTGGTCGCATTCCTGGGGCCACCAAGAAGAATAAGAGCAAGATCTGTTTGGCTCATTGAACCACCGGGATGCTCGGATTTTCTGATGAAGGGAGCAACAAGAGAGAGAAGAAAGAAGTTGCTTGTGTTTTGGACTTCTCCAGGACAACACGACAAAAGAGAATCTTAGTGTACCGGTGATTACAACATTAATAAGCAAATGAGCCTCAAGGCGGGTTAAGTCACTGTTTGCTTACCGACCAATGGTGACGCGTGGGCGTCATTGGAGGCGGAGCTTACGATGCTCGACCTTCCACTTGCTGCCGGTTAATCCTCGTTTGTGGAAGAAGCTTACTCCCACCGGCGCAAGTGGAACAACTGTCTGCAGTTTTGCGCATCCAGTTTAAGATTTATATTATTTGATGCATTTGTTGTGCCAGGGGATTTTTGAGTAGGAGCTGGATCAAACGGGTGGAACTGGGATTCCTGGTGCTCGGACAGTGGGGCTCATTTATTTCTCAGTGGAATGGATTCATACGGCCACATGTGATCTTCCTGGTGTACTTTGGCTGCAATTGGATTAGCTTGTGCTGAAGAGAGAAAGAAAACGGCTCAGGCTTCATTTGAATGGTATACCACGGCGATAATGTACCTCATGATGCGTACAGATTAACATGACTCAATAATCCATTACTTTTAACAACTGGATTCTGAATCCTGGATCTTAGATGTGGAGCCATTCGTTCTTTGTTAACAATTAAAATAAGCGTAAAGTTAACCAAGTATTGAATTATCGCAAAAATGTGGTTCCCGATTCCTTATTGATCAGAAAATTAAAGCGCGCAATTTCAATTCCTAGTTATGGCTAGAATTTAATGGAAGAAATCAACAAATAATACCAAATCTTGCATTTCCGAGGAGAAACTTGTTGATATGGTCTTGTATAGACACATCAGGCAATAGAAGCTCATATTTGTCCTACTCTAGTTTTATATGCATATATTTGGCTTGATATGGACAATTTTCATATAAGACTATCTCAAAAATCAGATATTGATATATTAAATCAATAAAAATAAGACTCATATTAGAAATTTGTCGAACAATAACAGCTTCTACACATGGCATTATCTATAAGAGTCTAAAAAAGTGATTTTTTCTTATCAAATTAATATCTTAAGCTAGTTAACTCTCTGATAAGGAGAAGATTAAGCGACAATGCGCCACCTGTTGGATTTTTTCAGACCTAAATTTAACAAAAACGTTATATATGGACATTTCAAGCCAGATATGGTAATATATGGGTATATATGATGATTTCAAGCATAATATAAGCATATTATCTTAAATATGAACTTTTCAAGCCAGATATGGTAATATATGAATATTTATCATGATATAAATCACAATATAGGCATATTATGTTAAATATGAACTTTTCAAACCAGATATGGTAATATACGATCATTTTAGACATGATATGACAATATTATGTCCCATATGAACATATCAAGGCATAAGTGTTTAAATATGGGTACATATGATCATTTTAGACATGATACTGGATATATGACGTCACATATGGATATATTAAACCAGATGAATTTGTATATGGGTAAGAATGATGATTTAAAGAATAATATAAGCATATTATGTTAAATATGGACTTATTAAGCCAGATATTGTATTATATGGGTGTATATGATTATTTTAGGTATTATATGAGCATATTAAGCCATACATGACTTGTGAAGCCAAAATGACCATATATATATATATATATATATATAGATGGTAATTTTTTCAGGAAAATAACTCTTTCAAAGAATTCTTGACTTAGACATTCTATCGGAAGACATTTATCCACGTCCATAAGTATCATCACACCGGGAAACAATCAACAATTGCATGACAAAACGATTGCCCGGTTGACTCATATCCCTCTTAGAGAAGCTAATTTCCTTAAAGTATTTGTTAACTACTAAAGTACGCAATAAATGTACATTATGTTCTACGTCGATCTTTGTCGAGTAGTCACATTATAAAATAAGAATACAACAATTTAGCAGATAAAGTAAGCAAAGTCCAAGCTTGTATGTATATAAGTCTAAAACGGACAATTTTTATATATTCGATCCAATGTAATTCTATTGTTTTCACGGACTATTAAGTTTCCCGGTAATGGTCAGCTTCCGGTTAGCCACTTCTTGGTTCTTGTATTTACTTACGGTTTACTCCGGATTGCTGCCATTGAGTGTCAGTGTGATATTGGTAAAACGAAAACACACATTAACACACTGTTTTAACTTTGAGTTGAGTATTCGTATTGCCTTTAACGGAATACGAATACGAATGCGAATGCAGGAAAGGGTGCGCCGAGAAGCCTAATTCGGGCTTTAAGAGATTAAGGCGAGGCATCTCCACCCTCAGCCGGCTCTGGCTCTACGTTTCCCCTTAGCCTTTATCTTACACACTCTTATGCTCTTATTTTTAGTTTTAGTTTTATTTAGCTTCTTATGATTATTTTGTAGTTGAATTTTAAGGAGAACATACACACCAGTCTCTTCCGCACTTACTCAACTCTACCGTGTCCTCGTGATACTTCCTTTCTCACGTTGAGCTAACAGCACTCGTGATAAATTTATTAATTTCCGTCTATCGAGTTAACGCTTCATAGCAAGTCATATTTCGGGGGCATTTTGCCTTATTCGTAGCTTCAGAGTCCTTATCCTCGCTTTTAAGGGTTACGGCATATGGAAGGCCATTAATCTGTTTCAATTATCAATTCAAGATAGTCTTCTTTGTGATTTTTTGATTAATAGTTTTATTATAGGAGTTGGTTGATTAGATTTGATATCCTTTGTTGGTCCGAGGATTTACAGGAATTAACTGCAATGTAAAATATATAATATTAATATTTAAGGTAGTAAGGATAAAAATAATAAACGAAAAATTAGGATAATAATTATGAATTTAATATTAAAAATTACAGGAATAAAATGTTTTTACTGAACTACTAAGTCACCTTAGTTGAATATTTTTATTGTAATAAAATAGCAATTTTTAATGAAAATTTTCAAGTAGTAAAAGAAATTTTTAGTCAATAACAATATAAAGTACATTTAATTATCTAAATGAGTGGAGCTGTCGGCGCAACGAGCAGAATGTGTGTGCAAAAACACGAGTGACCAAAGTTTCATTTCCTATGGTTTCTTTTAAAATAATTGTTTACAATACAATGTACAATATGTAAGTACCATTAAGTTTAAGGTAGTATTAAGGATAAAAATAATAAACGTGAAAAATTAAGATTAATAATTATTTTTAATTTAATATTAAAAATTACAGTAAAATAAAATGTTTTTACTGAACTACTAAAAAATTAACCGGACTTTTTAGTAAAAATTTCTCCAACTGTTGGTATTATCCACCTTCCTTGGAGGCGGCGCTGCAATCGCTCTCAGACTTATCAGCTGTATAAAAAATTACACATTTTCGTGATCAGTTGTTGCTCAATTACAGTTTATTCTACCAACACTTTTATACAATTATCATTATAATTTAATGTTATCCAATCAGTTAAATATCATTTGTAAAAATGTACTTTAATGACATTCGGAATTTTTTTTTACTATTAGCTATTATTCTATATATATTTTCAAGTGAAATAACCGAAAAAAATAAATGAAATCAAGCAAAATTAATTAAACATTCAATCTTATTAAAATCTAATTTTTTAATGATATAAAGCCTATAAAAGTAATAATTTTCTTGATATGTCCAATAATAATTCTGCGTGCTGCATTAAAATTGTCTTGATATGTTCAGATATACCCATATCTAATTTTTCAACCAAAGTTAGTTCCAAAAACACCCGACAGGTGGCGCATGGTCACTTATTTATCTCCTTACTAGAGAGTTAAGTTCAGAGCACCAAGTTCTAAAAGAAAAGTGACGTTTTTTGACGTTTTATAGAGCTTATCTGTCATTAATTTTCTAGTTTCATCACCTAAATTAATTTTTATCTCATATAAACGCTAATTAATATTAATGCACACATTTTCTACAAAATACATAAGAATAGATGAACCCATGGCCCATGAAAAATTTTTTTTCCCTCGATTGGAAAAGTTAACTCCTCTACCTTATAAATAAATTAAATTAAATGGAGGCATATAATGTTTTCTCGAGACAGATGCTCGGACTCACACCACACTTAGAGTCCTGCATACATTAAGTGGAAACACCGGACACCGGACACGTAGTGTCCTAGCTGCAATCTACGGATGTTGTCTTGTTGGTGATCGCATCCAGCGCAACACACAACACACATGAACACAGATGCACCACAAAGCCCGAGGAGCTACTGAACTTTGTGTTGGGCTACACATCGCGTTGTCTGATCATCCTGCCTAATGAAGCCTGGTTTATCTCTCAGGTTCGATTCTCAGTATACTGAACCCCGTACCCCACAAGGTACACTTGGTGGTGCACACCTTCGCGGTGGTGCTACCACCAGCTCCGTACAACCGAGGACAAAAGTCAACAATCTGATCTTTCTTCGCTAAATTGCAAGCAGGTGTCGTCAAACCGATTCCTGGATTTTCCCATTAGAAGGCTTTGAAAACTTTCAAGCTTGGTGTTGTCTTACCAAACGAAGACTTGCTGACAATCATCAGCATAATTGACCATTTCAATGATCGTTAGCTGAAGAATCGTCACTGAAAAATGGTCCAGCGGTAATTCTGATGAATGAAGGAATTGGAACTGGCCGATAGTTTTAGAAGTGGCTGTACGTGAGGCCACCCAAAGCACTGCTCGCGCTTCCGATCACGGAGTCTTTCGGAGGAGAACGAGGGGTGAAGGCTCGGATACGCGCAAAAGGGTACAAGGGTAAGGTGGAAGAGTGAATCCACGATGTTAATTTTAACTTAATTAAGGCTTAATTGAGAGAAAACATTATACATCCGAAGGCCGTGACATTGTTTTCGGTCTCTGTCTAGCTCAGAGCCCGTCCAATTCCTCCGGAGCAGCTTTTGCCCATCTGCAACGCAAATACGGATTTGAAATTTCAAAAATCTCAGGCTGGACGAGATCCAAGCTAGAGAGAGATAACTGCCAGCCGGTTGCTTGTTTTCTCGTGAGCTCGTGGTCAATTAGACGGCCCAGTCTCATCTTAGCTTTTCCAATGAGCAATGAGAACGACTAGCCCACCAGGATTCTCCTCAGTCGCTTTATTCCGCTTATTCATGCTTCCTATCCCAGTGATGATATCCTTCGATGATACCAAAGCATCTTTTTTACTAAAACGCCTTTTTCGGTATTTCCAGACATTAACATATCAAAAATTCTTATCTTCCAAGCTAGAGGGCACTCCTAGCTTTAATTTGCTTCCAACCGGAAGTCTCTAGCTCAATTAGTTCGCAATTTCTGACCAATTTCCGGAAAAATAGGGGTTTTACAAAATCGGTCATAACTCAGCGGCTAATCATCGCAGAATGTGGCACAAAAGTGCAAATTAAAGCTAGAACTTTCAGCTTTTACGATCTGACCTTATATAGAACAAAAAAGCTTGGCTTCAATGTTTTCGAAGTGACTGAAGTTGAAGCAGCATTTCAAGATTTCTCATTTTTGATTCATTGGGCTTGAAAAGTTGGAAGGATTAATTTAGTAGTATTAAAAGTATCAGAAAGTGAAAGGTCAGGTTCCGAGGGATAATTTACCTTTTTTAAAAGTCTAAAAACACGAATTTAAAGTGAAATTACGTGAAGTTTAAAAAAAGTGGATTTTTTGTGGGACCGAAAAATGACATTATTTTAAATCAGATAGATGTTATTTGATTGTAGCTCCATTTCAGAGTGTTTATTTCGTGCCGTGGGTGAAGAATGAGAGTAAGAAAAAGGTAAAAGAACCCTCGGTACCAAGCTGGGGGTATTCGAGCGGGTATGTGAGCGTTCGTGTGGCGATCGACCTGGGTCAATCGATTGTTTTCTTGTATTTTTTTCCACTTCGTGGAGACCAGCTATCCGAGATCAGAATTAAGACCTACCGCGGTTCGTTCTCGGCCTCCTTCTCTAGTCACTCGAGGAAAGACGGGCTCTTTTTATTCATGTATATATATTTTAAATTTAAATAATAAAGAAACAATGGGATCGAAATGAAATCTAAACGAAACTGAAAATCATGAATTAGATTACATGCTTCAATAATACGCTCATAATTATTAATTGAAATCTATAATATGTGTATGCAATAGGAAAAATATGTGGGACTGTTATTTGTTGAAAATACTTATGCATGTCGATCTCGTGGGAGAATCCAGTCGACGATCGTTATTGCAGACAAAACAATTGTAGAATAACCATGGGGATCGCTTTAATTTCTTCGATATCCCCTTATCCTTATACTTACCTGATACTACGACCAGGACGCTTTTAGAAGCGTGTGGTGAGGTGTATGTATATGAATATCATCAATTCCAAAGCTGGTATGAGTGAACGAAATGGAATATAAACGTTTTATTTATGTTTTGTATTCTTTAAGTAAAGGATAAGGCTACATACTTACATCCATCCATATATGTGTACACACGGTTGATGGTGTTTTGAGAATTCGATTACGTTCTAAGAATCGATCGATTCGGTATACCACGGAATAAAATCACGAATGAGAAATCACGAGGTCTTTAATGATCTCCCTTTTTTTAAAAAAATTTCGACCACACATGCTAGAAGTTTTGATCCTTTTTGAAAAGGACTTTTGCTGAGTTTTTAGATTTTGGGTGACTGGTGCGACATTTGACTCTGGAATTCCATCAATTATATATTATTATGTGACTAAAACTTTACTATGGTAAAATTTATCTTATAATATAGAAGAATAACTAATTAACAACATCACTTTGTCAAAAACCTCCATTACTTTTTAAGTTTCTCGTAATTATCATTTGACTGAGTGTGACTGGTGGGACTAAGAACAAATCCTTCTCTCTTACCAAAGGTATACTTAAAGTCCAATTTCAGTTCGACCACTAAACTAAAAAAAAATACTTCCCTCTCAATACAAAATTTATCCTACAAACATTCAATATAATGAAGAATTAGACTGATTACCTACGTAGAAACAATTAAAAAAATTTGTTTTTATTGTGACTGGTGGGACAAGTACAAAATGTCTACATCAAGTTGTTTATTAAAAAGACTTTTATATTATTTCAACCTTAGAAACATTATTGTTTATATATTTAACTATAAATTATTTAGGATAATTAAAAAAAACTAATTAAAAAACACAAATAAAGGATTTAGCTTGCTGACAACACGATCTTGATAAACTTAGGTGTTAATTAATAATGAACATAAAAAAATTTGTTCTTAAAACTGTAATAATAAATATGTTAGTTAATAACAAACATAAAATGAATTTGTTGTTAAAACTATTAAAACAACATTTGACCCGGATACAAGTTAGTACGGCTGAAAAGTTACTAGGAGAGAAAAATCGATTTTCTTATTAATTGAAAGAAATTTTCTTTACAAATTAGTTAAATATAGACCTTTAATAATAAATTAGAATGAATTAGAGAAATTGTAAAATTTTAGTCATTTTCCCATTTCGCATGAAATGCCCCTTTTATATTTTATAGCCTACAATATAAATACGGAAAGATCCAAGGGGTTAATTGTCAGAAAAAAAGGGATTGCTGAAACAGGTTATGGGCCCAGTCCAGAAAAACTTCAATTTTCCAAAAAAATTCTAATTTTCAAATACTTGGATTTGAACGCTATTCAGGTCATAGCCCTGATTAAAAATACTGATTGAAAAGAATTGAAAAGCGGTCACTCCATGCAAATTGTATATCTATATATATAAACAAAAGAATTGAAATTATTGAAAAGAATTCGAATTTCATCATTTTTAATTCTTTTCAATCAATATTTTTAAACAGGGAGTTTAAGGCACCAATCCACAAATAAAAAAATTACAGGAAATACCAATGCTATTAAATCTAAATATAATCTGATAGTAATAAAATAGTCATTAAACTAATTAAAGAATGTCGTAGACTATTATTGATATAAGTTAGATGAAAAAGCTTAAGTCGTCAGTCGCCGATATTTTTTTATTTCATTACTCTATAACATAAAATTTATTTAAAATGTCTCTAAAATTTCTTATTTTTGTATTTTCTGTATCGCATGCTTTTATCGTACATCTCATTACTTTCGATGATGGAAGTAAATACTATCCAGTTAAAAATTGTAGTTTGCTTGGAAGTCATGTATGTATCAACGTCCATTTGAAATAATTGTCAAACATTTAAATTAATATCAGTGTAAATTGTTTTCAGTGCAACCTTCTGTTAGAAAAACCGTGCTGTGACAAAAACCACGAATGCAAAGTTTTAGACATCAGTACGGATGAAAACGTTTACACGTGTCTCAAAAAAAGTATGCATTATTGTTATTATTATTTTTATTATTATTATTAATTTTTTTTAATTTTTTTAAGCAATCGTTGGAGACACTTGTCGATATATGGCAGACTGTTGGCCTCTCGAAAACGCAATATGCAGTTACAGAAAATGCACATGTTTACCCAATTATGGACCATCTATCAATAGAACAAAATGTGTGCTTTTGCTCGACGGTGAGTGTAATGAAGATCAGCAATGTTATAATCAAAATTCCGATTGCATTAATAATAAGTGTCAATGCAAAGAGAACTTTATGATGAACTACATGAAAGAATGTGTTCAATGTAAGTACATTTGACTCTGTCTAAAGTTGCACTTTTTGGACAGAACCTATTAACTATTTTCGTAATTTTCTTCAGCTTCAATAGGAAAATCTTGCAGTAGCAACCGCGAATGTGGTGACCCTTATTACTACAACTGCGACAACGGACGATGCGCTTGTAAACAAAACCACATGTTGGTTAACAATGCATACTGTTTGCCACTTTTAGGAGAGTTTTGTTGGAGTGACGAACGATGTGGTCCAAAAAATTCCATATGTTTAGGTAATAAGTGTCAATGTGGCCCGAATTACAACCCTGTTTCTAATGATGAATGTGTTTTACATCAAAATTAGGGAACGTGGTCCAATTATTGATGTTTTTTGAAATTTTAAGAAAATATGGTCCATTTTATTTAATTAAAAATTTTAAAAACAATTTAAACCTGTTAAAATTTATTAAATTTCTGTGAAAAGAATAGTTTTTTGGATAAACTCATCATAAAAGTCAAAAATGTGATTGTTATGTTAGGACTTAAATACCTCAGATATAACATTCCTCTTTCGAGAAGATTTAGCGATTATGCGCCACCTGTCGGGAGTTTTCAACACTAGTTTTTAAAAAAATTGTATATGGGCACATGTGACCATATCAAGTCATTAATGATCATATCAAGCTATGTGAGGCCAGATATGGACATATGAAATCATATATGGCCATATCAAGCCAGATATCTTCTTATATAGTTTTAAATGGCCATATCTGACCTAATATAGTCAATTTTTCTTTCAGATAATATCAGGGACGTAACATAAGTTGTTTACGAACATATCAGACTTTATCAGGCCAGATATAGACATATGATGTCATATATGGTCATATTAAGCCAGATATTTTATTATATGGTTCTATATGGCTATATCTGGCCTAATATGGTAAATTTTTGCTATCAGGTCATATCAGGGACATATTAAGAATCATATATGAACATATCAAACTGTATCAGGCTTGATATGGGCATATAAAGTCGTATATGGTCATCAAGCCAGATATCTTCTTATATGATACTATATGAGTATATCTGGCCTAGTATGGACAATTTTTCTATCAGACTATATCAGGGACATATTAAGAATCATATATGAACATATCAGGCTATATTAAACCACATCAAGCCAGATATGTTCTTGTATGGTTCTATATGGCAATATCTGACCTGATATGGCCTATTTCCGTCTCATTTCATATCAAGCCAAATATAGACATATAAAATTTTTTAATGGTCATATACGGACATATTACACAATTTTTTGATAAAATTCTAGTCAATTTTGTTGCTAAACAAAATTGCATAAACACTTATATTGTTATTAAGAAACATAGTATTGAATGTTTCCGAAAACATGATGAGTGATCGAGAACAAACAAATTGTCATAGCATAATATCATTCGAACCCGATACCAACACCTGGATACCTAAAACACAAAACATCAATATCAATAGTTTAATTAAATTATTGTTTGCGTTTAAAAAACTCGAAAATATTTTTCTAACTAGCTAGATTACTCATCGACGAATAAAAAATAATTAAATAGATCATGAATTATTTACGCCTACGGAATTAGTAAAATAATTATAATAATATTTGATTGATCTGTTATTTAATGTTTCCTTTTTAGATATATATAACAGAGAGAAGAATTGAAGATAAATTTTATTAAGAAAAATATGTGGGAATTATTATTGTGATAAATATAAATTTTTTGGAATTATTTATTATAATAAATTTAATTCGAAACTGCGGGCCGTTTATTGAGGTTAAATGATTCAATAGAACTTCGTTTTTTTTTTTGTTATCGAAAAGCGGGTTAAGGGGCTTGAGAAATAAAATAGTTGACTAATTTCAAAAGAATTTATTAATAATTATGGGAATTATTTAATTATTTCAATTATCGAGCCTGTAATTATCACTTTGAAATAAATAATTATTTAGTGGAATAAAAAAAAAAGAGTTGATAATAAAGATAAAAAATGTAAACTTTCACGTGAAATTAAAGACTGTGATTAATGAGGTGATTACTTTGATCAACTTCTCTACTGATATGTTTTGATGTGATCTTAGTAACGGTTTGAATTTCGCAGGGATCATCGGTCGACCACAAGCAACACGTGTAACTTGAGACTTTGTGAATTCGCCAGTAGATATATACAATTTTTAAATGTATTATACATTGTATATATATGTATATCTGTAGGAAATAATAATGACAATGGTAAATAATAAATAAGTACGTGGAGAACAACGACGAGAAGATTCAAAATCAAGAGCATATCACTTTGTTTCTGTTAACCACAATCGTCTGTAATTCTTTTTTTTCGTCTTCGTATCACGATTTTTCGTTGGAAATAAAATATTTAAAAATAGTCGACAATTATCGCATTTTTTTTAATTGATAAGATGAGATTTATAAATTTGTAATTAACATTTCTAAAAAATTGCATAGAAATTTTAAGTATCATTTTTTGATACATAATTAAGAAATGACCTTGTATCTTGTGAATTATTGACATTTTTAAAGATACAAGCTCATCTTGTGATTATACTCATCGAGACCTTTCATTTGAGTACCCACATCAATTTTTTATATATTTTATATATTTATATATTTCACAAATAGTCAATAGTAATGAAAGTACAGGGCATTTCAATAAATATCTTGTAAACTATTGACATTTTCGAAGATATAAGCTCATATTGTAATCATACTCTTCGAGACCTTTCATTTGAGTACCCACATCAATTTTTCATATATTTATATATATTATATATATGTATGTATGAAAAATATATGAAAATGCATGTGGGTACTCAAATGAAAGCTCTTGACGAGTGTAACATCGAGATGAGCTTATATCTTTAAAAACGTCAATAGTTAAGAAAGTACAGTGCATTTTAACAAAATTCATTATTTAATAAAGCAAAATTTTATTTATTTATAGTTCACAAGTCACGGAAGTCACACAGTGACTGCAAGGTTGCTAGTTAATTTTATTTAATTAAATATAGTACTGTTAATGATTTATTATGTAATACTTTCTACGTCAGGATTTATCAACAAGACTTAAAAACAAAATAATCTTTATGAAAATTTGGTTCAATGTTCCAAAGTCTAATTTTTAAAAAATATTATTAATATTAACAAAGTTAAACCTGAAATAAATAGTTAGAAGTATTTGTCAGTAATTTAGCATTTAAAACTTGTTTCAGCAAATAAAAATGAATTTTAGTGTAAAAAGTCCGGATGTTTTTGGGATTAAAATCGAGATTAACTCCGCTGAAAAAAACTCCAAATTCACTCGGAATTTTCTCCCAATTCTTCCAATGTACGAACTAAGTAGGTTTTTTCTGCGCTCGTGTTTTGGCACACACATTTTGCTCGTTACGCCAACCTCCTCACCAGCCCCCGTCCACTCAGCTACACACTTAAATATATCTTACATCACCGTATAAATTATACTATCAACCGGCGTTCTATTCGCAGAATTTTTTTTCTCAATCCTAATTAATTTAAGAATTTTCTTACTCGATCCAAGATGACAAAACTCTTTGAAATTATTTTATTTGTTAAAGAATTTTTTTCTTTAATCAAAATTAATTTTTTTCCTCCAATATTTTACGGAGATCCACGCGAAGTAGTCTAATTTTTAAAACATCCTGAAAATTTGTAAATTCAATCTAGCCTAATAATTACTAAAAAAAACTCTTTGAAATTTTTTTATTTAAAGAATTTTTTTCTTGAATCAAAATTAATTTTTTATAGAAATAAAATAACACCGCGGAATCAAGATAAATTTATAAGACACGCAACCGATTGACGTAAAATGAATTGACATGAAAAAAATTCTTGTGTATATGTTAAAGAATTTTTATTTATAATGATAAAATGAAAAATACATATATAAATGCTAAATATGAGAGAAGTTTTATGGAAAGACTGACTTATAGATAGACATTGATTAATGATCCCGTATTTTTTCCCTAAAAAATCTTTATATTATAATTTATGAATACTAGGTTAGATCCTTAAATATTTTATTATTTTATTAAAACGAGTTTCGAATTAGTCTAACTCAATTTTTAATTTTAATTAATTTTGTCCGAAAAAAAGGCCCGTAAAATTGAGAATTTTTTTTTATGTAAAAAACAATTTAAACCCGAAATATGAAAATGGTAATAAAAATCCATGGGATTGTGCTCGAAAGGATCGAACATAATTAGCCGAAGTTCTTTCGGTGGTTTTAAAAGTATAAGTCAAAAAATGACCGAAAAAAATATTAACTGAGGCTCTACTCTTACACATATGTTATGTTATCGACCCACATTCATATTACAAAAGTGCATACGTGGAATATGAGAGAATCGGAGAATAATACAACAGTAAGAAAGGTAAGCGTTTAAGAAAAGAAATAAAGACAGACTTATAAATGTTTTTTTTATTTGTTATTTTTCATTTTAAAAGCCCTTTTTTTTCGCCACACTAATAAACGTACGCGAATTCTTATTTCTCATTCTCATTCGCGGCCTTTCTTTCTCTCTCTCTCTCTTTCTTTCTTTAGAGGTTCTTTTTCTCATATGCCGACGTATTTTCTCTGTTTGGCCAGAGAGAGAGTGCAAGTGAGTAAAACTCTTTCATTTTGGCGAACCCTGGCAGCCCTTAGGGCTCCAGACGAAACGCTTTTAAAATTTATTGACAATCATAAATTTCGAAAATAAAACCTTATATTCCATAGCAAGCCGACCAATAAGAACTAGCGCCCTCTCGCTCCCACTACCGTTTCTCGGCACTCCCCCCTCTCGCTCCTACTCTTTTCATTATATCATTCCCTTCTTTTTTAAATTTTATCCAATGGTCAACGCGCCTCTTCTCTCTTTCTAAGTTTATTATTACGCTTTGTTTGCTGATTTTTTTAATGTTTCAATTTTTTGGGTTAAAATTTTGGGGCTAGAAAAATCTTAAGAGTCAATTTTAATAATTTTTTTAATGCCCATTAAAAAAAAAAAATTTTTTTCAATAAAAAAAGATATTAATTTATTTTATAGAAAATTAATAAATTAATAAAATAAATTTTTATGATTGTATAAAGTTAATTTTTGGAAAAAAAAATAATAATTAGGAAAAATTAATTGTAGAGGAAAAATTGTGACTTTTATTTTGTTATAATTGAAAAGGAAATTTTCTTCGAAAATTTCCGTAAAAATTACAGCAGGGAATTAAATTCTTAAGTTTTTTAATAATTATTTACTACAATGTAAAAGAATATTATATTAATATTCAAGGTAGTAAGGATAAAAATAATAAATGAAAAATTAAGATTATTAATTATTTTTAATATTAAAAATTACAGTAATAAAATGTTTTTACTGAACTACTAAGTCACCTTAGTTGGAAATTTTTATTGTAATAAAATAGCACTTTTTAATGAAAATTTTCAAGTAGCAAAAGAAATTTTTAGTCAATAAAAATATAAAATACATTTAATTATCTAAATGAGTGAGGAGCTGTCGGCGCAACGAGCAGAATGTGTGTGCCAAAACACGAGTGACCAAAGTTTCATTTCCTAAGGTTTCTTTTAAAATAATTGTTTACAATACAATGTACAAAATGTAAGTACTATTAATTTTTAAGGTAGTATTAAGGATAAAAATAATAAACGTGAAAAATTAAGATTAATAATTATTTTTAATTTAATATTAAAAATTACAGTAAAATAAAATGTTTTTACTGAACTACTAAAAAATTAACCGGACTTTTTAGTAAAAATTTCTCCAAGTGTTGGTATTATCCACCTTCCTTTGAGGCGCCGCTGCAATCGCTCTCAGACTTATCAGCTGTATAAAAAATTACACATTTTGGTGATCAGTTGTCGCTCAATTACAGTTTATTCTAACAACACTTTTATACAATTATCATTATAATTTAATTTTATCCAATTAGTTAAATATTATTTGTAAAAATGTACTTTAATGACATTCGGAATTTTTTTTTACTACTAGCTGTTATTCTATATATATTTTCAAGTGAAATAACCGAAAAAAAATAAATTAAATCAAACAAAATTAATTAAACATTCAATCTTATTAAAATCTAGTTTTTCAATAATATAAAACTAATAATTTTCCATTTTTTTTCTTATAATTTACTAATCAAATAATCATCATTACTAAATTTCCTTAAAAATGACCAATTAACCGAAATAATATTAAAGTAAGTGCCATTTAAAACCTCACAGCCGGCGAGTTACGAAAAAAGCGGTGGTAGGAAACCGATTTAGCTTCGCCCAAACGAGAGTAGTCTTTTTGTTGAATTATCGCTTGTTGCAGTTATCGTTATTGGGATTATTATGGGTTTTGCGGTTTCATGTAAAACTCCAGTCAAGCGAAAACAAGCATCATTCGTAGAAACCTCTCAGCTTTGTAGAAAAAAACGTTTTTTTTTTAGATTTAGCATAAATTTAAAATCTTCAAATGGAATAAGCGAGGTTTGTATTTTTTATGAATTTTTTGAAGCTCCTTCACCCCGGGCGAGGCCAGCCGTAAAAAAACCGATTGTTTTATTACTTTTAATCTTAAACCTGGTCTGGCTTTCCATCTACACGCATGCACAGATATACAGACATACGCTTACCTTCACATATGGATCTTGTGCATGGTATATTGTATATTGTATATTGTATACTGCAGCAATTTCTTTGGTACACTAAAATCGATATTTCATGGCTAATCACCAGTATTTCGGAGGCGTGGAAAAGGCATTCGTTATTTATAGTGTCGCCTTAGGATACACCTGGACGAAAACAAGGAGCATCATACGTCCTACGTGAGGGAGGTTTTTGAACAAATGACAATTAAATAAATATTATCTACCAGGAATTATCTTTAGACAATGCTACAATTATATAGCTTTTTTGCGCTTTTTTGATTTGAAAAATCCTTGATTTTACTTACAATGTGTAGTTTTGCTTCCTTTATAGCCAAAAAAAATTGATAAGCAAAAAAGTGCATGCTAATTAACAAAAATTTGAGCCTTTATCCGATTAATTTAAAAGCTTTAAAGCTTGTAAAGATTCAAAATTCTACAAAATATCACAAACTGGTTCAAAATTGATCAAAACTTACCATTATTACCCAAAAATTTCCAAAATCCAAAATTTCAACACTTTTTCTTCTATTCTTCATTTCAAACTTCTATTTTTCTTCAATATTTCTAAGAATTGATACTTATATTCAAAAATCAAACCCTAGCAGTCAAAATTTGATCTGAATTCTTCAACAAACACCTTTTTGACCATTAATATTCCTGCAATGGCGCCCAAACTACTTATCCAATTAATTTCAAAATTTACAATCTCGTAATAATTGAATATTTCTATAAAATTCTACAAACTGGGTCAAAATTGATCAAACTTACCATTATTAACAAAAAATTTTTAAAATCCAAAATTTCAATTCTTTTCTTCCTATTCTTTATCACAAACTTCTATTTTTCTTCAATATTTCTAAGAATTGGTACTTATACCCAAAAATCAAACCTTAGCAGTCAAAATTTGACCTACTTATATCAACAAGTCCCTTTTTGAAAATTACTTTTCCTCCAAAAGCACCCAAACTACTTGTCCAATTATTTTAAAAATTAGCAAGCTTCTAATTATTAAAAATCTGGATCAAATACCTTCAACTGGATCAAAATCCCTCGATTCCTTCAACCTAAAAAATTGCATTGACATGCAATTGCATTGACTCAATCTCTTCCTCTATCGATTAATTACAACCAAATCCGCTTGCTCTTCCCTAAGATCTAAATATTTATACCTCGTAATAAAAATATCGTAAAAGCATGTAAATGTCCGGGATCGAGGGCAACGATCGTGGATCGACAATAGGCGATAAGTTCGAGCCGTGGAATAATTACTCGTAATCAAGCTCAATCTAATGCCAGAGGATGACGATGCTCAATACCTCGATCCTCATCGAGCAACCTTAACCCCCCCCCCCCACCTTTCTTTCCTCCTTAGCTTCTTCGGTGATAAAATAAGTAAGAAGAGTAAAAATAAAGCAAAGCACCTCCTTGTTATTAATTAAAAAATTGTCGGCCTATCGAACAGCAAACGATTCGAATCGACGATTACATATTTTTCCTCCTTATTCAGCTTGTTTCTTCCTTTCATTCTTCGGGTCTTAGCCTTCTTGGCATTAGTTGACGTACAAAAGACAGAAATCATCGACGAGACAAAGACCAATTCTGTCGATAGAAATCTACATTAATATAAAAGAGTAAAGACGTACGGATAATATTTTTGTTCCCACAATATTGAAAATATGTCGAGTCATTTAAAGTTTGTGTGTGTGTTGTAGGATGAAAGAACATTATTATTCCAATTTTAAAGGACGCTGTAGTATTTTATTTATCCGGCGTCTCAGTCTCTCCACTTTAACTTACACTGAGAATCAACCAATGGATGATGTTATGTGTTAGCATGGGCTCCTTACGCACCAGCATCACTCGAGTTCATTAGCTCTCGCGATCTTTCTTCATCTTCACTTCTTTATCTTTATCTTCTCGTTTATTTTATTTCTTTGTGTACGTATTTATTTAACTCATTTTGTATTTTTATTTATTATTATTATTATTATTGTTATTTTATTTTTGTTATTTTCACTTTGAAATACCACGCTCGTGTCTCTCCAGAAGAGGATCGCGGCCCTGAAGTATATACGTCAGTCCATCTTACTCATCGGCTTAAATTCCAAATGCGTCGTTACTCAACTTTTTGTCGATGGATCTCCCTCGAGGTATATTAACGTCCCTCACCTTCTTCTTCCCTCACTCGGATAATCATTATCCTGATAAACACAACAGTCTCGATCTATTCATTCTTGATCATCATCATCACCAATTATCAATCACCAATTCCCAATTCAATTTGCTGATCCAGTTACCATTTCTTTGTTTAAGTGTCGTTATTTTACGTTGAGAGAGTCTAGGGTTCGAATCCCAGCTAGGGTGTCTTGCTATAATTTTTTAATAATCAATTTCATACTAATCAATGGAAAATAGCCATATGAAAGATCAATTTTTTTAAAAATTTTTACGTAAATAATGATGTAGTATTTATATTACAAAGATAATTATGTAAAAAGAGTCGAAAATATGATTTTTCTAATAGGCTTTATATACTTTAAAATTAACTTTCCTCTAGTGAGAAGATTTAACTACCATGCGCCACCTGTTGACTTTTTTGAATACTAATTATTCCAAAAAAGTTTTTGCAGATTCATAAAACTTTATTAATTTTTTATTAAATTTTTGACATGAATAATTATGTTATATTAGATGAAAATAGGCTTAGTTAATTAAACTAAACATTAATGACAGATAAACTTCTTAAAAAAGTCAAAAATATGATTTTTATTATAGTTCTTATATATTTAAAACTTAAATCTCCGCTAGTGAGAAGATTTAACGACCATGTGCCACCTGTTGGATTTTTTGAGTACTAATTATTCTAAAAAAGTTTTATACAGATTCATAAAACTCTATTAATTTTTTATAAAGTTTTTACATGAATAATTATGTTATATTACACAAAAATAGGATTAGTTAATCGATCTAAACATCAATGATAAATAAACTTCTTAAAAAAGTAAAAAATATGATTTTTATCATATGTTTTATATACTTTAAACTTAAATCTCCTCTAGTGAGAAGATTTAACGAATATGCGCCACCTGTTGGATTTTTTGAGTACTAATTATACTAAAAAAGTTTTATCCAGGCAAATAAAACTTTATTAGGCCTTTTCTGAACTTAGCAAGTGATATATGGACATATTAAAGTATGTTAGTCATATATGTTCATATATGGCCGAAAATGGCCACTTTATATGTCAAGTTTGATGTCAAAACTTACCAAAGATCATATATGGATATATACGGCAGTATCAAACCTGATGTAGACATATAAAGTCATATATGAACATATTAAGCCAGATATGGACTGATATGTTAATATCTGACATAATGTGGCCATATCTGATCTTTTATCGTCAATTTTCTTATGAAATTTAATATTAGGGCCTATTAAAAATTATATATAGGCACCTTGGAACATATCAAACCAGATATGATCAGATATGTGCATATCTGTCTTGATATGATTAATTTTGTTATTATTTGATGTAAGGTTATATTGAAAATCATATGCGGATTTATCAGGGCATGTATGGATATCATACTTATCAATAAGACTATATGGTCAGATATGAGGTCAGATATGAGGTCAGATATCGTCATATTAAGTAAAATAACAAAATTTTTGTATAACAAGTTGTTTTGACGGAATTGACGACTTTAAAATGAGGGTGTTGTTCAAATAGAAAAGCTATTTTGTAATTCTTGTTGTTAACTGGACTATTTAATGAAAGTTAAATACCTTTTCAAAAGAAAGTCAGGTTTCAGTGAGAATCATTGATCTGGAACTATCCAACATTCTTTTGTGTATATACGAAAATTCTTTTCAAGCTTGCTTAGAAAAGTACAATAACTGTCAAAACTATGTTGTAGACGGTCGATATTTTCCAATTTAGATGCAAAGGGTTCCAAAAAACCTTAGATTAAAATTCTTTTAGAAAAACTTTTTGAAAATGAGTAACAATTAAAATAAATGACCAGTCATTAAAATCCCTGTAATGATTATTGAAATTTGGGTAATTTTAATAAATAAGGTTTTTTATGAATAAAACAAGAATGTTAATTTTTTTTTCTGAAGTTAAGTAAGGTAGTAATTAATTACAGTAATTTATCATTATTAAAATTTAAAACCCGTGAACAAAAGTTCGAATCATCACAGATTTAAGATTTAAGATTTATAGTGTGTTTTTTCTCGGTTATTTACCTACACTTGTTATTATATCGAAATATATAAAAATGAAATATAAAATATTCCTATAAAAGTTGTTACCCCGGTCCAATCCACTATAACCGCGAGAACCCCGTTTGGTTACACGTCACTTTGAAGAATTCTTCACGAGTCAGAAAAATGAGCATCGTCATGATTTTTGAAAGTAAAAAATGAAGAGCGGACCCCAGAGGCTCCGCCACCGCAACAAGAGCGGACCCTATCTTTCTTTTTTTACTTTTGTATATATCCATTTTTATTCCTTTCTTATATTATATTTTTTACCTTCTCGAGGCTGCATTAAAAAAAAAAAAAAAAAAAAAAAGAATGTTATTAAAATTTTTTTCTCAATTTTTGGTTCCTCAATTTTTGGAAACGCAGGACGCTTCCGACAGAGGGAGCCACTGGCCTAGGCTTCTATTAAAGAAAATAGTGGGGGAAGCGTGCATTTTTTTTGTTTGGATAAAAGAAGATTAGAAAAAAAATTACGGAGCATTACTGAGTTTGCGGGATAGTATTTATATATATATATATATATATATATATATATATATATATATATATATATATATTTGTATGTATGTGTAAGAGCGAGAGGAAATAAATGCGATGTCTTGGACGCGTCACCCGTGATGTTGCTTTAATTAAGCGATTGATTCAATTTAATTGCCAACAAGTAAAAAAATTTATTATTTTTATTTCTTTGGATATATCGGTTTGTTTTTGTTTTTGAGTATTAATTATTTATAAAAATACATCTTTTTTTTTCACCGTCAATTAGGACGTACGATTATTGACTTAATAAACAACATTATTAAATTCCGGTCAATTACTTTAATAGATCGTTTTTTTTTCTTTTTTTTTTAATCAAACATTAATTTTTTATTTTTTAATAATAAGATTTTTAATTATAAACTAATCTTTCGTAAGAAAATTTCTTAATCTGCCCATAAATAGCCATATTAGTAAATTTAATATACTTTCTGACCTAATATGGTCGGATAGGTCAATAAATAATTTTTGTGTGTTTTAATATAATAATTGGCCATATAAAGCCAGATATGTTCATACGAAGCCATTTATGACCATATATGACTGATAAATGACTATCAGACCTGAAAAGTTCATATATATAAACTTATATGATCATATATAGCTTAATATGTCAATGTGTGACTTATAATATGGCTTAATATAGAAATTTATCATATTCGGACAGATATGGTCATTATGACCATATTTGGCTAGATATGATCATATAAAAATTGTATATGGGCAATATCAGACCCATATATTACATATATGGCCATATCAGATCAGATATGTCCATATATGGCTTAACATAATCATATAAAAATTGTATATGAGCATATATGGCCATATCAGGGCTGATATGTCCATATCTGACTAAATATGACCATATAAAAATTGTATATGAAAATATATGATCATATCTAGCCAGATATGGAAACATATGATCATATCTAGCCAGATATGATTTTTTTATGGCCATATCAGGTCAGATATGATCAGATAAAAATTGTATATGGCATATATGACCATACATGTCCTGATATGGTCATATATACCCATATACAGTTTTTACATGATTATATCTGGTTTGATATGTTCACATATAATTTTTGACATATCCTAAAATGACTTGATGTAAAAAATTAACCATATAATGTCAGATATGGTCATATAAAACCATATATAATTGTTTTTATGTGACCATATCTAGTCTGATATGTTCATATTGTTCATATAGAAACATATCTGGTTCAATATGGCTTAATAAATACATCCATATACAAATTCTTAATGAAAAATACATAATTGTAAAATTATCATAAAAATACATTTTTTCTTCTCATATTTTATGATATTGCCATATATGATCAGCTATGGCATTAATAGCCTGATATGGCAAAATATGACTTTTTATGGCACCTGTAGCTTGATATGAACATAAAAAGCCCGATTTTATGATCAAATATGGCTTATTAGACATGTCTTATCAGATTTAGCCATTTGTGGCATTTTGTGGCTAGATATGGCTTAACATTATGGCCATATACAACTTTTATGGCACCTGTAGCTTGACATGGACACATATGATTAAATATTGTGGCCATAGCTTAATATGGCTTGATATGGCAGCTATGGTTTTATATAGACAAAAAATGTTAAAAAATTTCGATTAAAACAATTAAGTTAGCCTTCGGAAGCTCATTATTGTTTACTAAGATCTTAGATTTGGTGAAAACAATCTCAGAGTTAAAGAGCTGGGACAAAACTCATCTCTTGTCTGAATGGTGTGCATACAACACAACATCAACGAGTGCTTGACATGCACACCAAGCGTGTTGCTTGAGCTTATATACATTTATATACATGTATAGTTAAGTGTTGGGATCTCTACACGTTCTCGAGAAAAGAACAACCACAAGCACACACCCACACACCATACACACCATGCACACCACACTCAAACAAGAGACACGATAGATAAAGATTACTTTTTTTCATTGGGTTTCTCAGCTCGCTCCGTTCAAATTATTCATCTCACTCACTCATGCCGACTTCGTATATATAATCTGTTGTTTCATATATATATATATAGTGTATTATAATATTCATATTTCGAATGAAAGATTTTATCTTACAAATGAATTGAACGTTCTGATTATAGATATCGATGTATTTATATTTATATTTATATTTGTATATTTGTATATTTATGTAGAAATTTTGCACATTAATGAAATATTGCTCGATAAATTATTTTTATTGTTGTTATTTTTATTTACGGTTTTTTGAGGATACTTTTTAAAACCGTTAAAGGAGTTGATGTATGAGAGAAATACCATCAACCTCAGTAATTAATCATATTTCGAAAATCATTCTACTCTTATTCGTATTCGTATTATATATATATGTTATATTGTATATTTGAGATCACTGTGAAAAGATATAAGAAGATGGAGAAAAAGGATAATGAGAATGGAATGGAGGAGCCCAATGGAACCCTAAAAAAATTACTTTTGTTGTGTTATATACATCTATACACTTTACTTTTTTTTTTTTTTGAGAAAGAAATATGTTTAAAAATTAAACCATTTATTATAAAATAAATGCTAAGAAATTTGCAATAATTGTTGTTGATATTGAATTTTGTTACTGTGAAAAAATTATCAAAATTATTACTCAGGGTGAAAAAAAATTTTGAACTTTTAATTTATATTATTAAGGGAATTAGCAAAATTTTATGGCCAGTCTAAGTATTTTAATTATAATTTTTTCTGAATTTTTTGACTTAATTCAATAATTTGCTATTTTGTATTTAAGACACTAATTATTCTTTTTTAATTTAATAAAATTAATTCTTAAACCAATTATCATCCTAAAAAAAAATATAACACTAAAAAGCGTGTATCTTAAATAAAAATGGCAAAGTTTCACCTCTGCAATTACGACCGATTTTTGTCCAGAACAAAACAAAGATCACGTGTCACAGACAAAACACCCCTCTCTATCTTAACTTCTGCCTTGCGACAGCTAGAGGGGGGAAAACAAAAGACAGGCGACCGAAGACTTGGTATTGTGCGTGAAAAGTGGGGGGAACTGGTGGAAAAGATTCCTGTAGTGAGTATAGCAGAGGACATAACATCTTGCATTTCGCACTAGAGAATTTTTAAATTTTGTCACGTTCAAATTTAAACACAGTCATTTGTTCCCCTTCTCGATCACTTTGTTTTGTTTCTGCATTCGTAGGTATACGATCGAGATATTGCTCATGCCCAGTTCTTTATTTTTATTTTCTTCTATTAGTTTCTTTTTTTTTATTTGTACTGCACTCCTCCGCGGGCCGTCATCCCCCAGCCAGCTCATCATAATCATAATGATAATTCTCGTTCTCTGCTCTTCATAATTCGCTAACAAAATTCGCTCTGCTCTTCTCTGATACTTTGATCTGTGCTTTTATTATTTTATATTGTCTTTCCCAGCGCTCGCTCGATGAATTACGCTATTTCTAAATTATAACATCCGATCCAGCATCTTGAGAATCAATTCACTGAAAATCAATATTTCTTATTTTTTTTTTTTAATTTACATTTAAATTTATTCAGAAACTTACTATAATATTCATTTTTAACAATAATTTTTGAATAAGTAATATAAAAATTTTACACATTAAAAAACAAAAATTTTTTAATTTAGCTATTTATGTCAATATCATGCCATATAATGCCATATGAAGCCATATATGTACATACCATGCAATAATACATGGCAATGTATATCCATATCATGCCATATATCTTGCCTTATTATGCCATATATGATTATGTAAGTCATTTTATACCATACATAATTTTTCAAGTCCATATTATGCCATATATGATCATATAATTCACATCATACCATATATAATCATGTGGCATTATATAACTCCACATTATGCCATATATCATGCCATTATAGGTTGCCTTATATGCCATATATATGACCATATGGCCATACCATGCCATATGTATGACCATATGGTCATACCATGCCATATGTATGACCATATGACCATATAATGTCATATATATGACTATATAGCTATACCATGCCATATGTATGACCATATGGCTATACCATGCCATATGTATGACCATATGGCTATATGATGTCATATATATGACTATATGGCCATACCATGCCATATGTATGACCATATGGCCATATAATGTCATATATATGACCATATGGCCATATAATGTCATATATATGACCATATGGCCATATAATGTCATATATATGACCATATGGCCATATAGTGTCATATATATGACTATATGGCCATATAATGTCATATATATGACCATATGGCTATACCATGCCATAGGTATGACCATATGGCCATATGTCATTTATAATTATATAAACTTACATTATGCCATATAAATCCATAATATGCCATATATGCTTTTTTATATTATTACTCCGGTAAATTTTACTGGCAAACTTTCTGAAACTCCTAAAATTTGCGGTCGGTAAAGCAGAATCAAAATAATCTTTAGATAAGTCCGCGGATTCATATGTTAGACGGGATGAGCAAAAACGCAAGTAGTTATTAGCAGGGCGAGAAGGATAGTGATCTTCTCGGATTCGAAATAAATTACACAACGCCGGTTAAGTATAATTTAGTATCTCTTGTTGCTGTATTTTATACGAAATATAAAGTATAAAGTATATATAAAATCGATTGTTGGTGTAATGACAACAAAGGGCTGAGAATGAGGACCACTGTATATGGAGGACTGGCCCGGTCAGTGATTCTGGGTCTGTGTGTAAGCCCCAACGATAATTACACGGTGCGGGCCGCAAAGGCCCCAGTCCCCCTACTCCTGCTACAAATATATATCTTCGATCGCCCGCTTTTTGAATTATTTGAAAAGAGACAGAGCCGAGGTTCGATCTCACATCTTTCACTTTCTGCAGATACACACACTCATAACATCAAATATATGTATTTTATTATTATATTATACTTCACTATTTTCTATTTTTTATTCTTCCCCTTCGCTTTATATTAACTTTAAAAATAAATTTTTGTATTCTTCTTTTGTAAAAAAAATTTTCCCGGTCAATTTTGAAGGGTTGTAGGCTCCTCAAATTTTTAAATTATCATTTTAAGATTATCAGATTGAGAATATATGAATTTAAATTCCTTTTTTACAAACAATATTTAACTAATTGGATACAATTAAATTATAATGATAATTGTATAAAAGTGTTGTTAGAATAAACTGTAATTGAGCAACAACTGATCACCAAAATGTGTAATTTTTTATACAGCTGATAAGTCTGAGAGCGATTGCAGCGCCGCCTCAAAGGAAGGTGGATAATACCAACACTTGGAGAAATTTTTACTAAAAAGTCCGGTTAATTTTTTAGTAGTTCAGTAAAAACATTTTATTTTACTGTAATTTTTAATATTAAATTAAAAATAATTATTAATCTTAATTTTTCACGTTTATTATTTTTATCCTTAATACTACCTTAAACTTAATGGTACTTACATATTGTACATTGTATTGTAAACAATTATTTTAAAAGAAACCATAGGAAATGAAACTTTGGTCACTCGTGTTTTTGCACACACATTCTGCTCGTTGCGCCGACAGCTCCACTCATTTAGATAATTAAATGTACTTTATATTGTTATTGACTAAAAATTTCTTTTGCTACTTGAAAATTTTCATTAAAAATTGCTATTTTATTACAATAAAAATTTTCAACTAAGGTGACTTAGTAGTTCAGTAAAAACATTTTATTCCTGTAATTTTTAATATTAAATTCATAATTATTAATCTTAATTTTCTTATTATTTTTATCCTTAATACTATTCTCAGTTATGACGAAATTTAATTAATCGCTTATCATGTGTACAATGAATTTTATTAATTTGATGGTTTGAAAAAGAATAATTTTAAAAAGTAAGAAGTTATTGAGGTCCGATTTAGAGAATGAGTTTTAATGAGATCTCCATTAGAATTTTTATCAAATAAATGAATTATTAAGAACTTCCATCAATTTTTATAAAATTTTTATGAATTTTTACGCGATATTCTGCAAAATTCTTCCAAAAAAATTTTATCTGAATTTCTTCTTTTTATAACAATAACTTTCAGAAATATTATATTTATATGCACGGAAAGAACAAGATTATACTGGATATAATCCCAGATTATACTGAGTGAAAAAATTTTTCAGATAGTAGCTAGTATAATCCAGATAACAATGAGTATAATCCAGATTACAATGAGTATAATCCAGATATTATTCAGTATAATCTGGATTATACTAGCTACCATCTGAAAATTTTTTTCACCTCAGATGTCACTGAGTATAATCTGAGATGGTATCCAGTGTCATCTTGTTCATTCCGTGTATCCAAAAATTAATTTTTTATAATCACAACAATTTTTTTTTTAATTATTAATTTTCCACAAAATAAATTAATATTTTTTTAATCAAAAATTTTTGTTTTACAAACATTAAAAATTTACCCAAAATTTTTTTGCTTCGCGGAAAAAAAGGAATCATAATTATTTTTTTTTCTTAAATCAAAATTATATAAAAAAAAAAACTTTCACAAATTTTTTTCCAACCTCCATAATTTAAGATTGTACATCCATTAATCCGACAATTTTTTATATAGCCTTTAATTTTTTCCCAAGTAAAAGCAAATGGTAGTTTTTTACTGATAAAAAATTCTAAAATATCACACACATGGCCTTAATAATATGCATGGGCTTTCTACTTATCAATAACTCAAGCTATTTGAAATTTATAAATTTAGAAACTACGAGTACACGTGTCAAATTTATCAGCCAGCGAATAGGACCACTGATCATTATTATAAAAATAATAAATAATAAAATAAAATATATTCAGCAAATTTATTTTAATATTAACAAATTAAGTATAATCGTAAACGTTGATGGCTGTTAATTCTTTGAGAGCCGATTGTCGAGCGAATAAGAGGGTGAATGTATGACAAGAAAAGACTCATGAAAATAATAAGAATTATAATAACAACTATTTCAATGTCTGCGTATGAGAAAAGATAAAATGACTTATAAAGAGGATGTTGAATTTAATCCCGAGTAAGTCTGTCGTCTCTCTACTTCTGTCACGTACTCGTATTTTACATCAAATCTTCTGTGTCAATTTTTTTTTTATCCTATTCAAACAAATTTTATACTTTAATAAATATTAAAAAAAATTTTTTTTTATTTTTTTAATATTTCTGTGGAACCTGTTGTCTCTTTTTTGACTCGAATTTTGTAGGACGATAGATCTGGAAATCGATTAATCATTCTGGATGATGGACACTAAATTAGATACCCGGATTTTTTTATCCGAAAGCGGTGGTGTACCTGTCGATCAAAGTTTCCACTTTTCTAAATTTATTTATCTTTTAGATCTTTTAAATTTCAAGATTTTTGTTAATTATTTTTTTATTTATGAAAAATGTAAGGAAGAAAATTTTTGGTAAAAGAGATTGATAAGGACTTTATCGATAAAAAATTTAATTTCCTATAAACAAGGTTTCTTATTATTGCACGACTCATGATACAAAGCGAAAAAATTTAGTCATTTTTTAATGTTTATAAGACAAAAAAAAAATTTTTTGATAAAAAAAATATCAATTTATTTTCTGGAAAATAAATAATTTAAAAAAAGAATTGTTGTGATTATAAAAAATTAATTTTTAGATAGATAATTTAATTTTAGAAAAAGAATAATAGTTAGAAAGACGCATGATTGGGAAAAATTGTTCATAAGGAAGAAAAATTAAAAAATTGTGACTTTTAGTTTGTTATGATTAATTAAAAGGAAATTTTCTTCGAAAATTTCCGTAAAAAGGACAGTAGGATATTTATTTCTTAAATTTTTTAATAATTGTTTACTACAATGTAAAAAATATTATATTAATATTTAAGGTAGTAAGGATAAGAATAATAAACGAAAAATTAAGATTAATAATTATGAATTTAATATTAAAAATTACAGTAATAAAATTTTTTACTGAACTACTAAGTCACCTTAGTTGAAAATTTTTATTGTAATAAAATAGCAATTTTTAATGAAAATTTTCAAGTAGCAAAAGAAATTTTTAGTCAATAACAATATAAAATACATTTAATTATCTAAATGAGTGGAGCTGTCGGCGCAACGAGCAGAATGTGTGTGCCAAAACACGAGTGACCAAAGTTTCATTTCCTAAGGTTTCTTTTAAAATAATTGTTTACAATACAATGTACAAAATGTAAGTACCATTACTTTTTAAGGTAGTATTAAGGATAAAAATAATAAACGTGAAAAATTAAGATTAATAATTATTTTTAATTTAATATTAAAAATTACAGTAAAATAAAATGTTTTTACTGAACTACTAAAAAATTAACCGGACTTTTTAGTAAAAATTTCTCCAAGTGTTGGCATTATCCACCTTCCTTTGAGGCGGCGCTGCAATCGCTCTCAGACTTATCAGCTGTATAAAAAATTACACATTTTGGTGATCAGTTGTTGCTCAATTACAGTTTATTCTAACAACACTTTTATACAATTATCATTGTAATTTAATTTTATCCAATTAGTTAAATATTATCTGTAAAAATGTACTTTAATGACATTCGGAATTTTTTTCTACTATTAGCTATTATTCTATATATATTTTCAAGTGAAATAACCGAAAAAAATAAATTAAATCAAACAAAATTAATTAAACATTCAATCTTATTAAATTCTAGTTTTTTAATAATATAGAACTTATAAAACTAATAATTTTTCATTGATATCTCCAATAATAATTCTACGTGCTGCATTAAATATTTTTTTTTGTAATTTTTTTCTAAAAAAATAAATTACAAAAAAATTCTACTGAACAATGAAATATTTCTTCTATAAATTTAGTGCACACTGATGTTTATTTTGACCCGGAGCAAAATATTTTCTGTAAAGAAAACTAAAACGTAATCTTGTTAAACGATTCCGAGTCACGGTTTTATCTGAAAAGATATAATTTTTCGAGTGAAATAAAATAAAAATAGCCGAGCAGATGTAGTGTCTAAACGTTACCACAAAGAGTTAAGTTTTCAGTGCATTCGGTCAAAAATAATAATAATGGTCAGACAAAGGGATCTGATATCAGACACAGATAATCGTGATTCTGCAGCTTCCTGTTTCTTTAAAGAATCCGTAAACCGGTAAAGTAAAAAATAGTTTTCTGTTTCTGTAAATCGGGTTTTGTATTTTAGTGTGTGGTGTGTGACAACAGTCTTCGAGCAGGGGGAAAGTGAGAAGAAGGTGGAAAAGAGGAAGCAAGGGCGTACAGATGTTAATGGTGGTACGCAGCTGACGGAAAAAGGGAAAGGGGTTAAGGACCCAGAAATTTAAGTATTACTAAAAAATAAAGAGGGTTCAGTCTATCGAGGACCAGACCAAAAAATTGATAGCGAGGATATAAATGCCGTAATTTTGTAATTTTGACGAAATAAATTATGTTTTTTATTCTATGTCAAGTTTTTGGGTTGAATATTGAAGATACGCTAAAATAATAACCTTTTTTGCCGGAAATTTAATTTTCTATCGATAAGGTACTTATCAATTTTTTCATATTTTTAATATTCTAGCCAGAAATTTAATTTGAAAATCAAAAAAAAAATTATTTTAGATTTTTATATTAAAAATTTGATTTTCAAAAATTGAAATTAAAATTATATACATAGATACATAATTAAGAAATGACCTTTTATCTTGTGAAATATTGACATTTTTAAAGATATAAGCTCACTCCGACAATACACTCATCAAGACCTTTCATTTGAGTACCCACATCAATTTTTCATATATTTTATATATATATATATATGTCTATATGAAAAATATATCAAAAATGCATGTGGGTACTCAAATGAAAGCTCTTGATGAGTGTAACGTCAGGATGAGCTTATATCTTTAAAAAGGTAAATTAGTTAAAAAAGTACAGTGCAATTTAACAAAAGTCATTATTGAATAAAGTAAAATTTTATTTATTTACTGTTTATAAATTCCGGCAGTCACATAGTGACTGCAAAGTTGCTAATTATTAATGAAATGTATTGTAAATTATTTTTAAATAAAAATTTTTTTTTCTACATGAAAATTTTCATATAAAATTGCTATTTTATTACACTAAAAATTTTTAATGAAAGATTTAAAATCACCAGGTGACTACAAAATCTTCACTTCTATTCACCTGGTCCATCCGATGACTAAAAAATTCTAATTTCCTCCTGGATAATAATAAAATAAAAATCATAAAAAACGGGGTAAGGATTCGGATTCGGATTCCCAACCCTCGTACTCTTACTTAGGAAGTTAAAGGATTGAAAAGCATAATCGCACATAAAAACGTCCAGGCTCCAGCGCCAGAATAGAAATAAGTTAAGGGGTTATGATTTCGTTGTAAAATTCTAAACAGGGTGAATCTTATTCAAATACCGACAAGATTTCGGATATTTTCAGTACCCCCTTTTGGCAGCTAAAAATATTCCCGATCCCCGGTTATGTATCCCGGTTTGTCGAGGTTTCTTTTTTATTATTTATTTCTTCCTTTCTTCATATATTATATCATATCATATATATATATATATATATATATATATATATATGAAGAGTTTAAATATACTAAATACCCTTCCGGAATATACCTGAGTCCTGGGAAAAAAATCCTGCCTCGTTTTTTATATTTCACCTTTTTTTGTATTTAATTTTTAAATATCATTAATTTCATTTTCGGAATTGCAAAGGGTTGTTTTTTAATTTTTATTAATTATAATTTTTTTCCAAATTAAACCTTAAAAACAAAATTTCGCTACTTTAAAAGCCATTTTAATTTTTTTAAGAATTTAGTTCTAAAGCTCACCGCTAGGTGGCGACGTGAAGCCAAATTTTCTCACTTACAGAGACTTTATTCAAATATATTAAATTGAATTTTGTAATAAGCAATGTGATGAACATTTTTATGAATTTTAGAAGCTATTTTATTTACTTTCTTTAAATTTTACAAGTATTTAAATGAATTTATTAATTTTGATCATTACGTAAAATTTTTTGAGTTTTTTAATCTTTATTAAATTCGATGAAATTTTTAAGTAAAGGTTTCATTTTGCTCGAGCAAATTTTCTAATTTTTCGTGCTGATCCGTGATCGATTACCTTCGTAGTTGACATTGGAATTGTCGAACAATTTGGTAATTCTTGAGTTTCGTGTGTGTAATCACTGATATATTTAAATTTATAATTCATTCGAAATTAACTCAGAATTTTTTAAGAAGATTTCGAGATGATAAAACGATTTTTTTATCTTGGTTGATGTTGATCATTCTCTAAAATTTTGGTATTTTCGGTATTTTTGATTAAGAGGATTTAATTTCAAAGCAATTCTTTACAATTATATGAAGAGTTTAATGCATTAAATCAACGTTTCTAATGATAAAATTTTGAATATTCTGATCGAAATGAAAGTTTTAGTCTGATTAAAAAATTCAATGCAGTTTACTTTCATTTTCTACCGTGTCTTTAAAACATCTTTAATTTGGCTATTTTGGTTTTATCTAAAAAAAAATTTACTTTTTGTGTTTCCTTAATATAATTTGAATTTCATCCGAATTTGGTTGAAACCATAATTTTGCTGTCATGTTTTTTTATCGATTCGATGAATATTCCCCTACATTATACTGTTCATTGTCAACTTTATCTTGTAATTTCACAAATATAAAATTAACATTTTATTTAATATAGATCATATCTCTCAAAATTTGATGAAGTTCTTCATCTTTAATAAATAAAATGAAATTTCTTTCCTTTAAATTTCCATTTTAACTGATAATAGAATTTTTTTTGTGAAATAAAATTTAGCACTAACTTCTAATAATGCTTCTTGATTTAAAAAAAAATTTTTTTTGATCTAAAATTACTTTTTCACTGAGATTGATCTTAATCTTAAAAATGAAATCTCGCTACTTTAAAAGGCAATTTAATTTTTTTTAGTTTAGTTCCAAAACTCGCCGCTAGGTGGCGACGCGGATCGGAATTTTCTCACTTGCAGAGACTTTATCTAAATTTATTAACTTGAATTTTGTGATATGTAGTACGAGGAACATTTTTAGAAATCTTATAAGCTATTTTTGACTTTTTTGTAATACAAGTATTTAAATTAATTTTATAATTTTGATTATCAGATAAAATTTTCAAAGTTCTTCGTCATGAAGCTCGATAAAATTTTAAGATGAAGATACTTTTTTTAATAAGCAAATTGAATCATTGAAACAGATGGCTCCTTTTATTTAAATTGAAATCTAAATTGTCGAACAATTATCATAGAGATAAGTGAGACTTTTACAGTCATCGATGATGTTTATAAAATTTGTTTCTTCAACATTCATATAAAATTGACTTATAATTTTGTACAAAGTTTTTGAAGTAATAGAACCATTCGAATCAGTTGATTGGAAATTCTTTAAAATTTGAGATATTTTTACTATTAGTTGTTAAAGTTCAACGTAATTTTTATTAATTCGTAAATAGCTTTTGAAAATAATATCAACAGATCTAATTTGGTAAAATTTTACGATACTCTTGACATCCAAAGTAAAGTTTTATCATGTGGAAATAAGCGATACATAATGCGACCGTGACTTTAAAAAATTTTAACATTCGCTCCGTTTTTCAGCATTGTAGAAAAAAAAATTTTATATTGTTCTGATTTAACCATTAAAATTTGAGATCAGCCGAATTTATCGGAAACTTGAATTTCGATGTTGAATACTTCTAATTTGATAAATATTTTGTTGAACTGACTAATGACTGTTCATTGGTAATTGTATCTTGTAATTTCGCAAGTTTAAAATTCGAATCTTATTTTAAGTGGATCTCATATCTCTCAAAATTTGATCAGTACTTCATTTTTAATAAATTAAATGAAATTTCTTTCCTTTAAATTTCAATTTTAACTAATAATCATACTATTTTTAGTCAAATGAAAAATTAGCACTAACTTCCAATAATGCTTCCTGACTTTAAAAATATTTTCTTTATACTAAAATTACTCTTGTACTGAGATTCTTCCTTTAAAACAAAATCTCGCTACTTTAAAAGGTGTTTTAATTTTTTTTAAGTTTAGTTCTAAAACTCGCCGCTAGGTGGCGAAGCGGACCTAAATTTTCTCATTTGCAGAGACTTTATCTCAATTTAATAAGTTGAATTTTGAAATTAACAATATGTAGAATATTTTTATAAATTTTATAAGCTTTTTTCAACTTTCTTTTAATTTTCCAAGTATTAAAATCAATTTACTAATTTTGATCATTAAGGATATATGTTTTAAACTTTTTGGAATTGAATTAAATTTGATAAAATTTTTTATCGCTTTTATATTAAACGGGAAAATTGTTTTTAAAATCTTCACTTTGAAGATTGATTTATTGGATAAATCAATCTTAATTACCAAACAATTAGTTGACTGTTGATTTTGATTATCACAATTAGGACACACATGTTTTTCTTCGCCGTTTAATATTGATATCAAATAAACTTATAATTTTTCAAGGAAGTTTTCAAAATAATAAAACGATTTTGATTAGTGAATTATTCACTTTCTCTAAAATTTGAGACACTTTCTCGGACGGTGTTGAAATTTCAAAGTAATTTTTAACAATTGTAATTAGATTTCAACAACAATATCAACAGAATTAATTTATCAAATTTTCTAATATTCTGTTGAACGAAATTAAAGTTTAAAGGAATGAAAAAAAAATTCACATTTTTCCAATTTCCTTAATATAATTTATTGATCCAAATTAGGTTGAAACTTCAATTTCACTTTCATGTTCATTGATCAGTTTGATAAATTTCCGTTGGGTTTCACTTTTCCTCGCTTGTTTTATCTTTGCATCTTTATTTCTCAAGGATAAAATTAACATTGAAAATTTCGTGGATTTATCTGTTAAAATTTGACCAATTCTTCAACTTTATTAAACTAAATGAAATTTCTTTAGTTTAAATTTTAATTCTAACTTATAATAAAATTATTTTTGTTGAAATTAAAATTAATATTGATTTTTAATCATGCTTTTTGACTTAAAGAATAATTGTCTTCAAATAAAAATTTTTTTTCTTGAATTCTTACCAAAAAGACTTTTCATCAAATTTAAACTGCTTCAACATAAAATTGGTTTTGTCCCAAACAATTTATAGATGAAAGAAAAAAGATCGTATAAAAATAATTTTTTTAACTAAAAATCACCTTTTTGATCAAATAAAAAATATTCTTTCTTAAAACACGTATAAAATAAATCCCTTGCGTAAGAAAGTGTCCAGACGAATGACAAATGGATTTATATATTTTATAAAAAAGTAAGTTACACTATCCCCAACAAGACCGGCAGCAGATCGAATGCTCCAAGTCGATTAGTTGACATTTTAAAAAAACCGTAGAATAAACGATTAAATTTGTTACCTCCCTCCTCTTTCTTTCATTTTTCTTCCGTTTTATCCATACATCCATACATTCCTGTTTCTCTAAAATGATCGATGAAAGCTGCAATCACGCGTAGAAAATTCTTACGCGAATAATTTTAATCGTCGGCAAATTTTCATGGATGATGGATTTTAAAAACTTACAGAGGGTAGAAAAACGTTAGTTGTACATAGCACCTCTACCTCAGCTTCTTTTTTACCCTTTTTTTGTTACGCTTCAATCATACGGAATATTGTATATTTATTTCACGTCAAATACGATTGAGTGATGACTCTATGCTAATTTTACATCGTGAGAATTTTTTATTTTTCGACACCCAATAAATTTTATTATTAAAAAAAGAAATACTTATTAATATTGAAGACCAGAAAAATTTTTAAAAACTTGTTTGATTTCTCTAAGCCTATGATTAACATGCGTAAAATAGAGTGTCATGCTTCTGAATTACAGAAAAAAAAAAAGTTTTTCTACAAAAGTGGATTTATCGAGATCTTGCGTCAAACATGATCCACAAAATCCCCACCTATGCTCCGTATAGCGAGGGCGATTTTAAAAGGATCTGAGCGATGTATATGTCTACGAATGTACGGCCATACGGGTGCAAGGTGTCCTCGGAGGGGGACGGGGTGATGAATAAAGTCCCGTAAAAAAAGGTGAATTCCGTAATACACGAAATCTCTTGAGAAAACACAGCTGGTTACGTCAGGTATACCTTTTTTAGTGAGCATAAGTATATAGACCTTGGTCCATTGAAATGAAAAGAATCATCGGGCCAGAGATGTCATCTTGCAATTTTTTTCCTTTTTCGAGACAACCCTCTACCCCTTTCACGTTTCGAATACGGACTTATTGTTTGTACTTTTTTTCTCATACTTATGGAGGTAATTTTAAGTTTTAACCGACTGCGCGGATATAAACTACTGAAAGAAAGGTTCAAACCGAGGATATTTTGATAGAAAATTTTTCTTAGTTCAAGAAGTTTTTTTAAATTTTTACTTTTGTTAAATTGCACTGTATTTTCTTAACTATTGACTTTTATAAAAATATAAGCTCATCTCGATGTTATACTCATCAAAAGCTTTCATTTGAGTACCCACATGCATTTTCATATATTTTTCATATATTCATATATATAATATATATAAATATATGAAAAAATTATGTGGGTACTCAAATGAAAGGTCTCGATGAGTGTAATATCGGAATGAGCTTATATTTTTAAAATTGTCAGTAGTTCACAAGATACAAGGTTATTGCTGAATTATATATCTTATATATTGTTAAATTGCACTGGACTTTCTTAAATATTGACGTTTTTAAAGATATAAGCTCATTCCGATGTTATACTCATCAAGACCTTTCATTTGAATACCCACATGCATTTTTGATATATTTTTCATATATACATATATTTAATATATATAATATATATGAAATATATGAAAAATTAATGTGGATACTTAAATGAAAGGTCTTGATGAGTGGACTGTCAGGATGAGCTTATATCTTTAAAAATGTCTATAATTAAGAAACTATATTGTATTTTGTCAACTTATTATATTTTTAAAGATATAAGCTCATCCCAAATATATGAAAAATTGATGTAGCTACTCAAATGAAAGCTCTCAATTAGTGTAACATCGGGATGATCTTATATCTTCAAAAATATCAATAGTTCACAAGATACAAGGTAATTTCTTACTTATGTACCTTTTTTTTAAATACAATATTTTGTTGTTTAATAGCTAAGTACTTCCTCAATAAAATATTTAACTAATAAAAAAAAATCCTACGCTTATATATACTCTGGTAAAATGTTTCTACTAGCGAGAGGGCGTAGCCACCTAGCGGCAAAACCAAAAACTAACTTAAAAAAAATTCTTAATTCATTAAATATCTTTCAGATCAAGTTAAGGATACAAAAATTTCATAAAATTTTTTTTTTAAACAATTATACATGAAAAGAACTTAGTCCGAAATATTTTATATTTAAAAGACCAAGATAAATTTTTTTATATTTAAAATTTTGCAAAATTTTATACACATTACTTTTTTTTTCAAACGACGTGATGATAATAAAAAAACAAGAAATCGCGTGCAGACTAATGAGAGTAATCACTTAATAAAGATGCCTGGGATCGCGTGACCCTCTTATTTTCTCGTTCATTCTTCACCTCAAACTATCAATATTTACAAAATATTTTTTGCTCATCACTTTCAACGCGGCTCGATTACACATTTTACGTCAAAACATCTCTGTTTAACGTCAATCTTCAATTACCGCGTCCATAAAGATGTTATTATATTTACACGGAATAAAAATCTTCTATTTTACTTCGCGATTCTTAGTATATAAATTGAATTTAATAAACTAAAAAATTCTTACAAGCTCTCAGGCGCTTAGCTCATAAATAAAACTTTAAATTATTATTATTTCCACGATAAATCAGTGGGTTATATATTGCTTATTATATATGTACTATCCGAGGGAATAAAAAAGAATGTTATTAGTACGTGTTTAGAAAAATGGAAAAAAACGCCGAGGCGCTTAAATGCATCAGGACAAAATCTGGTCAAAACAAACAAAAAGCTAGGACAAAATATTTGTTCTTATATACATGTTTCTACAAGTTTCCTTTGAGCAAGAGAACAAACTTCGAGAGATGAGAGATCCTTTGAGATGATCCGCGCCGATTGGATCCCATAAATCAATTAATTTCAAAGCTAGTTCGATATACCGGTCTAATTTAAATTCTTGCGGTAGCCCTTTGGACATTATGTCCGACATTAATATAAGAAATTTATTTATTTATTTATTTATACATTAAGATCTACAACAAAAATTTTATTCAACTGTTTAGGTAATTAATATAATTATTGTTTGAACGCCAGGATAAAAAAAAAGGTATAATTTATTTTTTTTTTAATAATAATTTATTTAGCAATTTGCTATTTCTTTTTATCACAAAATTAATACATAAACTTTTGCATATATACAAAAAAAATTTAATCAAAAAAAAATATTATTAATTATAATTGATAAATTATTTAAATTTAAATTTGTCACTTTTTTTTTTTTTTTTTTTGAGATAATTTTATTGAAAAATTAGAGAATTAATTGTATTAATAGTTTTCTTTATTAAAAAAATTTTTAAATTAAAATTAGGTACTTAGGATGTGTGCAAAAAATAAATGACAATTTTACGAAGTACTTAATTATTAATTTTATTAAAAATTTACAAATTTAACATAATATTTTATAGATAAATAAAAAAATTTGACGGAATCTTACAATTTGATAAAAAAAAAAAATTGAAAAATATTACTCAAATATTTTGCTTCATTATTAAAATGATAAATTCTTCCTAAATAAAAAAAAAAATAATTTTTTTAAAAAAGATAGCGTGCAAATAATTAATAATTAAATAAAAATAATAACAGATTTGTTAAAAAATAATTTAATTTAACAAATCTGAGTAATGTATCTGTAAACGGAAAACTTTGGTAGAATAGACATCTAGCGGTGAGTTAGGTACTAAATTTTACAAATTGACGATTTAGATGATAAAAAATTACTGAATAATATTGAAAAAAATTTTAATTATTAAAATGTTCAATTTTTTTTGCATTTAATATTGTTTATAATTTTAGATTTCTTAAATAATTTACAATTTATAAATTATAAATTATTAATTAACATGAATAAGTTCTTGCTTATCGACAGAAAATTAAATTACAGTCGTCGGTATAAGGTTTATTAACTTACCGAGGTTCGGTAGTCGATAATAAAGAAAAATATCTTAGTTACCGTGGATTATAACTTCAATTGATAAGTTTGATTTCCATTTTTATCATTTTTCAGTAAAATTGAATATTATTAAAAAAAAGTCAACATTTTTGGATCTAAAATTTTCAATTTGCATTTTTAACATAGAAAATATTGAAAAAAAATTTTTGTTGAGTTTTTAGACTATTTATGATGATAATTTTCTACTAACTCATAAAAATGGGGTAAAATGAACCGCAAAAACCATTAAAAATTTGCCGATGGATTATTATTTAAAAATAATATTTTTTAAGTGCTAAAAAAATTTCCAAATTTTTAAACCATAAAAAAATAGCAATTAATACAAAAAAAAAATTTTTTACACCAAAAAAATTATTTTTAACAATTTAATAAAATAATTAATTTAATATTTTAATAGAATTATTTCTTCTATGTTCTAAATATACATTATAATACTTAAGATTAAATAAATCGGTTGCATATTTTGTACTTGCCATTAGGCTTAATGCCTTGGCTTATAAATTAAATAAATAAAAATAAAATAAATTAAGGAATTCTTGAATAAAGCTCAAGAATTTCTCTCGTCAAAAAATTAAATTTAAATTACAAAAAAAAAAAAAAAAAATTTTTTTTGCAGTGTAGGATTTCGGAAATACCCTGTAATATTTAGTAGAAAACAAGCATTAGTGGTGTTTGACTGAAAGCATTCCGCGGATAAAGATAACAGCTAGGGGCTTTTAAAGCGTCGGGACAGGCTGATAGCGGTGTTACAGTGTTTGCTGGGTGTATCGTGTCTACACCAGACGTGAAAGGTTGAAATTCACCATCCAGCATCGCAGCTGTACAACATAATGTTCAGTACTTGAGTCATACTCCACAATGTACTTCACTACCGAGTGTGCATTTAAACAAGTTTACAAAGAGACTTTTTTTACCCTTTCACCGAGTTCACAAAGTCTTTGGAGCACCCTGTCGTTCCGCCCTTTCGCGTCTACTTCTACTCGCCCAGCAGACCGCGAATGAACCCATTTCCCGTTTGGACTTACCTCAGAATAGAACCAAGACGATAGACCAAGAGTTCGTTATTATTATCATTATTACATCCCAACTCTTAATTCGTGAAATTAATCACCAACACTTATGATGATGATGATGGTGATGGTGATGGTGATGGTGATGAAGAAGATCTTGATATTTTTAATGAATTGATAATGAGGTACTTAAAATTTATCAATTTAACTCACACACTTTTTCCTCTATAACCTTCTCGATCTCCGAGAAAATAGTTCCAGTAATTAAGGTAATTAGAGAGCGTGTTCTCGAGACCCGAGATGGTAGCGAAGAGTTGATGGAATAGCACGGTCCATCGAGGAGAGATGTGCATAAGCGGTGGCTCAGAAAGCGCCGAGGGTGAAATCAAGAGGAGCTGGTGAAGACTCAGTTGTTAGGTAGATTGAAGGGGTGGTAAGGGTGAACCGATGCTCTGTTACAGCCCGAGGTGAAAGAGGTCGTAGGTCACGTACGTCCTTGGAGACCGCAATGCGGACTGCTCATAATGTGCTTTCACGATTATAATCATGCATAATCGGAATAATTGTTATTGTTAGTGTTTACTGAGTTATAGGGATTTATTTGAAGAAGCCTCCAGGGTTCCTTTAGTTCTTTTGATTAGCGTGCTTTTTTGTTGGTGTTAGTTTGAGATTTATGTGTCATTTCTATTTGTGTGTCATATTAGTTCATATGGGATGATACATGTCATATGAGATTATATGTGTCTTATAAGTTCCTAGATCTTCACATGTTTCATATGAGTTCATATGTGTCTTAGGAGTTCCTAGATATTCACATGTTTCCTATAAGTTCATATGTGTGATAGGAGTTCGTATGTGTCTTAGAAGTTAATGGATCTTCACATGTTTCCTATGAGTTCATGGATCTTCATATGCTCCCTATGAGTTCCTAGATCTTCACATGTTCCTTATGAGTTCACATGTTCCCTATGAGTTCACGTGTGTCTTATAAGTTCCTAGATCTTCAGATGTTTCCTATGAGTTCATATGCGTCTTATGAATTCATATGTGTCTTATGAGTTCCTAGATCTTCACAAGTTCTCTATGAGTTCATGTGTGTCTTATAATCTTCTTAAATTCCCTATGAGTTCATATGTGTCTTATGAATTTATATGTGTCTTATGAGTTCATGGATGTTCACATATTTCCTATAAGTTCATATGTATCTTATAAGTTCCTATATCTTCACATGTTCCCTATAAGTTCATATGAGTTCCTAAATTTTCACATTTTCCCTATGACATCATATATGTCTTATAATTATAAGTTTCTAGATCTTCACATGTTCCCTATTAGCTCATATGTGTCTTATAAGTTTCTAGATTTTCACATGTCTCCTATTAATTCCTAGATCTTCACATGTTCCCTATGAGTTTATAGATCTTCACATGTTCCCTATGAGTTTATAGATCTTCACATGTTCCCTATGAGTTTATAGATCTTCACATGTTCCCTATGAGTTTATAGATCTTCACATGTTCCCTATGAGTTTATAGATCTTCACATGTTCCCTATGAGTTTATAGATCTTCACATGTTCCCTATGAGTTTATAGATCTTCACATGTTCCCTATGAGTTTATAGATCTTCACATGTTCCCTATGAGTTTATAGATCTTCACATGTTCCCTATGAGTTTATAGATCTTCACATGTTCCCTATGAGTTTATAGATCTTCACATGTTCCCTATGAGTTTATAGATCTTCACATGTTCCCTATGAGTTTATAGATCTTCACATGTTCCCTATGAGTTTATAGATCTTCACATGTTCCCTATGAGTTTATAGATCTTCACATGTTCCCTATGAGTTTATAGATCTTCACATGTTCCCTATGAGTTCATAGATCTTCACATGTTCCCTATTAGCTCATATGTGTCTTATAAGTTTCTAGATTTTCACATGTCTCCTATTAATTCCTAGATCTTCACATGTTCTCTATGAGTTTATAGATCTTCACATGTTCCCTATGAGTTTATAGATCTTCACATGTTCCCTATGAGTTTATAGATCTTCACATGTTCCCTATGAGTTTATAGATCTTCACATGTTCCCTATGAGTTTATAGATCTTCACATGTTCCCTATGAGTTTATAGATCTTCACATGTTCCCTATGAGTTTATAGATCTTCACATGTTCCCTATGAGTTTATAGATCTTCACATGTTCCCTATGAGTTTATAGATCTTCACATGTTCCCTATGAGTTTATAGATCTTCACATGTTCCCTATGAGTTTATAGATCTTCACATGTTCCCTATGAGTTTATAGATCTTCACATGTTCCCTATGAGTTTATAGATCTTCACATGTTCCCTATGAGTTTATAGATCTTCATATGTTCCCTATGAGTTCATATATGTACATATGTCTTATGAGTTACACACACATGCATGCATGTTTCATAAGTTTACATCAGATCATATGTGCCTTGTGAGTTCATATGTGATGTTATGAATCCTATGAGTTCTTTTGTATTCATATAGCTTATGAGTTTTTATACATTAATACCTGTTTTATGAGTTCATATATGTTCATACGTGTTTTATGATTTCATATGTCTTCACATGTGTCATATGAGTTGATAATATCATGTGACTCATATAAAAACACATAGCCTTCTTGAAAAACGTTCATAATTCATCAAGCTGTATTGTCGACTTAAAATAAAAAATACCAAAGTCCATTTTTTTCCGTGCATTCGTTGACTTCATTACCGTAAAAAAATCTCCTTACTGTTTTTTCTTTTCCAATTTACATCATAAATGCGGAAAAGGTGAAGAAGGATTCTCTGGCTTCTAGAACCAGAATATTATTACTATTATTATTAAGAAAATGCAGGTACAAAGTCTCTCTGGTCTCTAGTAAGTTTTTTTAATTTCTTCACCATGGTGATGAAAAAGTTTATTTCGAGGAATATATTCCAGATGAACAATCGCTGCGTGGGAACACTGTATGAGTAACGGCGACACTGAAGCTCCAGCTCCGGCTCCAGCTCCTGGAATTGAAAACTTTGAAAGTTGATAACTCGCGACTGAGAGATTCTAAATCGTGGACAATAACGAGCTGGGAGTCCAACTTCGAAGTATTGATTTTCATAGTCATAACTTTACTATTTGAATTTTTAGATTTTTTTATCCTCGCTCTGATGGATTATCGAATCCATTAGATTTATTAAAATTTATGTCTTACATCCTGCAATTTCATTTTCTTATGAAAAACTCGGATTAAAATAAATATTAAAATCGTTGTTTTAATTAGAAAAAATAAATTGAAACTTTTTTTTATTTCAAGGACTGGAACTTTTTTTTTTAATGCAATTTTCTGAAGTCTGCCTTTTACAAATTTACATATTTTATTCCATTAAAAGTCTCTTTGATATTTAAATAGATTTGTAAGAATTTTTTTTTTGTTTCAATAAAATATATTGACAATATAAATAGATTCTTTAATTTTTTTTCTACAACATTAATTTTTGGATTTTCAAAAAAAAAATATTAAGTTAATTTTAGTATTTATTTATATGAAAATTTAATCAATAGAAATTTTGTAGCTCGTGCAAAATTTTTTTGCAGCATAATCTATATTATTAAGAGAATAAGAAAAATTTTGTGTTCAGGGTAGATAATTAAGAAATGACCTTGTATCTTGTGAACTTTTGACATTTTTAAAGATATAAGCTCACCCCGACATTACACTCATCGAGACCTTTCATTTGAGTACCCACATCAATTTTTCATATATTTTATATATATTATATATATGAATATATGAAAAATATATGAAAATGCATGTGGGTACTCAAATGAAAGCTCTTGATGAGTGTAACATCTGGATGAGCTTATATCTTTAAAAACATCAATATTTAATAAAATACTGTGCAATTTATCAAAAGTCATTATTTAATAAAGCAAAATCTTCTTATATATTGTGCAGAAGACACGACAGTCACGTAGTGACTGCCAAGTTACTAGTAATTTTTAAATAAAAAATAAAATTGTTTAAAAATTTTAAACAAAATTATTTCTTATTAAATTGCTATTTAAAAAAAAAATTTTCCTAGTACATTGTATCATAATTTTAAATCCTCCATTTTTTTGCAACCTGAAAGGAAAAAAAAATTTTTATCTCGCCATTAACTATATACTCCTCATTATATTTTGTACTGAAATTAAAAAGCGTATTTATTAATAATAAAAATATAATAAGGACATAAAGTCCTTATGGAGTTTATAAGTAGAGAATGATGACAATAAACGACCTCGGCTTATAACATTTGAGTGGGCACTAGTGTGTACTAGTAAGAGTAGGGATCTTCGCGGGTTTTCGGGGTAGCTCGCGGCAGAATCGCAAGCTCCCGGGCTGCTTCTCTGGTCTCTGGCTCAGTGTGTTGCGCGCTACCCTGGACCGCACAGGCGCCTGTGAACAAACACATAATACACGATTAATTTCATTGTTATTTCCGATTTAATTTCTTTTTTATTTTCATTTTTATCACAATTTTCCACTGCTTATTAACAACCCCCTCTTTCCCCTCAATTATTTTTAATTACTCAGTAATTGCAAACAATGAATTATTTATAATAGAGGGTTTAATACGGTGAATGATTTTAATAAAATGCTCCAAGTGCAACTTTAATTTAAGAAGCTTTCGAGGATCACGAGATTAAGTTCCGTTCAATGTTTAAGTAGTTGTTGAATTTATCTTCCTGTTATTATTATTATTATTATTATTATTATTGTTTATTTATTTTAACTCTTTTGTTAAGTTTATTTTTAATTATTAAATTATGGAAAAAATTACTCACTCAAATAATTTATGATAATTTTTTTTAAGAAAAATTTTCAATAATTCTTTTAAAAATGATTTTTTTAAATAATTAATTTATAAAAAGTGTATTAAAAAAATTTTTTTTTTTTAAGACAATGTGATTTTTTTTTAAATGGATAAATGCACACCAAAAAAAATTTTATAAGTAAGTATTTTTTTTTTATAAAAAAAAATTGGAAAATTGAAATTTTTATTTAATTTTCAAGAAAATTTATTGAACCAATACAATTATTTTTAAGAGTTTGTTTGTCTTAAATCAAGACGGAGAATTCTTTAATAAAGTTGAGTTTACTCAATTTACGTCAATTTACTAATTTACGTCAAAAGTATTTTTTCTTAGATCAAATTTTATTTTTTTAATATAGTCATAAGGGATCAATGATCAAGTGATCATATATGGGGCATTCCATATTGCCTGATAGGACATTTGACTCTGGAATTCCATCAATTATCAGCTAATAATTATGTGACTGAATATACTATAGTAAAATTTATCTTATAATATAGAAGAATAACTAATTAACACCATCCCTTTGTCAAAAACCTCCATTATTTTTTAAGTTTCTCGTAATTATCATTTGACTGAGTGTGACTGGTGGGACTAACAACAAATCCTTCTCTCTTACCAAAGGTACACTTAAAGTCAAATTTCAGTTCGACCACTAAACTAAAAAAAAATACTTCCCTCTCAATACAAAATTTATCCTACAAACATTGAATATTATGAAGAATTAGACTGATTACCTACGTAGAAACAATTAAAAAAATTTGTTTTTATTGTGACTGGTGGGACAAGTACAAAATGTCTACATCAAGTTGTTTATTAAAAAGACTTTTATATTATTTCAACCTTAGAAACATTATTGTTTATATATTTAACTATAAATTATTTAGGATAATTAAAAAAAACTAATTAAAAAACACAAATAAAGGATTTAGCTTGCTGACAACACGATCTTGATAAACTTAGGTGTTAATTAATAACGAACATAAACAAAATTTGTTCTTAAAACTATAATAATAAATATGTTAGTTAATAACAAACATAAAATGAATTTGTTGTTAAAACTATTAAAACAACATTTGACCCGGATACAAGTTAGTACGGCTGAAAAGTTACTAGGAGATAAAAATCGATTTTCTTATTGATTAAAGAAAATTTTCTTTACAAATTAGTAAAATATAGATTTTTAATAATAAATTAAGACTAAATTAGAATGAAAGAGAAATTTTTTAATTTTAGTCATTTTCCCATTTTGCATGAAATGCCCCATATGTAATATGTGATCATACACGGAAAAAAGTAAACTGTAACATTCACTCGGATTCCGGTTAATTTTCAAAGTTTCAAACAGTAAAGCGGACATCGGGGTGGCAAAAATATAAATATTACAGAACTTAATGTAGAAAGTATAAAAGTCACAATTTATAATTTAATATCCAAAAATAAGTGATAGTTGTCACTATAGTAAATAACGACTCTTTCATCTTAAAAAATTAAAGTTTAAAACAGTAAAAATTGCCATTTCAATATATAGTCGATATTATGAGGAGAAGGGGAACTCAGATGAAAGAGAAGGGGGTCTCACTCAGAGAGAATTTAACATTTGAAACAGTAAAAATTATACTTTTAAAATATACATTTTACCAGTCCAAGCAAGTTAATAATTACAGTTTGATTTTTAGCGTTGCGTTTAAAATTTACCATTTTACTTTATAAATATTGACGTTGCTTGTATTAGAAATTTACTAACTTTATTTTATACTTTTTACATATCATAAGATCATTTTTTAGGTACCAAATGATAAATATCAAAGTCTGAATTTTTAATTATTATACTTAAACATTTTAGACATTTACATAGCGAATATTACTGTTTGAAATAGTATTTTCTTCCATGTAAAGAGTAAATTGTAACGTTTAAATGGTTAAAATTATAAAGTGAATAGTAAAATCACGATTTTACTGTTTGAAATGGTAATTTTTAGCAGTTGATCATTACTTATTATAAATCGACTGTATTTA